>JAUBOD010000939.1:242885-254111 GCA_032353885.1 Nothura maculosa
GGGTTGGGGTAGTCTCCTACATCAGTAGAGCTGTATCAAGAAAAAGATTTTTTTCTTTAGCATAGAAATAAGATTATATTTTAGCTTTTGTTGGGTAAGAAACGTCAGATTTGAACACAGACTGATTGGCAACCTAGTTAACCCTCTGCCATGAGGAGGGGAAGAAGTGGGATTTCGAGTGAGACAGAAGGCTAATGGAAACAAGCTACAAGTCTCCTGTAGCTGATACTGAAGTGTCCATAAACTTCCCAACACTAGAGGTGTTAAGAGATATTTTAACTAGAAATATCACTCACTAGAGAGATATTTTAACTCAGAAAGTGAAACCAAGAGAAATCTCCATCCGCAACTGCAAGGATTAAAGGAACTCCAAAGAAGTGGTGGCTTAGATACATGGTATCACCACAGACTTAACAATTCTTATGAATAAACAAGGAAAAGCCCAAAACATTGACAGAAATATAATGTATTTTAGAGGGAAATTTCACAGGGCTAAAAACAGTGAGAAACTGAGACATATACTTGTGGAAATCATAGCTGTTTTTCAAGGAAGTTTCTTGTGCTTCCAAAAAAAAGATAATGGGCTGCAGTGGGTAAAAAAAAAATAACAGTGTTGACTGGAGAAATGAAAAGAATGCTAATAACCTAACTGTAGAATGCATATAAATTTTATTTAAAGTATGAATTATACTACTTTGAAATAATTAGTATAAATTGGAATGTATATAAACCTATTATAATAATGTAACAATTATGATAATTGATTATTTATAATAACAATATCATTATTTATAAAGAACAAGAAATACATAAAACAGTTATTTATAAGTAATTGTCATTATGGATTATTACCAATGATGAGTGTGAAAGTTGTAAAGAACTCAAAAGAACACAAGATTTGCAGCCAGCAATGTAAAGAATGGTACAGATTTTAAGGATTTTTAAAATCTATTTGAAAGAAACAAAAAATCCAGACTATCCCATAGATCTGGTCTTAAGTCTTAAGAATATTTGACTTGTCAATTGCGATGCAAAAGAATCATATATGTTCAATGAATTCATGTTTTCTTTTTTGGGGGGAAAAAATAAAAGCAGATAATAGTATCGTGTTCCAGGATGGCAATGAAATACTTCCCAGTACAATAGGAACTTCAGAATGCACAATGCTAGCAATTGAACTTAAACAATTTTAAATTAGCAGGTCTGAATAACTTGCATCCTTCAACTTGCAGCCTTATTTTTTTCAGTTAACCTTGAAATGCTGCCAATGTTTCAGAAAACTGAAAGACCACTTGTATTGTTTTGGGTTGTATTGTTTTGGTTTGGTTTCATTTGTAAAGTTAAACAAAACAGCCTAGCCTTATATATATAATTTATATAAGCCATATATATTATATTTAGTCTGTATATAAGGCTGTGATCCTTATACTAATCCTAATCAAAAGCTGTCAGTAGTCATCAATGCTAGTTGACACAGGTGGGTGGAAATTGTAACTTAGAAAAAATTACGAGTTTGGTGAATAAAGGTAGCAATGTTATGAAGAAATAATAGTTACATTTCTGTAGGTTATTTGACTTGGTAACCCATGACGTTTCAGCAGAGGACATTTTTGCAAGATTAACACAGCATGGATTAAAGCATTAAGTCTTGACCAGCTGGTCTCAGAATGTGATTTTAACAGGGCGTCTTTGTACAGGAGTTATTTACCTAAGGATTTAAGCATGGAGCAGCTTTAGCAATTTCTGAACTTTATCAGTGATATAAAAGAGAACATGTCATCACTGCTCTAGCTTCCAGGTAACACCCTAATGAGAGCAGTGTAAGTACTGAGCGAGGGCACTGTCACCAAGCAAACCCCAAACTAAACATATTTTAATATAGTCCACGCAAAATGATGTATGCAGGAGCAGGAATGCAGGCCCTGCAGGTCTCTCCTTCCTTTAAAGGAGGTGGGAATCAGAGTGAGCTGGTCAGCTAAGCACGAGGTCCCACTGCCCACAGTTGTGCAGAGAAAGGTGTCCCTTCACTTTTTGAAGGCTTTGGCCACTATCCCACTCAAAACTCTTGTGATCAAGCACAGGAAACATGAGCTAGATCAAACTGGTATGACACAACCTTGCAGGAAAATGAGAGAGTAGCTAGCAAGGGTTCGCTATCAAAATGAGGATGTTATCGAGTGAAATTCATTTGTATCTCTGCAGAAATAATCAGCCACACACAGAGAGCAGGATGGGCAGGGGTGCAGAAAAGCCTTGGGAAATTAAAGGTATCCTGCAGGGCCAGCTCATGTAGGCCAGGCCCTCAAACTTTCCATCCGTGCTGCTGGTTAATATCCCCACTGTGATTCAAGCTTGTGGTTTTTAAACCGTGCTTAGGAGCAGTCCAGGGGACATCTGCTGGTAGATCAGGCTCCAGCACAACCAGCTTCTGCAATTTGTAGAGGGAACCCTCCCCAAACTGCCCCTTTTTCACTTCTTCTTGGAGATCAAAGTGGCCTGGACACAGTCCTGGCCATGTGCTCTAGGTGACCCTGCATGAGCAGCAGTGACGAGGCCTAGATGCTGAAGCTAAAGAAACTCTAACTGTGTCTGACTCCACACATTTTTACACCTAGTAAATTTGACAAAAGCTGTGGTGGGATTTCCCAGAAAAAAAACAACAAGAAAAAAAAAAAAAAACACCTCTCTTGTCATTCCCAAAAGACAGGGTCCTACTTCAAACACTAATTAGTGAAGGGAAGCCCTAGAGCGGGTGTTAGGCAAGAGGTTAAGCTCGATGGTCACAACGGTCTCTTCTGGCCTTGTAGCCTATAAATAGGTAAAGCCCCTGCGGAAAAGAAGTGATTAGCTTTATCTTGGGCTTTCCCAAAATACTGTGGAAAAAAACAATAGGAATGTAAAAAGATCAGGAATGGTCATTTTGCAGCAATTATGCCTAGTTCTGTATTTCTACTGAAGAGACCAAAGCATTTTGTGATCTGATTCCAAAACATCTCTGAAGCTCTTCCTTCTTGCTACCAGAGCACAGCCAAACCTAACATACCTATTTTCAAGGCTTCTAACAAGTTAACATTTCATAATAATAGCAAAGGTTGCTAGCAAAGAGTTTGAAGTCTGTGGGCGTTTTGCTCTTCTCATTTATTGGGTGGATCAAACCACAGTATCTTTGCAAAGGAAGGACCTACCTCAAATTGTCCATCAGATTCTGAGTGAAACTCAAAGGATTTAAGCCACACAGAGTCTGGAAAGAGCACACATTTCTTGTGGAGGGAGGAAGCGTGCAAAGTTGTTATATTTAGGCAACATTTGAGAAGAATTTTACCTAATAAACTGGATCATTAAATAGCCATAGTATAAACCAACATGACAAGAACCATTATTCTGTATAACTGTGCTGCCTCAATAGACCTTCCAGATAGTCTATTTGCCACAGGAGTAGTCAGTGGAATAAGAAAATACTTTATACAGCATGTATCCTCCTACAACCTTTTTTATGAGAAAATATCTCCAACTACTTCTGTCTTTAATTTTCTGAGAGCAGAATCAAGGGAATGCATGAATCGTGGGAGGCAGGAGCACTGATTTCTTGGTCTGTTGATTTTGAAAATATATAAAAAGCAAAACAGCATTCAGGTGAAATCGCCGAGATAGTTTTGCTACCCAAAGGACTCCTCACTCCATCAAATACAAAGGTGTTTCAAATAGAACAAACAGTGTCTGAGTACTTGAGCCCTTATGCCGAAAACTTGAATAAATACTTGAATTCTAAACCACAAAGAAAAATGATTCCACAGCCTGCTGGCCAGGACAGCTACCTGGGCGGTATACTTGGATACTTGGCCCTCTGCTCAAAAAAACGTTTAAGTATTTCCTTAAAAGAGGAGCACTGCCCACAGACATGCCTGGAGTATCCCATGAGGGCATTTACAGCTCATTTGTGGGAGAACAAAAAAGAAATCCTACTAAACCTTAAGTTTCCCACACTGTGCTCGAGTGCCCTGCACACTGAAATTTGCATCCAGTAGGAACTGCTACGATGGGAAAAGTGACATAAATGACAGGTTTGTGGATCTAGTTCAGAAAAACACCCAATTCTTTCCAAATAAAACACAATGATTTCATATCAGACTCAAAGATAATTCTGAAACCAGCTGTTCCTGCTGGCTCAGGGTGTCTTTGAAAGGACTGTCCAGGGCCCCATGGAAGCCTCCCAGGCTCCTGGAAGCAGGAAACTTCTCCTGTTGGCAACAGCTACTGCTGGCTCCTGCTTGGTCTTTATGATAAATCCAGTGATAACATTGCCACAGATTTTACATCAAGCACAGGGCTGGAACTTTGGATAAACCATCCAAGCCCAATGGGAAGGACTGCGCATCGAGGAGCTTGGCTGACCACTGTGCAGCCAGCAGCGGCTAGTGAAGAGGCACCTCCAAAGATCTTCAAATTCACATTAAAACCAAAGTCACATCCCACAAATAAAAATGGTTCACATTAGATCCATGCTTCTATAGGCTAAATATAACGTAATTATTACTGGAAACAAAGGCAAAGGAGAAGCGGAAGAGATGTACAGATTCCTGAGCAACACTCTTCCTGCCTGAGGTATGAAAGGGCCTGTGTTCTCAAATGGAAAACAATCCCCATTTCAGGCTGTTTCATAAAGAAAAAGCACTTTTTTGAACATATCTTTGTTTCAAACCTCTGTTATAAGGCGTTTACTTATGGCCAGTCCTGGAAAAGTAAAGTATCTTGATCCTGGCTTACAATGGGCCGAGGCTACTAAGCAAAAAACCCAAGACATTCTAATTACACTTAATTCTATTTTTTTCCACTTTAAACTAAACCTATCTTGTTCCCTTTGGGTACAAGATGGGATTACAAGTATATGCTTGCTTTAAAATACTGCCACAAGACTTTGATGTGTAGTTTTAAAGCCGCCCAAAGCATTACAGAAGAAAAAAACACACACAACACAGTCCACTTAAGAAAATCTTGTAACTTTTATTACTTTCTGAGGATCATTTTCTCAGACACTTAAGTTTTAAGCCAGCTATGCCACTTAGCCTATAGATTTCACTCCTATGGAAAAAAAGGGTACATTTCTGGAGGAAAAAATGTGGTCAGGTACCACCCCCCTACAAACCCTCCCTCATGAGCCAAGATGGCGGTGGCTTTTGGCGGGGTTTCCCGCCCAGGTTGGTGCCAGAGCCGCCCTCTTGTGGGGAGGCTCCACCCTGGAAACACCCGCTCCTCTCAAGGGCCACAGGACCTGCTGTCACCCACTGGCTTCCCTCTTCCTGCATTTCTTTCTCTTCGTTCCCTCCTTGGATGAACGATGCTGGAGACTCTCGTACAGATCTCCCTTATGGGCTGCAGGAAGGGTGAAGGAGCTGTCCATAAGTTTCCTGAAGAGACTGTGATGACTACTGAGGTATGGACTATGGGTATGTGGAAACAGTTCTTTTAGCTACGCCAAATTCACCAATTTTAACACTATTCCACATAGCAGGAGGAAACTGCCCTAAACAAATCACTGCAGAGAATTCTGCTAGTGACACGGAAAAGGGACAAGATGGGTGTCCTACAAAACAAGAGCAAAATTTCTCCACCCTAGTCGCTACCAGCATGTTCTTAACCTTCGTCTCAGCTACAGCAACACTGAAATAGTCCTGAAGATGTTTTCAGGCAGTTAAAAAAAACATTTTTCCTTCTTGTAACATGCTTTTGACTGTTGCTACATCCATATGTTATATACATGCTGTCCTTTCCCATACTTTGAAAGAATATTATTATTTATTGAAACTGCTCATTTCAAAATGCTGAAAATATGAGTATCACGGATCATAAACACGCACTTAGCACTATTACCGTGACTTCAGATCTTCAAGGAACACAGCAACTCCACTGGAGTTATGAAAGCTGAGCCTATCAAACTGCATTTGGTCTGACCCCAGGATAAGGAAAACCAATCAGTATGATACCTCATGACTACTAAATGTAGGGGAGTGGTATTTTTCTTCTCTTTGATACTAAAAGCCTTCTGGCACATCAGATGCATGCAAATTAACTGGCTCTTCAAAACACATGGGGTCAATGGGACTATCAAATGATCTTTCATTAGAAGCACAAGTTTAAAAAACAAGTATATTAAAGCAGTGAGTGTGGCAGAGTGACTGAGGACTTCTGCACTCTGCAGGACATGAAGAAGGGGCAGAATAAGCAGCCTAAGTGCAACTCAATGAAACAGGAAGAGAGATGACAAAGAGAGGGCCGGGAGGAAATCTGCATGGACTGCTTCTCCTTGAGCTATGGGTGTGAGGCGTGACAAAGTAAACATGGGTTTTCCAGATTCACAGAGCACAGGCTAGGATCTCCTGCATCAGGTTCTGTCTAACTCAAAGTATGAAGAACTCTCTTCCAAATAATCAAGATCTCTTAGAAACCCGTTCGCAGGGAGGAGGAGTTACTCCACACTGCTTGTCCCCTACACCTCAGTGCACACTGAAGTCACGGTTCTTATCTCTGCGGATGCATCTGTCTGCTTTGTTGCTCTGGACATAAATAAACCGTAACGGGAGTAAGCAGCAACCTACGTTCTGGGTGCTGATTTTCAGGGCAGACTACAGGGATATTCTTTCCACTTTCACTTGGGTGCAGTCTTCACCTCACTTCTCTTGAAGCAAGAAATTACAGGGCATATCGTATAAAAATACATATGAGCTAGCCAGTTTAAGATGGTAACATAATTCCAACTTAGTGATTCCTATTTCTTCTCTGTTCCACCTAAGACCATTCAGCATTCGAAATACCTGAGAATTGCAAAACATTACAATGTTCATCACTGTTGCAGTTGATTAACAAAGTAAAATTAGTAAAATCAGTTGTTGGAGAGGTTCCCTGCTCTGCTCTCGTGCTCCACTGTCACATTAAAGATGTCCACAAACTACATTAGCTCTGTGTCATAAATAAATTTGGGTAGAATCTCAAGCCTTCCACAGAATCATCTCTGCAAAGATGGCCCATCTTCTCAGCTAGCAGCAGCCTGCAGAAAGAAAAAGATTTATCTTATTACTTGGGGGCAACATGGTAATTGAAGATCTGTTAAACAGGACAATTATTACTTACCTTTCTTTGGCCAAGAGAACGGACATCCCCACAAGCTTAGCAAATTCATCAGCTGTCAGAGAACCCTTTTCTGACACCTACCAAAAAGAACAAAGACACAAACAGACAAACTGTGGCATGAAAATAACAGTAAGGTTGTTCTCTTAGATCCTAAATAGGAGTTCTTTAGTTTTAACACAGCTATCGCTGTGAACTGACAAACTGGTAGCAAAACTCTTGTAAAGAAAACTAGTTTGCTTGCATTTTAGAAAAAATACAAGTAATTATAAGCAACTTCTCTCAAAAATACCTTTTAAGTATGCTGGGAAACCTTCCAAGTATACAAATGGGATACAGAAAAGAGTTAAATATGTAAAAATATAACATATGTTCTTTGCATTTTTTTAGGAGATATCTCAGGAGAAATGAATGGAAAAATTAAAATAGCTCAGAGTCAGCAGAGTACAGCTGCAATCAGTATTTACACAGCCCCACTGTACTAAATGATTCTGTAAACAGTGAAGCTTGAAAGAGGAAACAAAAGGCAGCAGGGCAGGAGGGGTCATCAACTTAGAAAATTTCAGTGATCTCAGAGGGAGGTGGAGAATTTGAGTCAGTTTAAAATATCCCACTGCCTATAATCATTACAGAAACCTTAGTACTCCACCCTAATTCCTGCATACTAGAGGGATCAGGAAAAGACACCGTCACATTCAGATAAGGCCATGGACAGGTTCACTCCTCAGACTGGAAGCTTTGGTCCTGTTGTCTCCAACATATTGGTTTCCACATGCAAACATGAAGCCTCCTCATGCTGGTAGGACATCTACATGCTTGGAATATTAGTTGTCTATTATATAGGCACTGAAATTCCCATGTAAGCATATGCTTTATTACCCTACAATTACTAATTCTGCTCTTTCTCCATTGCTTCAGATTCAAGCAGACTTTCAAATCCAGATGTAGCTGCCGTTTCCTGCTTCCCACATAACTGCCTTGGGAGGGGTTTACTTTGTGTCATTCCTAACAATCTCTGCTTAGTCGTTTCCCTTGTACAGACTACTAGATTAAATTAGTCCTAACTTAAGATTGTATAAAGCTAAATAACTGAATGTGAGCACTGCAACCAGTAGCACAAGCTAACACGGCATAGGGGTAATTACTTATGTTTTTCCTTCCCATTCCATGGCTCTCATCAGCAGGGACTGCAGGTTCCTTTGACATCCATGGCATTTCCTGTCTTCAGCAGCCGTTCAAAGCCACATCACTGCCCTGCCTGAAGCCCTGTGACTTCCTTTCCTTTTTCCTCCAAGGCTGAAGTCACTGTACCTTTAACACTAAATATAGGGCTGATTTTGGCCACAGTTCTGATCTCATCTTCCTTTTCCCTTATGCACTAACCCTCCTCATTCAAAGCTGCTCCCTTATATTTTACTATGAAGTCCAAGCAGGATATTAGGAATACAGGGAAAAAAAAAGACAAAGTCTGGATGGACAGAATCAGCCTTTAAGAACCTTACTGAAAAATAAAAACTAACATCCTGCTGGGAAGCACATAGGAAAATGTGTCAAATAATGGCCGAACACTACACTGAACAGCTAGGTAAGACCAGCAAGTTCTAGCCCATTGAGCAATCTGTAGAACTTTTTGTCTAATAATCTAACTTATTTCTACAGCATTACTCCCCAACAGAGAGCTCCTGAAAACAGTAAACTCAGTACAGTGTTTCACATATAGCATCCTATTATTATATGGAGTGAACCCAAGCCAAACTGCCTGTATCAACATTTAAGAGCAACTTTCACTACCTTCCACCATAGTGTGTAAACGGTTTGAAGTCCATTTGTGTTAAATTAAGGACCTAATACCATGCCATCAATTTTACCCTACAGTATAAAAGTTCTAAAGGAAGGTTGAGGGAGGCTTGAAAAGAGATGAAAAACTCATTTACTCCTCAAGGAGAAAGCCACGACTAAGATGACTGCCTGAGCAGCACTCTGACAAGTACTATTTAAGTACAATACATTATTCTTTGAAGATTTTGTGAAATATTTTCTATTTCAAAACCTCAAAAGGAAATCTAGTGCCACATATTTTTACACCTAATGTGTTTAAATGTCCCCAGCATGGTCAGAACATTGAAGGAAATGAATGTTCACATACTGTCTCTAAAGCAGAAGCTACCATTTCCTCTTCATTGTGAGACTGGAGCTCAATCACCATCACACCACTGTCGAATATCCGAAGTCTAAAACCAAAAGAGAGATTCAAAGCAACTAAACCGCTGTGCACATCAATTAAGAGCACATTTAATAGGCACCTATAAATGTATTGTTAAAGAAAAGAAAATGTAAGATGAATGTTAAATGTATCTTCAAAATCTAAAGAGACTGAAAGGACTAGAGCAAAGGCCTGGGCTTAGGTAGACACTGCAGTCTGAAAAACAAGCTCCAGCAATAGCTGGGTGAAAGAAAACAGCAGCTTACATTTAACATATCTTAAGTGACCGTTAGCTTAGAGTTTCATGAAAGTAGCACTTTCTGCTTGGGAACATGCACTACTTCTCATTCTAACTATGGACGACTGACTTTGGTTCATCTTAGTTTAAAACATTTGGTCAGATGAAGCCTTAGGCTTTGACCTTAGATATAGACTACTACAGATTTCTAAATTTTTTTTTTAGACTTTATTTCTAAAATCTGCTACAGGTAACATGTCGAGTCATCCAAGCAGTGTAGCCTGGCCTGAGAGTGCCATGATACAGGAAAGAATCAGCACCTCGGATCTCTCACCTCAGGGGTAGTTTCAGCGACTCCAACATCTTGCAAGCATTTACTAAATCTTCTGGTGACAGCAACTATGAAAATAATCACAGTTATTCACAATTTACACGTGAAGCATACATTATTATACAAAAACAAGCATTTGTTATAACTGCAGCCATAAGATGCACCAGGTTAAATAAGTCTCTTCATCTCTTTCATTCTATCCTCCAAGCTGCTCTCTTGGCTGTTACACTCTGTTCTCTTAGTATATTTTCTATCATACTGCTTCGTGTCATGTCTACAGAGAGAACTGCTGTATTCTGGTGACAACTTTTCATCATTCTCTACTATTTTCTGTCGCTTCAGTCTTCTTTCTAGATAAGCATGGATTTTTTTTTCTCCTATTATACAAAATGTTTTAACATCTCTGTTACAATGACAAAAGGCTTCCTCTTTAATTAGCTTATCAAGCAAGTACATTTGGAAAATATCGGAGACTATCAGCTTCTCACCTCTAGTCCTCGTGCCCGATTTACCAGGCAGTAGACCTCAGTAAGTGACATGATCCCTCCTCGCTCCTGTGTAAGCACAAGACTGGTAAGAGAAACAGTATTAAACTTGTCATCACAGTATCTCACTTGCAATCACCTGATGAACAGGCAAAATAGAGAAGTTAAATTATAGGCTTTAATGCAAAAACCTACCCAGATAACACCAAGCCTTTCTAGCATTACAGGAAAGCTACTAGATGGTATCTTTCTCTAATCATTTCAAAATGCAAAACTCTGATTGTTATGTATCAAAGACTTTGAATTGTTTTAATGCTAAAGTCGTGAATAAACTATGAATATATTGAAATTTGTTGTTTCTAATCTAAAGCACGTATGCTTTTTAGGAGACTCAGTCACAGGCAGGTTTCAATACAAAATCAAACTTTCTGGTGAGAATCTTGAATCCTGTTACAGCTTCAGAAAAATCAAATTGCGAGAAAGTCCACAACAGAAAGAATAATGTGCAACCACTCTGCAATATTAGTAAAATATGTAATTTTAAAACAGTTTAAAAATAACAGCTCATATTTTCAAAATCACTGTTATTTTTCCTCTTTAAAGAGAAGTAATATTCTGTGGCAGAAATGAATCAAGGGTCTCTTAAAAAAAGAAAAAAGACTGCTAATGTCATTTACAAAAGCACCACCTATACTTCGGTAGCTGGGAGATGAGATGCCATTATGTTCCAAAGACAAACTTTTGTGCTTAATATTTAAAAGTTCTAATTTAAAAAGAGACTATTTATTAAGAGACAAAGAACCCATAAAAGTTGAATATGAAGCAGCATTGCTAAATCTGAGATTTA
>JAUBOD010000939.1:263696-276603 GCA_032353885.1 Nothura maculosa
GCCAGTTCAAGCGGCGCGGCCCGCCCCGCGGGGAGGGCGCGGCGCGGCGCGGCGGGCAGTTCAAACGGCCGCGGCGCGGCCTATAAAGCGGCGGCCGCCATGACAGCGCGGGCCCCGCCGCGCCTGCCGCCCAGCCGCCGCTCCGAGCCCGCCTTCCGAGGTAAGCGCCGTGGGCACGGGCAGCCCTCCGAGCGCCCCCCGAGCCGGCAGCGCGTTACTGGCGGGTGGTGGGCGCTGCCTTGCCGGCAGGTCGCCCGGAGCATCGCGCGGAGGGGACGTAACGGTTTCTCTCTACGGTTAATTAGCACTCGAACCAAGCTGCGAGTTTATGGAAGGTCTCAGGGCTGAATTCCGGCATAAATCCCGAGCGCTTTCTCTTGGTGCTCCTTTGCCTGCAGTGTGTGTGAATTCTTTATCTGGGGCAACGTGGTGGCCGGTCTAGGGGCATTTCACACCTTCCAGGCTGGTGTCCCCTGGCCCGGTAGTCACCCCCGTGGGTGCTGGGTCACCTCCCTCCGTGTGTGTGTGTGTGAGTGGCAGGAGATGAAAAAGGCAGGCATTTATTTTCAAGGAGATGCACCTGATGGATGCCCTGTAGTCCTCTGCTTGCAAAGCCCCTGCTGAAATTGTGTAAGTCACCCTGAATGGCCAGTGATTTTGCCCCTTAGGAGCCCTGGGCTCTTAATGCTGGCCCAGCTGTGGTGAGTGGCACCCATTGCTGCACTTGTGCTGTCACTGCCCCCCTTGCTGGAGCATCCAGTTGCATTGGACACATTGTTATTTGGATAGTAACAGGAGCTTGTCCTCTAATGCTTGAA
Source organism: Nothura maculosa (assembly GCA_032353885.1). Taxonomy (NCBI): domain Eukaryota; kingdom Metazoa; phylum Chordata; class Aves; order Tinamiformes; family Tinamidae; genus Nothura; species Nothura maculosa. Next base: position 264,515 of record JAUBOD010000939.1, read on the forward strand.
AAGACCACAGGCTTTGATTAATCAGGATAGAAGTACTGTTATATAGCAGCCTCTATGAAAACTGGTTGATGCTTGTGACTTATACAAGCTAATACTGAAGCTATTAAACTAATACTCAGCTACTACACTCAGGCACCAACATCCTCTCTCAATGCTTAAAGCTCATCCAGGAGCAGAATGGTGGCTGTAGCCAACTTGGTGCATGTTGACAAGAACCTGACACAGGTTCCTTTGCAGGACTTTAGCTCTGCAAGCCCCTTTCACTGGGAAACCAGGTCTCCTCCAAAACCACAATGAAACAAGCTCTACTTCTCAAATTTGCCTAAATTTAAGCTCATTTTTCATGAGCTCTGATCTCAGTTCTTCTCCAACTTGTTTGGGGTATCCCTCTTTGTTGCTGTCACTTAGCACAAGTAGCCAGCAAATTAGTCATGTACCTGGCTCTTCAGCAGCAGAATTGGTCCAGCTTCATGAATCATCATTGCTACAGTAAACCCAAGTCTCAATCCACTCCCAGCTCAGTGATTCTGGCTTTGGTATGGCAGTGCATGAGAAAACTTGCCCTTTTGGATTCTCCCAAGCTAGAAGGAGGCTTTAAGGATACCTGCCACATTCTGTGGGACAAAAAGAATACTGTGGAACCACAGTGAAGTGTCTTTTCTTCCCTCTTTCTTTAAAAGACTGACTTGTGTGACACTTTTGCAATTTCCAGGGTCTAAATTCCAGTAATACAGAGTATCTTAGTCTTGAGTGATCTTGTGACTCTTCTACCTTAATGATTCTCTGATTCTTAAGTGTGCATCAAGAGTGGGAGCAGAGCAAGCAGAGGAGCTGCTGAGGAGGTTCAGCTTGAACTGCAAAATCACTGAAGAAAACTTCAAGGGGTAAATGAGCCTGTTCATGGTGGAGGATGGTGCAGAGCTACAAGTTCCTGAATGCCCTGAAGAAAGTGGTGCTCAGGGAGGCTCCTGCCATCCCCCTGCATGTGGAACAGTTGAAGACTGGAAGTCCTCACTGCCAGGACTGGCTGTGTGGCTGCTTCAGTCTTCTGCTTGGAAGACTTTGTCCTCTCCCAGCTGCTGCCTGCATCACGTATCACCAGCTCCCTGCAGGGAAAAGATCAGCACTGATGGTCTGATAGTCGCTGCTGTGCAGTAAAACAGTGGAGAAAAGGGAAACGGTGTCCTCTTCTGGAATGAATTTCTGTGTTGAAACAAAGACAGCAGGTTTAAGAGCCCTTTCAGGACTGTCCTGCACTGTTCACACTCCTGCTGTTGGTCCAGCATTTGTGCAGATGCCTGAGTGACAATGTAGTGATTTCACAGATGGCCTTCTGGGTTGGTTGGTTGTTTCCCATCTGTGCAATGCTGCCTGACAGCTGTGACACATGGAAAGTGCTTGCTGAACCAGCTGTGTGTGTGAACCATTAGAGAGACATCAACATCAGGTGGAAAAGCCTAACTTCTTCCCCTTGCAAATCAGATGTTCTTTTAGATTACTAGTTAGTGTAGCCAGAGATCTGTTGTGTACAGATTTGGGGTAATTTCACAGTGAATTTGGCATATTTCTTAAGAAATGGAAAAATGTATATGATGTAATATGTTGTAAGGTGTGAATGTTAAATTGAAGACTTTTCTAATCAGCCTGAGTTTGATCCTGTCTTGGTACTTTCCTAAACACACCTGTCTGAAGAGACAGTTTGTTCTGAACTAATAACTGAGGAGAGAATGAAGACAAATTAATATGATGTTTTTAATTCACTAGAGCAAAGAAGACAAAAAGTTGAAGAATATCTGTCAAGAAAAAAGACCTTTTCTGGTGTGTGCATTCAGGAAAACAAGGCATCTTTCAGGTAATATCCTGCTTTCTGCTATGGATCATGTTCCTTTAGGAAATTTCATGGCTGCTGCTTGCCTTTAACTTTCATTCTACTAATAAACAATTTCCCCAGTTCCTATGCAGGCTGTGCTGTCTGTGTTCACTCTATTTTACTCTGTCTTCTACTTATCTATTATCTATCTTATTATCTATTATCTATCTTATTATCTGTCTTCTACTTATCTACTATCTATTATCTATCTACTTATCTTATCTATTCTACTTATCTACTTAGTAGATACTAACTCTACCATTAATATGGATACCAGGGGTCTAACTTCTGTTAAAAATAAATGTAACTGTGATTGACCCAGCCTGTGCAGTGGGTAAGCAGGTAATAATAATTTATTAGCACAGTATGGGCTATCTCGCACCAATCAGTTGTACTTATTATTTTTTTCTATTGTGGTAATTAAATCTCTTTATTGGCTAAAATTTGGTGAAATATCTTATGTAAGACTTCTATGTAAGTAACTGAAGCTTCCTTGGGATACAGTGGTGTGAAGCACCCCAGGGGGTTCTAGCTATAATGTTAGTTCCTGGTGCAGGAACTAACTAGTTCTGGTGCAGCTTTGTTGCATTTAATCTGAAATGGTGAATTGCAGTGTGAAGTTTGTGTTTGTCCATTTGGAGTCTCGTTTATCACTTCACATATTTGAAGTGTTTTGGTTCCCTGTTCAGCAGTGGATGGAACTACTTAATGCTGCAATCTGCCTTGGCAATGACTTCTGAATATTAAATACGCATAAATGCCAAAGATAAATATCCTTTGACATGCTCTATGTAGGCAGTTCTTTGTGTTGTTGAAGGCTATTTTGTACTAGAAAATCAGTACAAACTGCATGCACTGTAGCAATAACCATTTTAATTAAGTGTCAGATTTACTTTCTCTTTCCTGCTTTCATTCAGTTCCTTCCCTGGCTATCCAATTCCTGGGCTATTTGTAGCTTTCAGTTACCTTGCTGTTAAGTGACATCGTGCTTGTGGTTATGACTAATGCTTTTAATTTGCAGATATTTAGCTTTCTGGATATTCTGTTACTGGCCTTAACACTGTTTTTTTTGTTGAGTTCCCTTAACTGATCCTCTGTAACACAGATGAAAACAAAGTGATAACACATATAGAAAGCTTTCTCCAGCATTCAGAAATAACCAAACACATTTACCTTCCTTTCCCATGCAGTTCATTTCAAGAACATAATCTGATGCAAAGACATCAGCTGCCAACCAGAATATTAACTTTAAGCTGTAGGCAGCTTGTGCTACTTGTTCTATATATTGTATCACGAAGCATTTGAGGAAGAAATTGAGTTTAACTTGGAACTGAAATGCTCTTTTGAATTGTCATTAGCTTTTCATAGCTTCTGGCCATGGTGGGTTTGGTGCTCACTGTAGAGTGGGATCGTGACAGCTCTGGTGCCCAGCTGCAGGTTTTGGAAGCTTCGTGTCATGGAAACTGTGCATTTCTGCACAGATCCACCTCAAAGGCCTGGCTCATTTCTGCAATAGTCTGTTGTACTGCACTTCTTGCTTGCAGCATTTTGCTGTTTTTTCCCCTCTTCTCCCTCCAAACATACAGTATGTGCAGAAGGTGACCTCTATAGTAGACGTATCAGACAAGACAGGATGTTCCCCCTTGAACGCGAGTGGTGGCTGCAGTAAATGTGGTCTGTCCCTTGCTCTCCCCTCCCAGCTACTTAGTTCTTTATGGTGCAGGAGGAGATGCTCTGAATCCTCAGCCATAATCATTACTTGATTAGCAATTTATCTTTTCTGGGGGAAGAATATAAGCTGAATAGAAATGCTTCAGTGTGAGTCTGTAGACTGCCACCTGGAGCAAGTTAACTTACTCTTAAAAAGGTTATTTTTTAAGATGTAAATTGTTGCTTTTTTATTTTAAAGCAGTAACAGAACTGGGAAAGTAACTAGCAGCAAACTGCAAGACAAAATACAAACCTTAAAATCTGCAAGGTCAAAAATGGTAAGTCTTTTCTTAGACTGATATTCAAATACTGATGGCACTTGCTTTTGGGACTACGATGTTCCATGTAATTACATTTAGTGCACTGTCTTATTACTGTATGCAGTGCATCATACTGAGGCTTAGTTTCTACCTCACTGGAGAGAGGATTAAGCATTATTGCTCCAATAAATGGGATTTTTGGAGCTGCATGGATAGATTTAGTCTTCAGAATGTTTTTTTTAAATCTAAGCAATGTCTTTTTCTCTCAGAATTATCTCTGTACTAAGTTGATTTCTCCTCTGCTCCCCCTCCACCAAACCTCCAAAAGATGTCAACTCATCAACAATGCTGGCAAACTTTGTGCTCGGAAGCCAATGCTGAACACTTAATAAGAGTTTAAAGTAATGCTTCTGGTGTATCATTTTGTCCAACTTTTCCAGAATTAAGATATATACATATCTTTTGCTAGAGATAGCAAAATATATATTCCCCTCTAGATCATAACAAGGGTGGAGAAACACTGAAAACAACCTTCTTTTATGTTAGATGGTCTTGAGCTGACCTTGATCTGTGTTAATTTCTCATGTCCTTTTAAAACTGAATGGACAAATCAGGTGCATTTTTTAATTAGCAGTCTTTGCACCCAAGAACTAGTTATGGACCTGATTAAACCTAAAATGAATTGTGAATGGCAGCTCAGGAAATAAGGTGTAATACCGTTTCCTACAATTCAAGAATATCTTCCTTACAGGAAAGTATGTTGTGGTTTAGTTGAATTTTGAGCCAAATCCTAAACAGTAACTTCAAAAGTTAACAATATTCCCTGCAGCAGCAGGTTCCTAGCCCATGTGAGCAACAAATTCCAGTTTCTGCAGCCTTCCATGCTGCTATTCTGGTATTTTTCCTGACTTTCCATAGGCTGCTGCTTGAACAGTGCTGCATTAGTTGTTGCAGAACAACTTTTGAAGGAAAAGACTAGATCCTGCTTCTCATGACCTCTCAGCTAGGATTATCCTGCAAACATGTAGTTAAGATTTGTGAGGAGTATTACAGGAGAGTGGAAGAGATAGATAAAAAGACATTTGAATATTATTTGCTGCTCTTCATCTATTTTATTGCTTCTTAGTAAGAAGATTTCTCTCTTCTGGTAACGTATGCTAATGCTTTTCTCAAGGGCTTTATTTGCTGCCTTGTGTTAAGAGGCTACCTGCACTTAGGAGAGAAAGAGCACAGTGATGGGATATTTAAAGTGAGCTATTGCTTCTGATTCTATGCAGCCTAAAGGAAATATGCATTTGACACCGCTGTTTTTCTTTTAAGGCAGTGTTGACAGGTAGATACTGATAATTGCTTTGAGTTTAGTTTCTGTAAGTTTAGCCCTTACATCCCCAAGGGCAGAGTTCAGATAATTCATACTTGATTCTTGGATGTCAATTCAGCAGTAACAGATGGCTTTCTGTAAATGTGTGAAAGGCCTTGTTTAGAAATGCGTAACAGGCAGCACGAATGTATGTCTAACTTCCATGGATATGCGTTTTATTTCAGGAAGATTCAGAGAATGCTGATAAACTTTCATCGGATCAATCAAGCAGCATCTTAGCAGAAAATGTTTCTATAAAGCCTTCTACAATCACTCTGGCGAAGTCCACAGTGGGGACAAACTGTAATCCTGATCTTGCTTCCAAGGATGAAGTCACTGAAATAAAATCCCAACATGGGTCACTTAGCCAGTCATTCTTGCATGTCAGAAGCATAAAAGAGAAGCAACTGATTGCAGAAAAGCAGAATTCAAATGTCAGCCTCCCAAAGAAACCCACGCTTGGTACATATCGTGGCAAAGTTATTCAGTCAAAAATAAATTCCTTCCGAAAGGCACCGAAAAGTGAGGGAGGGGAGAGGTCCTTGACAGACAAGAAGCCTCTTGTTTCTGCCACTAAGCCATCTGTAAGATCTTTTACCACAAGCAATTGCAGTGTAGTTATGAAGACCATCAAAGTCACAAACTCCTCTACTGCTGTAAAATCAAAAGGTGTCCTCCCATTCCAGAGTAAATCAGCCATCAAAGCCAGTGGCTCACAGTCCAATCTGAATAAGCAACAATCAAAATCTGCTGTCTCGCTAACAAAAGTAACAGTCCAAAAGATGGTTGGGAGAAGGGGCTCAGTGCCACAGAGGGCTGTGTCGAGCAACACTGACCACAAAACATCTGTGGTGAAGAAAGATGGAGATGCAAGACCAGAAGCTACAGGAAAAGCAAGTTCTGTTGCTCCTGTTACCAAGTCAGGACAGGACGCCAGAGCTGCTGGCAACAGAAAATCTCTTCTGCTAAAAAAGTCAGCAGAAGAGCGAAGGTAACTGAATTAGTCTTTTGTAGCTTGATGTAGGTGAATTGATCTGTCTGTTCCTGTAAGTGCATTGAAGACTAAGAACTATGTGTTTAAATTAAACTTTATGCTGACCAAAATCAGTATGCTGTAAAACTGCAGTCTTAATACTGAAAAAAGTGGGATTTGAACCAAATGCTCTTTGACTTATGACTTGTTCTGTGAAAATGTTAATAGAAAACTCTTGTTTCCAGTTTGAGGCAAGTGTTGTGACAGTATTAAGTATGATGCAGATACTTGTGCAAATGAATTGTGCATGTACACCAGTGCTTTAAAGCTACTCATGCAAAATGCATATAGAAGTGACCACATCCATAGGCTGAGGGAGGGCATTTGTCAGTGAAGTATTTTTCAGCTTTGAGTGCAGCCTAGGTAATGGGGCAAAGCTCAGTGATCTCCAAGTTGTAGGAAGTTTAACAAAACTTGGTGGTCTTTGGAAAGAGGGAAACTCAATGGATGTGAAAACAATTACACTTAGACAGTATCAATTGCAGATTAAAATACTGCGATAGCATCCACAATTGCTCAATATGCTTTGCCTTTAGAGACAATCTTCCTCCAGAGTTCTGAATTTTCCTTGGCTCTGAGGTGGATGATAGTGGTCATGGAAGAGAGGTGCCAACAGATCAGAAACACATTTTTATCCTCTCTAGAAAAAGGGAATTTGTAGTCTTGGCTTTGCTGCTTCTGGAAAAGGAGAGTTTAAAGTATTCCAGCTTGGCTGATAGGTAGGAACTGGAGGTGTTAGTTGTGGTTCTGAGGTTTCTGCACAGATGTGTGGCAACTGTATTGCCCCTTGGGTTAGAGGGAAAGAACTAGAGGGCCCTCTGTGGTTACTTGCCTTGTCAGGAAGTGTCTTTCTGCGACTTGCCATAAGTAGTGTCAGTCACTGTAGAAATAAGGCTTGATTGGGGCTAATGTTCTTAAATGCAGAATTCGCCTGGCTGAATGGAGGGCATCCAAAGGGAGAGTGATGAAGAGGCCACCTCCATCCATGTCCCTGGGAAGCCACTGTAAAAGTGTATCACAGGAGTTACCTCCTTCTGAAGGTTCTTCAGAGCTTTTGTTACATGATGAAAAAGTCAACAAGGCCCTCTCAGAATGTCTGCAGTTAACGGAACAGGTACAAAATCTCTTGCCTGACGAGTAAAAATGTCATGTAGATGCCTAGGCCATGGAAGTGCTGTAGATAGGCTGGAATAATGACACAATGCAAGGCCTAACTACACCCCCAATAAAACAATATCACAATAAAGCATTATCATAGATCTCTCTTTGGAGGGAGGGACAAATGTATCTTCTTGCTGAGCTTCTCTAGTTTCCTGAGCTACCTAATGAGATTAGCTATAATATTGAAGTAGTAAGATAGAAAAGCCATAAATTAATAAATTTAAATTCTAGCTTAATTGGTTCATAACTAATAATATGCATTTGTATAAATTTTGGACCTCTGAAGGCCTGTTTGCAGTAGCCCTGCATGTATACTATGGACTCTGCTACCCATTCTGCTTATAGTATTGTTGAAGTAGCTCTTGTTTGGAAGAACAGGTGAATGAAAAGCCTCCTGTTAAAGTATCATATTCCTGTGTAGTTCAGTCTAGTAAATACTATCTTTAACTTTCATAGTCACCATTTCCATCCACCCCCCCCCCCCCCCAAAAAAAAAAGCTTCCTTTTTAGGTCAAAGTTACCTAAAATACAGCGCTTCAGAACATTCACTTCATGTTTCTTCTCCTGTACACCTTAGGGATGCCAAAGGGATGAAGTACATGCCATGCTGGAAGACCTGATCAAGAATATTCCTGGAGCTAAAAAGCTGGCAAAATACTGGATTTGCTGCATGCATCTTGAACAGATGGGCCCTATTGAAAAGCTCATTGAGGTCTATGAGGAAGCCATTTTGGCAGGAGCAATGGTAAGACGCCTGCTTGTAAGATAAGTGAATTTAAAGGCATGAAGAGTATAGCCTCTAAAGTGTATTTTTTTAATAAGAGGATAATCTGTGCTACTTGAGCAAAAACTGGAATTTGTTGCAACCCCTACAGATTTTTTGGAGGAGAAAGATTTAAGATGCATTCAATTAGATGCTTGACCAAACAGAAAGCGAGGACTGAAACTTCTAAATAACTACCCTCTCCAAAAAAGTAATTCTGTATTTTCTGGTGGATTTAATTCCTGTGCTTTAATATCAGCAAGATTTTAGTGCATCAGACATAGTTTTGCCCTTCAGTAGGATTCACTTAAGTCTTTGGATTTATATTTCAACAACAACGAAGGGTTATCAACATGAACATTATGTAGTCTGTACCACTTTTCATGTAATTGCTACACCAAAAAGCTGAAATGATTAATTTTAAAATTGTTTTTCTATAACAGTAACAAACTTTCTTTCAGCCAAAAGATGAACTACGGTGCTCACTAATAGATATTATGAAAAATACTGAAAACTTATTGAAGTCTGAGGATGGTAAGTTTAAGTACTTTGGCTCGGCAGGCAATATGAATAAACTGTTCAAATTATTTGTGCTTATGTAAGTTTTTATGAAAACTTTTCATTGTGATTGCTGTATTCTCAGTTGCTCAAAATTAATATTGATAAATGAATACTTTTCAATTGTAGAAATGCTAACATGGGTAGTACCTGGTGGAGGACATGGTTTCATGTTAAAAGTTTTTACTTAAACTTTGAGATTACTATTAATCAACTGCTTCAGCCTGAGAATCAAACCTAAACCAAACCATTCTTGTGAGCTAAAAATCAGTTGCCTCTGACACTTAAGATATCTCAATATTAAAAGTGGTTTTGGAAACAAAGCGGCCAGTGTAGCATATTTTATAATGAAAGCCTGGCAAAATCTGAGATCTCCCTAAGAAAATTTAAATATTTAGTGAGTTTTTTTATCACATGGTGATCAACTGTTCTTTAGTTGCACTTAATACAGCTGTACTTCCCATATTTTAATTGTAGGGGAAGCTGTGATAGAACCTCACTTAAGGGAGGTAGCAGAAGTCAGCAAGGAAGCCAGTTCATCTGCAGAGCAAGTTGAGGAGGACTTAAAGGATCTCAACTCAAATGAGATCCAGAAAGCAGAGAGAAATAAGAAGGCAGAGACTAGAAATGAAGTGATCAAAAACAAAGAAATGGATTTAGACTTGAAAACAAGAGAGGAGACCTTGCCAAAAAAGAACAAAAAGCACAAAGCAAGAGATCGTATGAAGAAGTCTGGAAAATGGGAAGCAGAAGAGCAGAGTGAAGACAGGGTAAAAGATGGGACCCGAGCAGTTAATTCTCCTGGCAAGGAGAATGATGCATCTTATTTAATGAAGTGCAATCTACCAACAACTCCAAACTTGGAAAGGTAAGGTTATTTGACATGCTGTGGAAATCTTGCAGTATCTAGGTTTCACAAGCTTAGACTTTTTTCTGCTTTTTTTGCCTTTCAGAGGTGGTGGGTTTTTTAACCAGAGCTAGCTTTGACAGAGGAGACCTTTAATTGAAATGGACTGTTTTGTTTGATGAATTCCTAACTACAGAGCAACTGAATGCCTTTACTAAAGGCATGAATTCAGGATCCCCCTTTCTCAAGTCCATGTGGTAATAGCATTTCCAGCCTGGGCTGGGTAAAGAGAAAATAGGAAATAACTGAGGCAATCCCTTCTCAAACATAAATGTGGTTGCTGTCATAAATTAGAAGAAAAGTCAACAAGATATAACTATATTCCTGAATTTGACCTTGATTCTATCTTGAGGCAAAAATCTAGATGGTAATCCAGGAGAAGTAAGACCTACATTCTTTATTGCCACAGTGCAATTGAATCTTGTGCACCAAATTATTTTGCCTGGGGAAGAGTTGCACAAAAAAATCCATGATTTTCTAGTTTTAAATATGAAGGGGAAGGACCTGTTGGTTTCTTGTTATGGAAATAACTCAAGGTCATAACTCAAGGTTAACTAAGGTTATAACTGAAGGAGTCATGACTTGCTATTCCTACTAGGTGCTGCAGAGTTAGCATGTATAATTAGATGACTGTTTAATACAATATTTTTTTCTTTTCCTAAGTATAAAGATGCGCCATGAGGCAAGCAACTCCAGTGCTAAAGACCTGAAAACTGCAACCCCGTTACGATATTCTCAACGTCTACGGGAGAAGTTGTGCAAGCTGCCAGACAAGGATCATGATCTCTCTGTGCCTTCACTTGAAGAGCTGGGGGAAATGGGATCAAAACCCACGGCATGTGTCCCCAAGCAGAACACAGCACTGAAAGAAACAAGTGCTGATGTTGAAGAGTAAAATACTAATAACAGGGTGGGGGGAAGAGGTGTTAGATGCTTTTTAAAGAAGTTTATTTTAATGAATTTGAGATGCTATCCAAAACTTGCAAGAATGACTTAAAGATCAAATTTAACTGCTTTTTTTGTCACTAAACTTTTAAACTCCTGTGGTAAAGTGGGGCTCCTTTAGTACTCAAACATCAGTGTCTTCATATTAAATGATTCGTCCTAAATAGTCAATTAAGGCTAAGTTTTACATACTACATGTAGTAGTTTTGCAGTTGTAGTGTACTGCTAGCAGCACCTTAAGTGTTCTGCTTGGGAAATCCCTACTCTAGCCCTTTTTAGCTTTAAAAAATCGAAAGCAGCTAGTAAGGAGTGGAACTAGTCTAAACAATATCCATAGTATCCATTTTTAGGGGTTATTTCAATAAACTGACTTTAATCCCTTTTGTTACTGGGATTATTAACTGATGTATTTTAGATAAGATCTCATACACTAATTACTATGTTATTATTCCAATACTGTGTTTTGTGTTAGTCTGTAATATGGTAGGCTTGATTAAACTGAACTCATCTGTATTTGTTGTTTATTTATGGGTTTAGGCTGGAAATAACAATTAGAAAGTGGCTACAAGCCCCAGGGACTGGAAAGCTGGGAATAAAGGTAGTTGCTTGATGGTGATGAGCAGGCACATGCAGAATGCCATGACCTTTTTCAATATCCAAGGAATAAGCTGGGTGTGTCTATTGTGGTGGCTGGAGCTTGGCTCATGTGTGCACTAATAAAGCTGAACACTTGCTCGTTTTTAGTCTCCCGCGTGTGGGCTGTGCCGTTAGAGGGATAGCAGCGCTGTACGCGCCATTCCCACAGCGCCTCCATCCCTCAGGGCCCTCGGGGATCCAACGGGACCACCAGGCCGCCGCCTCAGGCGCTGCCGCCGCCATCTTGTCGCTAGTCCCGCCTCGTCCCGCCCCGCGCGGGCAGGCCCGACCCGCGGCGGAGCGGCAGCGCCCGCGGTAACCGCCGTCCCCGCCGCCCTCATCGCGGGGCCCCCTGCACCCCCAGACACGGCCCGCTCCGAGCGGGAGCGCCCGGCCCGGCCGGCGGGAGGCGGCGGCTGCCGCGCTGCCCTCTGCGCGCAGCTCCTGGGGGAGTAAAGGAAACGCCAAAGACATCCGCAAAACAGGATGGATTAAGCTCTGTGGCTTTATCTTCCCCCTTTGTTTGTTTCTTTGTTTTTCAGGTGCGCTTAAATCAAGGTGCGCTGCAGACACGTGCCTAAAGGTGTGAGTAAAATGATTAGTGCTTAACTGCCAAGCCCCTAGGTGCACCCGCTAAACATAGTTCATGGGTGTGCTTTAAATGTTGCATATACATCTAAATTACTGTTGGAACTGTTGGTGACTTAAGTTAGAAGTGCCCCTGCTTTAAAGGGAATGCCTAGTCTGGAAAACTGGTTGTCACTGAAGTGCCTTGACATGAGTGTTAAGGATGTTTCCACATCAAACAGAATCCGGTTTTGTTTTGCTTACAGTTTTGCAGGAGAGTTGCCTCAAGCAGCTTGAAACTTACTGCTGTGTATCATTT
>JAUBOD010000939.1:329913-345023 GCA_032353885.1 Nothura maculosa
GAGCCTTTTGTCAGCTGCACCTCTAATAACAACGATGATTCCCAGTTAGGAATCATGCTGGTATTGCCCCCTTTTGAACTGTAATTACACGAGTAGTGAGAAGTCCATCATACTAAGCTAGTCTCTGGCACTGCAGAAACGTGAAAGGGCTGTGATTGTAGGTAAGCGGTTGATTGTAGGTAAGCAGTTTATCCATAACCACTCAGTGGACACTAGCAAAAGTTCTAGGTAATGTGCTTGTGGCATTTTTTATCCCATATTGTATATAATTGTATTGTAGTTTTGTAGATTAATTATTGTGGGGAAGAGCCTTTGGAAGGATCTGTGAGAATAAAAATATGGGGTTTCCTGGTCAGAAAAGGTTTTGCTATTTAAGAGGCGTGTAAATGACAGAAGTGTAATTTAGATCAGTGTATATACTTAAGGAAAATACAGTCTCAAAACAAGTATTGTGTTCTCTGAAACCGTATAAGCCTAGAATGGCTTAAATAACTAGTGTCAGACTAGAAAGAAATAACAGCGAGGCCAAACCAGGTATATACCCCAGGGGTATTTCTGTCTCTAGTTGCTTCTCATGTTTACCCTAGGACAATCCTGATGTAACTTCTGCCCTGTGATCTCTTTTCTGTACTCTGTTCACTGGAATACATCCCATTGCTTATATTGGAGCCCCATGGGTTTGTTCAATTTGATGTGTGGGGATATTTAGCAAGACTAGCTGCATCTACATAAATCTTTCTGCATCTTTGTACTGTTCCCAAATGAGAGTGACAGACACTTGGCAGATGCAATATAGCGACTTCTTTAGTATTTTGAAACCAAGAGCACCATGCTGCTTTAAAGAAGTGTTTGCATCAACTCTTGATCTACAGGGGCAGCTAGGGGCTGTTTTTTCCCTTGCTATCCAAGCAGAAGAATCAAGAAGTGCCACTAAACCATTAAATCTGATACCTTTAAAGGATATTTGCTAACAAGATGGGGGGATGAGCTGTACTAAAATTTGCAAAGGGGAATCCAGGCTGTATTTCTGCCTCCTGCCCGCCCGCAGAAATGCTGGGAAGTTTGAAGCTTCCTGGACCTCCAATATTCCCGCTCTGACCTCGTTTCTTGTTCCCTGGCCAACCATAGCAAACCAGGAAAATATGTGAAGCATTTAATTAATAGCATGTGGCTTTTCAGCTGTGTGTTACTGGCAGCCTGGATCCAAAGACGTGAATCAGCAGATTGTGAAAGAGCCGAGAGGAGAGGGAAAACAGTGACACAGATAAGATAACTCCCTGGAAGTCGTGTGCTTGGAGGCAAGAGGGCGGGAGCTGGTTTCAACCTGTTACGCACTGGGTGATGAACAAGCCAAAGCCTTGGGAGATGACTGGGCAAAAAGTGCACTGAGAGGTGGCGTTTGTTGGTGAGTGCAAGGGAAATAGGGGAGGGGAAATAACTGAATGGGCCAGGCCTCATTTCCTTGTCAGTGGATGGCTTGGCAGTTTGCTTATAAGTCCAGGTCTTTAATTTCTGGATCTGAAAATGGCTCTCCCTGTGGGCCAGCAAAAGGAGCAGGTTCTGTGACTAACGCTCTTAAGGTGAGATGTTGCTGCCCCGTGTCCAAATTTGGACCAGGGATTGGAAAGGGGTGCCTGGGCTCAGGACCATGGCCTGAGGGCCTCCTGCTTGCACCTCCTTCTTCCAAAAGTGGGGAATAAGGAGAGGATACTTTGCTTGGCCCTCCGCCCAAGGCAGCTCTGGCCACGTGAACACCAGGAGCTTCATAATCTGCTTCTCACAGGGGTTCTTAGTTTTCACACTAGAGTCTCAGTCTGAAGCAGACAGACTAGATTCCTGGGTTGTTTTGCATGTTGAGTTGCAACTTGTATGTGGAAAACAGTAGGGAAATAATTGTCGCAATTTCATGTTTTCATAATTTACATAGCTTCTGCACAGTCACTGTTAAAACACGCCTATGCAGAGCAAGCAGGCCTCACATATGCTCCCCTGAGAAGCCATGAGGAGGGTTAATGCCAGGGAAGCGATCGGCTGTGCAGCTCCGGGATCAGCTGGATGCTCTGCTCCTGCTACCCACCAGGAGAGCAGGGCTAGAACCCCAGTGTTGTTATCCAAGCATCCAGACCTCCTCTTGGCACCTTGAGATCAGAACGTCTCTGATTCTCTTGCAGATGGTCTCTCTGAATAACCATATAGCCTCCCAGGTGCCATCTTATATGTAATTCTTAGCTGGCATCAAGAAGCCCTTCTGAGACACAGTATGTGCTTAAGGAAAACTACAGGCACATTTCTGCAAGCCTCGTGTTCACTGCTTTACAGTAACTTGCTTTTTTTCCTCTGTTCTAGTGTAGAAACCCCTCTTCCCCAAAATACACCCCTGCTTATCCATGCCCTGTCTCCTGACAACTTTCTTTTCCTGAAACTGTTAAACAACAGCAAAGGCTTTGCAGATACTCTAAATCAAGTAGTTAAACAAACAAACAGCAAAAAATGTATTCTCTCTTGATCTTATCAACTTCTTAACCTGTGAAAAATTTCTGGGTTTTAGGTCACATCTTGGGAATTCTTGAAGGATTAGGGATGTGTTTTTTCTTTTTTCATATTCCCTTCTCCTTTTTCTTGTCAAAAAAATCATGTTCAAGGATTTATTTTATATAGCATAAACTGCTATTCTTGTCAAATATTGAACAATTTTTTTTTACCAATTTGTCTGAATATTAGCATAGCTTTTTATCTGAAATAAAAAGCGATGGCCAAGTTTTGATGTCTCTGAGGCCAACAGTGCATTTAAATAGTGCCATCAGTGCTCACTTTCATGTTTTTCCAAAGAGTGTAAACAGGAAATATCCTGAAATCTTTTTATGAACTTAGTTTGAATTGCTTTTATATCACGAGGTGCTTAGTCAATGCAGACAAGAAAACTGGAACGGTGAGAGCGGGCGGGACAGAGGGATGGTGTGAAGGACATGAAGCCCCTGATGCTCCCTGTTTTCCACCTGCAAGTGGCACTTGCATTTTCCTACAAGAGAATGGGAACAGGCTCCTGTGGTTCCAATAACTATGGCACAGAGAAGATCAAGGGGAGCAAATTTCTCGTGTTAAATTTTGGCCGTTTTGGTCACGACGCAGGCACCATTATTCCCAAGCTGTCGGAGCTTGAAACAAAATCAGGTTAATGAATTTTGAGTCCTGCATCCAATGAACTGGACGCAGTGTAGTGTTAATAAGCGGCCTAAGGATCCTAATCTGTGCTGGACTTAAGGACTTAAGGAAGGCGTTTTCTTCCCTGTGAAACCTGAGATGATGCCGTGTGGGGAGCCCTCTCCGCAGCACTGCCCCGTGTTGGGTGCGCTGCTGAGCGGTGGCCATCGCCCGGCTTCACCAGTACAAGCAGCTTTCACCTTCATCTTGAGGAGCTGAAGCTGCCTTAAATCCCAAACATGAATTTGAATGCCGCTTCTGAAGGAACTAACAGTCCTGATGTTGTCCCTCCCCTTTTAAATCTTCCTAAGCTCTTGATGCTTAGGAAGTCTGTGCTCTAATTTTGTGTTACTCCTATTCATATTAATAGTATTTTATTCTTAGTTGAATTAAATGCTCTAAACTGTAGAGGTACTGTGGAGTCTGTGATGTGACAGATGGACAGTGCTTGTGGCCAGCCCATTTCATATTCCCCAAACTGCTCTTGGGTCAAACCAATGGGTTCTGTAGCTCAATATATGATCTTTATTAAGTGCCTTGCAATGAGGTAGTAGAAACTAAACTATAGTGGAAATATCTGCATATGATACAAGGTCTTTTTTTTCTTAGTATTTGTCAGATGCAGGTTTTAAATGAGAAGATCTATGTGTATGCAGACAACACAGACACTTGTAGACGCACATACAGCTGTTTAGATTTCAGACTCTTGGCTAATTCCTGAGCCTGCTTTCTCTTCTCTTCTTTCTTTCTTTCTTTTGTTGTTAAGTCCTAATAAGAATAGTGGGTTGGGGACCAAACTGGCCTATCTCTGGAGCATCTATTGAAAGTCATTCAGGCTCCTCTCTCCTGTGAACCTTTGAGCAGGTGATCATGGGCTGTGAAGAGCAGAGCTTCTGTTGTGTCATGAATATGCTTGGTGGCCGTAGGGTATTTACATTTTAAATAAGTGGGTTGGGAATATTCAGACAACTTTGCTCTTATAGTCCTACTTGAATGTATCAAAATCGCTGCCCACGAGGAGTTCCAGGGGCTGATTCTTAACTCTGTACAGAGCTAACCCGTAAGCCTTTCAGACTGTAAGTTAACATCGTGACATGTTCCAGTGGAATACACTGCAATTTTATGCAGAATGCTGCTGCTTTCCTGGGGAAAAGGATCTGTACATTTTATTTTTATGCTTCCTTTTTCTCTTTAGGCTTTGTCCAAGACCGATTCTCCTCCCAGCTGTGCTCGGGAACCCACCATGAAGGAGAATTTTGCTTTCGATAACATATGCTACGAGGAGAGCTTAGACACGGTGCCCTCTTCGTCTGCTCAGACCCACACCGTTGCAGTGAGCGTGCAGGGCATGACTTGCCACTCTTGCGTGCAGTCGATAGAAGGCCGAATTTCCACGGTGAAAGGCGTCGTGAGCATTAAAGCCTCTTTGGAGCAGAACAACGCCATAATAAAATACGTGCAGTCGGAGATAAGTCCTGAGCAGATTTGCCTTGAAATCCAGGAGATGGGCTTCGATGCGAGCGTCGCGGAAGAGACACCGACGCCGGCGGCCCTGGGTGGGCCAGGCTCGCACGAGGCCGTGACCAAGCTGCGCGTGGAAGGCATGACGTGCCAGTCCTGCGTGAGCACCATCGAGGGCAACGTTGGGAAGCTGAACGGCGTCCTCAGGGTCAAGGTGTCCCTTGGGAGCCAAGAGGCAGTCGTTGCTCATTACCCCTACCTCATCCAGCCCGAGGAGCTCAAGGGCCACATCAACAACCTGGGCTTCGCCTGCACCCTCAAGAGCAGGTCGGCCCCCTTGCAGCTGGGCGCGCTCAGCGTGGGCCGCCTGCAGGAGGCGGCCGCCAAGACCCCGCCGGCAGCCACGGACACCAGCGGGGCAGCCCCACAGGCGGGCGGCACGGGCAGCACGGCTGCCGTGCACATAGAGGGCATGCGGTGCCAGGCGTGCGTGCGCAACATCGAGGGGCACGTGGCGGCGCTGCCCGGCGTGCACAGCATCCGCGTGTCCCTGGAGCAGCGGCGCGCCCTGGTGCGCTACAGCCCCGGCGTGCTCTCCCTGCGGGCGCTGCAGCGAGCCATCGAGGGCCTCCCGCCCGGCCGCTTCCGAGTGCGCATCCCGAGCGGCGCCGAGGCCGGAGAGCTGCTGCCCGGGAGGCCGGGCACCGCCGTGCTTCGCATTGAGGGCATGAGCTGCGGCTCCTGCGCGCAGTCCATCGAGGGGACGGTGTCTGCCAGGAAGGGAGTGCAGCACGTAGCCGTTTCCCTGGCTGAAGGGACTGGCACCGTGCGTTACGATTCCACTCTGACCAGTGCAGAGGAGTTAAGAGCTGCCATAGAAGACATGGGGTTTGACGTGACGGTTCTCACAGGTAACAGTGGTTTTCTTTCCGTGAACACCATTCCAGGCTAGGCCTTGACACTGTCTTCTGCAGAGCAGGGTTTAACACATTGCATTGGTGTTAGCTTTTCTCCAGTCGCACGTCACTGAGCATTTCATCTGTGAAACACTTTATTTCACCCTCCATAGCTGCAATGGTGGGTGGAAGAGATGAGTTACATCATGAAGCCAGAAGGTTTGGAAGTGGAAGAGTTGAGTTACATTATGAAGCCAGGAGGTTTGGAAGTTGGTGCAATGTCTTTTAAATGGCAGAACCCCTCACCCACTGAAGTAGGTTTCATCTTTACATCTATGAGCTGCCAAAGTAGATCTATCAATATCTTAATTTACATTCTAAATTGTAAAAGATGCAAACTTAATGCTGTACTTTTCATTTAAAATGCCTTTTTGTTTTTTCCTATCTGAAATTACAATGCCCTAGTCTTTCACCTTTATTTCTTGGATATATTTACCAGGGACCTAAGTCTTATTGTTCAGCAAGATAAGGGCCGATATGTGTGTTCTCCTTGGTGAGAGAAGACATTTTACTTGTCAACTACCTGCTTCCACCCAGAACAGATTTACTTTGAGCTACTGATGTGGTTTACATGGAATGAACTGGTTCAACCAGAGAAGACCAAATGCTGTTAGCCTTGCTCAGGAGACCAACCCTTCTGAATCTGTAGCGACTGCTGTGAGAATGGAGAAGTGAATAATTAGGGTTTGTTTTATAATCTGGGGTGGGGGAGCTGTTTATCTGCCTGTAGAAAAATAAAACAGGAGCCCTATATATGAAATATTTAGAAGAAACTCTTGCCCCTTTGCCCATGCCTTCTGCCTGAGCGAGAGGGTCTATGAATGTAGCTGGAGCCAGGGGGTTTTGCTGGGTGTAAAGAGCAAAAACGATCACAGCAGGCCTGTAGGTGAGGAGATCTGCAGGCTGGCAAGTCCTTTGACCACTTATTCATGTAGTGCTTGCCCCTGAAATGTGCCATAAAGAGAAAATGCTGAGAAACGAAACCCTTTTTCTTCATTGTCTGAGATGAAGCTCTAGGAGTCGTGCATGGAAGGCAACAGGAACGGAGCGTGTGAGGTCGGTGCTGGAGCACCGTGGGGTCACCCTGTAGTTGTTACTGAGTGTAGATGTTGCATCTCTGTGTTGAAATTCCAACCCCTGACAGGCTTTGCATGGTGGATAAACACGTGCCCTGCCTGCTTGTTCTGCATCCCGCTCTCACACTATGTGTTGTGCTTGTCCTCCTCTCCGTGCGTTCCCTGCAGACGCGGCCGGGGCAGCCGCGCAGCGCCCGGACGGCAGCCCCGGCACCGCGGCCCACGCCGCGCCGGCCCAGAAGTGTTTCCTGCAGATCACCGGCATGACCTGCGCCTCCTGCGTGTCTGCCATCGAGAGGAACCTGCAGAGGGAAGATGGTAAGAGCCGCAACATTCCCATGGGGAGGCTTTAGGGAACCACCAGGCAGCAAAGGCTTCTGAGGGGTTCAGGGAAAGGGCTGTGTTAGAGCAGCCTGAGGTGAGGTGGACTCCACATTCTCAGTGCTCATGTAGCAACGTCCTTATTTAACTACCCTACTGCATTCACAAATGTTGATAGCCATACCTGATGGACCTACTCTCTTCATGACATTAAGCTGTTGCATTATGACCAGAAGCGTATTAACAAAATGGAATCAAAGTTTCAGAGTGGAGGAATTGGTCTCATGTAGTTTGCAGGGCCTTGCTGCTTTGCAGAGCAATCCAGAGCTGTTGGGGACCTTGACACATTTGTGATGTGAAACTTACCCCTCAGGGCACGTTTGTACAAGCAGGTACAAATAAATACACGACCGGGGCAATGGCTGGGGTGATTACATTAGCTCAGGATCAGCAGTGCTTATTAGGTTAGAAGTGCTGAGAGGCCAGGAGGGATCTGGAGCTGCACAGCTGCCTGTGGCACCTTGTGCTGGCATCTGGTGCAGGGCTTTGCTTATTGTCTCTCCTACCTCCCTGGGAATGACATAAACATCCGAGAAAGTATCAGCACTTCCAGAATAATTTTGCTGCTTGTGATTTTATGCTTTGCTTTTGGATTCTAAATTTGGATTTAGATTCATGTGAAGGAAAAGAAAGAGGAGAGGAGAAGACGAGGAGACGGAGGGAGGGGAAGGGAATGGAAGGGAAGGGAAAGACCTAACTTTGTGCTAAGGGTCTTGTTCAGGTTTTTCCAGGGTAGAGCTTGTAGAAGTCATTGCAAATGTTGCACATGAACTGTGTTTTTATTCTACTAGCTCTTAGCAAGACTTGCCTCCCTCCCTTTCTGAATTTTGCTCTTCCTCTTCTTGCCAAGGGAAACTGCAGCCTGCCTAGATGTCAGGAACAGCTTTGCTGCTTCGCCCAGGGAACTGCACTAGGAGGAGGCAGAGGGAGTTTGCTCAGCATGAAGCACCTCTGTGTTGCTCCAGCCCACACTGACATCACCTGTGATGGTGTTTGGTTTGGTTTAGCTTTTCCCAAAGGAGCTACAATATCTTATGTTTTTGCTCATTGTCCCTGCAGGTATTGTTTCAGTGTTGGTAGCACTGATGGCAGGTAAAGCCGAGATAAAATACAAGCCAGAGTTCATACAGCCTCTGGAAATAGCCCAGCTGATTGAGAATCTGGGTTTCGAAGCCACTGTCATAGAAGATCCCACTGACACAGAAGGAAACGTGGAGCTTCTTGTGAGTAACGTGCATTTGAAATTTATGTTGGATTGGGAGATGTCAGGTTTGGAAGAAGTGTTTTCTTGCAGATGTTTTTGTTTAAGGAGCTGTTGCTTCAGCAGTTCCATTCCAGCTGGTAACACCGTTACTTCTTGATTGTTGTAAAGCCAAAATCAATTTGTTTTAGAAGAATTTGTCCAAAGGTGTTGAAATAAAATGTGCATTTAGCAGGAGGAATAAAAATAAGAGTACTTTTCTGTGAAGGCACCTTAGTGGACAAGTGCAGACTCTGAGTGCCTCAAAATATGTATCTTAAAGTACCTGATAATAGTTCCCATTGCTTTGTGTAGGGGTCTTTGGGGGCAATCAGTAAATTGTTCATGGGCAGGTTCTTCAGAAATCCATTTTTACTCTCCGAAATAGACCTATGACACTGACAGAGAGCAGCAGTTAGGCCAGCACTAAGGCCAGAAAGTGAGAACTTGCCCTTTTGAAGCTACAGGAAGTTTAAACTGGCAAGATTAATCTTCAGCAATCTTCAATAACCATTCTGTGATTCTGTGATTCATGTTGATATTGATTCAATCAAAAACACCACTTCCAGGGCCTGCTAACCACACATTAAATCATGTTCTGCTTAGATTACAGGGATGACTTGTGCTTCTTGCGTTCACAACATCGAATCCAGGCTCATGAGAGCTAATGGCATATTCTATGCCTCAGTTGCCCTTGCCACTTGCAAAGCTCATGTCCAGTTTGATCCTGAAGTTACAGGACCACGAGATATTATAAAAATCATTGAGGTAGGTTTTGGAACTTCTTTCTCTAAGACCAGTTTTAAGGTGAAGTTGTTAAGAAAATGAAGCAGCTGATATTTGAGAGGCTTTCCTGACTGTTGCAGGAAATGAGTGGTTATTGCTATAGGCTCTTATGTTCTTGCCTCTGGTGAAGCTGCCAGGCTTCATGGCTGTGTGTAACCTCACAGATTGTTACCCTAAAACCAAGAACAACCCCCCCTTTTCTTGCCTCTATCTAGTAAAAGTGCCTTGAGCCCATCCTGCCTGTCGTGCCAGTCATTTCTGTGAAGTGCTGGTGCTTCAGAAAAAAATACTGCTTTTTCCTGCCACCTAAAGAGATTTCTGTAAATGAAGTTTGGCCATAGCAGGGAACTAAATTCAGTTAGGACGGGAAGTGATGCACATCTCTGCACTTACCGTGTGGATTCAAAGAGGTGTCTGAAGCAAAACAACTTGCCATACAGCTTCTAAAGAAAAAATCCAGTTTCCCAGTGATGATGCAGATCACAAATACTGTGGCATTATCTAGGCCCAGATTTTACCAGAATTGTTTGTTCTCTCTTCCCTCAGAGGCAAGGAAAACTTGTCATGTGGGAGCATGCACAGAGAATAGTCTGGGGACCAGCAAAGACCTTTCCTTTCATGGTCTTTAATATTTACTCATAAAAACCCATAAGATTGATGCAGCAGTGATGAACATGTGCGTGTTGGGCTGTTCAGCACAACAGAGCAGTTCTGTCTTGCTTCAGAAGCATTTCATAAAGAGCTAGAAATGTTAAATGTATTGTGCCCGCAAGAGTGCTTTCTCTTCCTTTCTTCCTTTCTCCCTCCTTCTCTCCCTCCTTCTCTCCCTCGTCTCCTTCTCTCCTTTCTCTTTCTTCCTTTCTTCCTTCCTTCCCCTGCAGTACCGCTCTGCAGTGTCAGTCAATATTGGCTTTGCCCCACATGGGCCTCTTTGCCCTTTGTGATTTGTTGGTTTGTTTTTTTTTAGCTAGTTCTGACCATTTTGATTTTCAAGTTTAGCTATATCTACTCTACTGAAGTATTAGGGACATATTGGAAAAGCTGGCTAGCCCAGGGGCTTGTATACATTTTAACCTTCCTTTATAGTATTTCCATTCTCTTGTGCTGACTTCAGTGGCAATCAAGAAGCATTAAATTCCCCTGAGAAGAAGGACAGTAGAATTCCAGCTGTCATTGCGAGCTGTCTGCTTAGGGAAAAATAGGATAAGTGCTGCATTATAATTGTGTCCCGGTGGAACAGATAGCAGAAATCCTTTGCAGTTCACATTCTCTTACAGCATTATCAGCAGTGTCT
This sequence comes from Nothura maculosa, assembly GCA_032353885.1. Lineage (NCBI taxonomy): Eukaryota > Metazoa > Chordata > Aves > Tinamiformes > Tinamidae > Nothura > Nothura maculosa. The sequence continues at coordinate 340,309 of JAUBOD010000939.1, forward strand.
GGAATATCTGCGCGTGTTGACAGGATCTAAAATTAATAAGTTGGCATTTATTAGCAAAGGAAGGGTGTCCTTTTCTGACATTTCCTTTAATTTCTTCTAAAAGTGGTGCCATTTAAATATGTGATAAATAATGCTGTTAGCTAAATAAAAACTAGCTCTTTTCCTTTCTCTCTCCTGAAAAAAAAAGGAAATTGGCTTTCATGCTTCCTTGGCGAAAAGAGTTCCTAGTGCACATAATCTGGATCATAAAAAGGAAATACAGCAGTAAGTATTTTTCTTTCTCTCATCGATGATTTCATCTAGATCGTATCTTGTAGCTCCCCTCCCCTTCTCCCCTGTTAATTTAATTTGTATAAAGAGTATTTAATTCTGTGATTTGCTGTTTGGAGCAAGTACTTCCATGTCCATTTTCATAGTTGCAGTTCAGGTTGAAGCCTGTGGCACTTAAGTGTGTAGGGGGCAATGCAGCTGCCCTAAAGTGCCTGATTTTTCCCAAATCTCCCAACATCCATATGAGGACAGCACTAGCACCTGCAGCTCTGGGCTGGGAGCTACTGCTGGCCATTTACAGCTTCTACTTTTCAGGTGGAGGAAATCTTTCTTGTGCAGCCTAGTGTTCGGTATCCCTGTCTTAATCCTAATGATTTATATGCTAATACCTGATGGCGAGCACCACGGATCTATGGTGCTGGAACAGAATCTCATTCCTGGATTATCTGTTTTAAATCTTCTCTTCTTTGTCCTGTGCACTTTTGTTCAGGTATGTCCACGCTATTTCCTAGGTATTTGCTTTCTTTTCATCTCCCATTTATGTAATCTGATGTGGAAAGAACTAGGAGGCTAGAAAGCTTTAGTGGATTATGCCTGGTCCCTTGTTTGTACAACCCATGCAAAGTGTCACTCTCCTATAAGTTGTTGATTATGTAATTGCTCAAGTTGTGTCAGTGACATTTCTAAATGGGGACGTTAGAACAATTAAAAAACCCGATTAGCAAACTAGCTGGGTAACTGTATATCCCTTAAACCTCTGTACTTTGGGGGGTTTCCTTTGTGTTCCGTGAGAAAAAGGTGACAATACTTAGTTTGTGGAGTTGTTCTGAGAACAAGGAAGGGCAAGAGGGAGGATGACAGTGGAACCAGCCTCCTAGCAGCCAACTCCACTGAAACAATATAAATATAGAACCTCTTCCATTCCCTACAAGACATTTCGAGTCCGCCATAGGCAGCACGATGCGCTCGCTGCTTCCCCTGTGTGATTTTCACAGGAGTCTGCCCGTGTTTGCTCCAACAGTTCCTGGGCGGCTGGTACTTCTACGTGCAGGCGTACAAGTCCCTGAAGCACCGGACAGCCAACATGGACGTGCTCATCGTGCTGGCCACCACCATCGCCTACGTGTACTCCTGTGTCATCCTCGTCGTGGCCATAGCTGAAAGGGCCGAGAAAAGCCCCATCACTTTCTTTGACACCCCTCCGATGCTGTTCGTGTTCATTGCCCTGGGGAGGTGGCTGGAGCACATAGCAAAGGTAACCCACGTGCACCCTAAATGCTCCGTGTTTCTCATGAGAGTAAAATAAAGCTCTTTAGATTCATTTTTAGTCCAAAGTTTTTAGTTCCTGGTGGGAGTATTCACCTATTTTAGGATCATTTAGAGCTAAGAGATGATTTATTTCTAGCTCAAGCATCATCATTTCTGTAGCTAAATATATCTCAAGCATTTATCCCTGTTTCTTAGAGCAAGACCTCAGAAGCTCTTGCAAAACTGATCTCTCTCCAAGCCACAGAAGCTACTGTGGTGACTCTTGGACCTGACCACTCTGTCATCAGGTACATATTTATTCACCAAAGCCCCTTCAGCCTGCCTGGATGCACTTGCTAGGCTTGGTGCAGTTAATTCAAATTACTCTTTTGAAACTGATGGTGTAAATGACCTCTCTGATCTACTTGTTTCTTGTACAGGGAAGAGCAGGTAGCTGTTGAATTAGTTCAACGAGGTGATATCGTAAAGGTTGTTCCTGGCGGAAAGTTCCCAGTGGATGGAAAAGTCATTGAAGGCAATTCTATGGCAGATGAATCTCTCATTACTGGTAACTTTCCCTACATTTGGGCAAAAAAGGTGGAATCTTCTCTTTCTACAATCTAACTCTTTCTTACAAGAAAAGGGAACAGATTCAACAGAAATTGAATAACCTCTGAGCTTAATGTACACAGTGCCTGCCCTTTGTGAGCTTGAATACAAATCCCATGTCTGAACACACAGTGTGTCTGAACACACTCTAAAAATGAGGAATTTCTGTCCAATTTGGTCATTTAGTCATAACACAAGTGTTTAGATTTCACCCATTCAATCAGTAGATTTTACTAATCTTCTGAGATCTGACAGGACTTTCCTCTCATACACTCGTGAAATGTTTTGCAGCAAAGGTGCCTTTTCAGAAGCAACTTCTGCAGGGCAATGGGGATGTAACGCTGGCGTGCTAGAGTAGGAGCGTGTGAAGCAGAAGGGGCTTCCAGCAGGGGTTGCCTCGTGAGCCAGGAGGCAGAAGGCAAGCCTCCCAAATGGGTATTTTTGAAGCATAACAGGACTTTTCGCAGCTTCTGATATTTCAACTTTATGTATATTTCCTTATGCAACACTTCCAAATATGTAAAACAGCCTAAAAAAGTAACATCATTATTGCTTGTTTATTTTAGTTACCTTTATATTTCAGTTAAAGAATAGAAGACATCCTTAAAATTAATCACCTGTTAGAGATCACCTAAGAGAATCACCTCTTATCAGTAACCTTAAGGCCAGAAAAAAGAACAGATTTTGTAAAGCTTGTATTCTTGAAAAGACAGAGTTTGCCTCTTCCTTCATTACATATCTCTACAGAGAGCCCAGGACAGGTTGTAGCTTGGTGGTTTGGAGCAAAACAGCTGTTTTTAACACAAGGGCCAGGGTTCTGGTGCTCTGGAGCGAGGTTTCCTCTGGTTTCTGCTCCCTTCCAGCTTTGGGGGTTTCTGGTGGTTACTGCCCTGGGCTGAGTGGTGCTGTTGCAGCAGCTCTCTGCCTTTGACAGAGGACTCGTCACCCTTGTGTTTTTACCTGGTTGTTGTCTAGTTAAATCATGTAAAACCTCATCCAAATCCCTTCATTTATGAAGTGGTTTTTTAAAGAGCTGGAAGTGCATTAGAAGGCCCACACTGACTTTGTCTGCAGGTTTGATATCGCTGAACATTTCTGTGTGAGGAAAGGAAAGCAGGAAGACATCAAGCTTCTGATCTAGTTTCCAAACTTTTTAAGTGGGGTCATGGAATGCAGCGCTGGCTGAGCTGTCTGTTTTCCCTATACTGTTTCCAAACAGAATGTTTTGAGGAACTGTACTGTGCCTTCCCATTCACAGGCTGCAGGTTATTGACTTCTAACCTGTGCTGGTGCCATATCATAGTTTTAATGCACATAATACATGTAATACATAGAGATTTTTTTTTCTGTTACTTTCTTACATTTTCTTTTTTTGTGAGGCATTTTTTGTTGTAGAGACATTGTTAATGAGGATTCTTCCCTTTCCATTTGCCTCCAGGCTCCAGTGAAGGCATGGGAAAGGTCTCATGGCTGCTGTAGGAAAATCTGGGAGCAGACACTTTTCATCTCTATCGGGCAAAACCCAATATCAGAGTAGGGTGCCAGGATCTGTGCTCTGTGGGGAGGAAAGAAACACTCCTGTAATTTGTAGGAGGGGACCAAGTTTCTGGAAACGAGGGACTAGAAGCCCCTGATTTTAGACGAGATGAGAAGGAAAAGCCAAAGACATTTTAGCTAGGGCATTTCACACAATCACAGAACCACAGGATGGCTGAGATTGGAAGGGACCTCTAGGGATCATCTAGTCCATCCCCCTGCTCCAGCAGGGACACCCAGAGCACAGGGCACAGGGCGGCATCCAGGCGGGTTTGGGAGATCTCCAGAGAAGGAGACTCCACAGCCTCCCTGGGCAGCCTGTGCCAGGGCTCTGGCACCCTCACAGGAAAGAAGTTCTTCCTCATACCTAGTTTATTCTCACAAACCCAGAAAAAGGATTTATAGAAATATAATGCCACTTACAAGTGTCTTCACTGGACAATATGTAAAACACATGATTTCTTCTTATTATGGTTTAGAACAGGTGATTTTGATAGAGCACAATGAACTAAGTATGCTAATGGACTGTGATAATTGTTCTCATGGCTCTTTGCACTGGTCTGGTTCATTTATCCTGCCTTTTCTTCTCAGGAGAAGCCATGCCAGTCACTAAGAAGCCTGGGAGCACAGTGATTGCCGGGTCCATAAACGCACACGGCTCAGTTCTTGTGAATGCCACTCACGTTGGGAATGACACTACCCTCTCCCAGATTGTGAAATTGGTGGAAGAAGCTCAAATGTCAAAGGTAAAAATAATAAAAAGAGAAAATGAAACCTTATTTACAAATTTTGATTGTATCAAAAAACTTTCTGTATTTTGACACATTTGCAAGATGCTTTTCCACACTTCAAAAAGGAAGCATATAAAGACTATTAGATATTTTCATGAATGTATTTATGTGTTTTCCCAATATCTGCTTTTCATTTTTATAGGCACCCATCCAGCAACTGGCAGATAAGTTCAGTGGATATTTTGTTCCATTCATCATCATCATTTCAACAGCGACATTGATAGCATGGATCACAATTGGCTTTATAAATTTTGATATTAT
>JAUBOD010000939.1:401825-413178 GCA_032353885.1 Nothura maculosa
GCACATGCAGAAGCACATGCACATGCACAGTGTCTGGAAGAAACCAAAGGCTGTGTTTTTCCAGGAGCTGCTCCACTCCACACTCTCCATTGCCTCTGTGTTGGTGCTGCACCCCTGTGCAGGATGCCCAGATCCGCTCCTTCTCTGCCCACACACTTGCTGGCTTAGCCCCGAGCTCTTGGCTTCCAACGCAGGCAGATCTTTGGTGCTCACTTCTGAACTGATCCAGCTGATTTCATCTTCAGTGGGGAGCATCTCTGATTCATTGATAAACCAAAGCGTTTAAGAAATTGTGTATGAGCAGGAATAATGCCATCCATAATTTGAGCACAACAAAGCTGCTGTTTAACAGTACACAGGAATGTTATCCAGAAGCTTGGAGCAGCAATGAAAACGAAAATTAAATTCAGTGAGACAGCAAGGGAAATTTAACAATAAACTAACTGTACTCTGTATGTAGGACACCAGTACAAATTACCCTCCTCTTGCAAAATGCTGCTCAGATCTTCCTTGATCACCAGTCATTGCTCAGTTGATGACCACGTCACTGCACATCCCATGACCTTGCAGCAAGTGCCCAGGCCTGCACTCCTGCCTGAGCAAACATGAGGAGGTTTTAGGTGGACACCACAGAAGAGGCTTAAGCTAAGTCACACTGCCTTGCAATTTCCTTGTGCCTCTGTGAGGACACTTACAGGAGCTTGTCAAATGTGTGGTGATTTATGAAACTTCAGTGACACAATTATCAGCCTGTGTGTCTTTCAAGGGAGATTAAGGGTGGTTGAAACGTGGTCTCAAGACCAAGAGAACTGGGTCAGAGTGGCCTAGTGAGTTACCACTATTCTCTACATCCAACATTAACTGCATAAGTTCTCTTGGGCTGCTCCGAAGACAAAATAAAGCTTGGATCTAAGTGGAAGTATTTTAAATTAAGGCATTTTGTCTTGATTTGGGGTGATCTAGGAACTTGGACACAGTCCACAACATCTTAACTTGCAAACAGCAACTTCTTAAATTGCTTAAATCTCTTAGCTTGATGGTGTCCCAGTGGGCTTAGACACATCCCTCTACAAACTGTTGTGAGTGGCTGAAGACACTGAAGTGCAAAAGCTGAATAGTTGAAAATAAAACTTACACCTTGGTGTGACAATATTTACTATGTTGACTCCAGACTAAAATTGAAAAATGTCTGTTTTTTCAGTCACAGTAATATAAATTATTTCTGGAAAATGAACAAAATATATGCTTAAACTATTTTTTTGTCTCATAAATATACTGACTACAATGGAGGAAATCAGCTATAAATACTCTAGTTAAGTCATTTTCCTTTCCTGAAAAGCAAAGATCTATTTCTACATTTTAAAAGAAAAAAGACCAGTTATTTCAGTTGATAACATAGCTTGTGCACTGCTGGTTGTGTGCACTATGGAAATCTGGTAATATAAAGATACAAAGGCATTTCTGCACACACCAGACAGACTGTAGACATATACATACCACATGTGCAAAGAAAGCAACCATAAAATAAATTCCACTTAGCACATTTTATAGCCCACATTAAATTTCTCCTCCCACTACTCCACCTTCTTTGCGAATTGGCATAATGCAGGGAAGCTCTGAGGAGCAGCTTCCCACAGCTATTTTAAAAGCCACAGCAAGAGAGATAAATGTCTCAGTCTTTCCATCCAAATGCAGAATTCAGACAGCTCTGAAGTCCTACCTGCTGCCTCAAAGAAAAGAGTAAAGATGGACATCGGCTTAATATCCTCAGGAGCAGAAACAGGAACTCTGCACAGGCGTGGAGGGGAGAGATCTCTCTCACACAGCACTTGCTCTGGGCTTTATGACGTCCCAAGGTATCTGACTTAAAAACTACAAGGTGACTGTGCAGTAAAGAAAAGGCAGCAGAAGCTCTTCTAGGTTATTCCAAGAACTGTTTTTTTCAAGAACTATTTTAAATGTCGCAGATCCTGAAATGTGAACAGCCGGTGTAAGCGAGCCTAAATGTTTTGGCTTTTCAGGCAAAGGGCTGCAGATTGCTAAACATTTAAAACAGATTTTTCTGTAAGTTATCTTGAATCTTGTAGCTGATTCCTTGCCCCCCCGCCCCGACACTGGCTGATAGAGACTTTGGCTCATGATGAAGACTCATGTGTCCTCTCTGTGCAATACAGATGGGATGGTTCCCTCAGTAACACACTTTGAAACTGTTGCTTCTTTCCTAAAACTTCTTGAGGCTCTGGTTTTGCTATCAGAGTACATGAAAATCCCACAGGTACTATTCATTCGGGGAAAAATAAAATATTTATAGGAAGTATAATATTTGGAGGAGATAAAAAAGGCCGACCAGTACAATCCCATATTGAGGGAAAAGTGCAAGAAAGCTGTTGAAAAGAGCAGGTGTTTACATGAATGGGTTTCTGAGGAAGCAGTACGTGGTTCTGAGAAATCCTATATGCACATTTGTAACACTGAATTTCAGGAAAACTTCGGCCAATGTAAGTGAATGCATGAGCATATCTGATCAGAGCTTAAAAACTAAGCTGCTGTGCATTTATCTATCATGCTCATTATAATCAACCCTGCTGCAATCTCAGTGAGATGAACAGCTTTATCAGAGGCTGAGTTTATCCGCAGATTTGAATCTCTGCTGCACGATCACTAACATCCAAGCCAAGGGGAAATCTCAGATTCTGTTCTCCATGCTGCAGTGCAGCAGCTCTCATGTGAGAGGGGCAAGGAGCTGGAAAACTAAGCCCATAGGCCAGCTTGCACGGAGGCTTTTTGGTAATCAGCGTTCCCCGATTTCTATATGAGTTAGACATCTGTGTGACTTCATAGATTTTCCACCTTTGAAAACAATATTTAGTCTTTCAGTATCAAGCCTGGGTACACAGGGTAAAAACAGTGGAGAAAAAGATCTACTATACACAGTTATTCACAAGTTGCTACAGACAACAACATTTTATTTTCACTGCCTCTTTTTGCTCCTTGTATTGCTATTTCACTTTTGCATGGATTTTACATCAGTAAATTCTATTTACTTGCAGAATAACAGCACATGAAAAAAAGAGTTGCTTTATTATTTTTAATGAGCTTCTAAAAATATTTCCTCCAATAATTGGTGAAATAAGACTTTTAATAAGGGGATCTAGTGCTTACTTGGGGGGGGAGGTTTGGCCCCATAGCTTTGCACGGGTAACTTGCAGGTATTTCTGTGCCTTCCCTCGTCACACCACGTGGATCGCTCGTGGGCACAAAACTTCAGTCCCTTCCTTTGGCATTTGAGCAGACACATAGGCTGCTGTTTGTATGCTGCTCCTCTTCTGTGGTAGTGAGAGTATCCAGATTACTACAAGGCAGTATCTGGCACGTAGTGGTAACAACCACGCCAGAATAATCAACCCATGAGAGTTTAAAAGTTGTATAAGAGCGGCTTCAAGACCTGCTGCCGTCCCTGGAAAGATCCCTTTAACTTCGGGCCTTGAATGTGAAAAACAAACACAGGAGTAGCCATGTTTTTCTCCCTTTGATCCCACCTCTTCCTTTTGCAGCATCTCTGCCCCACACAGCCCAGGCTTCATCCTGGGCCTTTGGAAATCCTGGGTCACTTCATCTGCATGCGAGGGAGATGAGCCGAACAGCGAGGCTCCCAAATGAGCAATTCAGGCAGGGTGATTATTTATAGCGAGAGAAAAGCACTAAGGGAAAGCGTCAGTGCATTTCTGCTACAGCACAGCAACAGACACGAATGTGTTCAAGCCTCATGCCTGCTCTAAGGATACCAAGATTATCTTCTAATCACGGGCATAAAATTGCAGTTTTAAGGACTAAAAAAAAAATCTGAGGTGAAAGTCAGCTACAAAGCTCCCATTCATTTTAAAGCAGTTTAACAAATGTACACAAACTATTTGGTGTGATACAGGAGAGGAATTCATAAGATTCAGCTGCTGCTCCCAGTCAGTCTTCTCAGTGCTCCCTGTCCTTGCCAGGACATGTGTGTCCGTGGGAGGCCCTGCAGTCTCAGACACCAGGAGGAGACCAGGGCCCTCAAGCAGACCACAGAGCAAATCCCTATTGCCATAAGCAGCCCAACGCTGAGATTCCTTTCCCTGGTTGCTGGGTGAAAAGGAGCGATTGAGCAGAGCTGAGGACTCGCTGCCACATTTGTGTCTCAGGAACAAAAGGCCATTTGGTCTGTGGAAAGCCTGGCTGCTCCCAGGGACACACGCTGCTGCTGACAGCTGCTGGCCTGGCTCTGAGAGGGCCACGCAAAGCAAACGTCCCACTGTTCAGAAACACGTCATGCGTTTCCAAACTTGGACCCCCTCTGCATTCGAGATGAGCAGCTTTGTCTCCTCCCTGCCTGCTAACCTGCAAGCAATTCGGGTGTATCCCAAATGCTCCAGGGCCTGGATGCTCCCCTTTGACTAATGCCCAAACCCTCTGGGTTAGCAGGGTAAAGGGAAAGGTGCCGACTGCCTCCCCGGAGCTGCCAACAGCCCTTACCCATCGTTATAGGCACTGGGGCAGCACTGGTTTCTAAGGCAGGAGTTTTCAAGCGTTCAGCACCCACAGCTGAAGCAAACTCAGTTCTCAGTGGCTCCTGACATGACAGTGACTTGCATGTAGTTCCCCCTTCCTTTGAAAAGCCATCCGCAATTACAGGCATGGAGCTTTCCTGCAGCTCCGGCCCTTAAAGGCTGCTCCTGCTCCCACTGCAATCAGCAGCAGGGCTCTGATTGACTTAATGGGGGCAGGCACAGAGGCTTAATTAGAAAATTGGTAACTGCAAGGAAAGGAGAGAAGGCAAAGCAGCCTGCCAGATCTGTAAGGAGCCAGCAAAGGAGCTGGTTGTCCCTAAGACAGAGATTTTAGCTGTGCCAAAAAGTAATAATAGAGGAGCTTTGTAAGATGGCCTTGAAGCTGCTCAGAAATATCTTTTATGATGTATAATTATTACTGAGCTCTTGAGTACTCTATGAGCCTTTTAGAGCGGTCCTTTGGAAATACCAAACAAGCTGAAATGCCTTACAGCACACAGCCCTTTGCAGCAATGATTATTTTGTTTTGAGTTTAACTTTGCTTAAAACTCACAGTTCCTTGACAGAAAAAGAAGAAAGACGGATGAGCTCTAGGTATAATTATCAATTATTCCAGGTGGGGGGAAGAGAGGCATTTTTCACTAGCTGCTGTGTTTTAAGAAGTTGTGAAAGTCTGAATTCTTTCAACTAATATTCAGAGGATCAAAAACACAACTCTCTAGATTTTTTCCTTTTTTTTTTTTTTTTTTTTTTTTTTCGTTTTTTTTTTTTTTTTTTTTTTTTTTTTTTGCATTTATGGAAAGCCCACCTAACAGCCTCAGATGTCACTTCTACATTGTCAAATACACCTACCTGAACAAGGAGTCCCTGATTGCAGACCCAGATGTGCACAGTGGCTCCTATGTTCCCTGGGCTTAATGTGGTATCCTTCAGACCATATAAATAGACCAGATCATCTAAATATACGCATATATTGTCCAGATCATATAAATACGTACATACACTGTCCTCCACCTTTTTAAAGTGTCTGAAATAGCAATAGCATTGCAGTCCAATAGTGGCATTTTTAGAGTACAAAGTTGAGAGTGTGTGTCTCAAGCCTTGGGATAAGGGCATATATGGATGCATGAAGGTGTAAGCACTGCCAGGACAAAGAAGTGGGTCCAGTTTCACTCATACTGCTTAGGAATTAATTATCCCTCAAGTAAACTGTCCTGCAAACATGTTTTAGTTCGATTTGGACAGAAACAGCTGCTTAATACCTAACGAGAGTCTGAGAGTCAGCTAACGTTTGTGTAATATGGGCAGTAGCAGGATCAGGACCTACAAATATGCTGTGAGTTATGTGATAGGGTAGACATAGTTAAGGGATTCTCGTCCTCAAGGGACATAGTTAATGTGAGTCTATCAGGATTAAACATCGACAGGGTGAAGCTGTCTTGTTCTGTGCTCAAATAGGGGAAAAGCCAGGAGTGCCACAGACTTGTGGCTCTCTGGAGCCTCCCTCTTCTGGGGGCAGGCAGGATATAGATACCTATCAGATGTTTCCTGACATAATTAACTGAGATGCTAGTAGCTAATCAATAAGAAGAATTGCTTGCCTCAAAAATCCCTCCCATCTGGGAGAGTCTGCTATCTGAGTTTAATGCTAAGCTAGTATCAACCATGAAAGGAACCGAAAACCATAGCTTTCCAATTGTCCCGAAACTCCAGAATGGATTCTAACTCAGCTAACTTGTGTATCGAACTAGAATTCAGTATAAAAGGCAATGTGCAGCCAACACTCTTGATGTGGATGGAAATTTTGCCTGTGAGAGTAATGCTAGGCAGGCCCTTCACTAGCACTACCCAATTAGAAGGAAAACTCTGTTATAGCTTCCCTGTGGCACAAGACACACGCTGCCTCATTGTAGTGATGAGTGGGATAGCAGAGAGCATTCACTCAATCTCTGCAATCTCTTGCTTCTGGAAGGACAACACAAAAGCAAAACATCACAGGAGGTGAAATAAGGATGCAGAAAGATCTAGCTGCAAGGCCAGTTTTCAAAGGCTGGTTCTGAAATGAAGCTGCTCAGCCAGGCAGAGAGAATTTCATGGCTGAAATATTTATGTATGTGTGTATCAACACCGTGATGTGAAGATTCCCTTTTGGGTGCAAGTTCAGACTCTCGTGATTGGAAAAGCATGTGAGTGTAAGCAAACGTCTTTTAGCTCCATGTGTTTGGGCAGTGTAACACTACCACGTCAAGAGCATTTTTCCATGCTGATATTTCTTGGAAATGGCATTTGTTAGACGGGTCTGGCTAGCACCACAATAATGGTGCTATTGTATTTATATCTTAACCATATAGAGGATTTTGTATATATACCAGAGTGATGCTTGATCCCCACTCTCCATTCAAATCTCTTCCTGCAAGTCGTATCTTCCCTGAGACTTCAGTGTTAAATAATGCAAGTAATATGCTATCATTTCACATTACCACTTAAAGCCAAATTATTATAAACTACCTCCATTGTCTGGATGTCTTATACTTGTATCTGACTCATGGACAGCTTTTGCCTGCTTAGTCATGTTGGTGGTTAATGTATCTCAGTTGTATTCTACCCAGTATCAATCTGAATGTTTTAGGCTGCAAGGAAGGCAGCACCCTGTGTCTCTGCATACTCCCTGTTTACTTTCAGAGAGATCTGATGACTGCAGGGATATATTCCTGGTCTGTGAGAACCTAAACTGGAATGGTAAGCAAAACACATCAGAGCTGTTGCTTGTTTTTGCTTTGTACTAAGCTATAGTCCAAGTGCCTACAAATAACGAGGGTAACATAAGAAACAGAAGAATAAAGCATGACCTGGCTGACTGCATTTACTCACAGGCACTTTGATTGTTTTTTAGATTTGCTTGGGACACCCAAGGTGTGCTCAGGGCTACACAGCCAAGGTGAGAACAGTTCCTAACTAGCATTAAAATGTGGGGCGGTGCTGCAGTTTTGTGACTGGATATTAATATGGGCAGGCAGCATGGTCCCATTACTTTCTGGTTTTCACGTGTTTTGGGTTTTCCCAGACCTGGTTCTGGAGGAGAGTAACTGGACAGATTTATGCAGACTGCAAGGCAAAGGGGGAGCTAAAGAGATATGAGGGTAGGGGATTCAGGGAGTCTTACTGAAGATGATGCACAGGACTCACACAAGCCGAACATCTGCTCTGTTCACAGTGAATGTCTTTATGTAACATCATTACAGCAGCCTAGGCTGTACAGTTTGTGTTGCAGATTGCACTTGGTAGGTGATGATCACAGAACTACTTCTATATTGCTTACAATTATATACTTACAGATATCATAGGATGTAGCTGTAGTTTAGGTTGCCATTCATTTTCCATTACAAGAAATAACATGGTGTCACTCACACTATTGCCAAGCTGTTCCTTTCTGGGCCAGAAGTCTTCACTTTGAGCATTACAATCAGGCTGAATTATTTAGAAACACTTTAGCCAAGAAGTCCTAGCTATTTGCAAGAACTAAATAAAAATGACCCAGTGTTGTGAGTGTTCAAATAAATTCAAATGTTTTAATATGAAGAACAAGCATTTTCAGATTTGAAAACAAGCATTTTCAGATTAGCTGGACAACCAGTGGACAGCAGAAGACACCTTTGTGAAAATGTGGCCTTTTGTGCTCTGGAAAACCTCATTTCACACAGCACCTAGGACATGTTGGCAGTGCTGAGCTCCAAAGCTGCTACTCTGTGATGGGAACCACGTGTTAGGTTAGAACCTGATATTAAGGCATCTCTCTAAGTGGGAGACTCGAGCAACCTCCTTAAATGCTGCAAAACCCAGCATCAGACTACCATAAATATGGACAAGGAAAGGCAGAATTCCTCCTTTCTTTCACCACCATGAATTCATCTAACTTCTCCAAACTGAGCTGCCTAATTCTACAGTCCTTTACTGTGTTCATAAATATACCTATACTGGCAATTTCCTTAGGGCTAATAGAGATTGTCCAGGTCTGCATCTCCAAACGGGTCCCCTGGACCTCCTGGCTCCCAAAGCTGCATTTGAGGACTGGGGCACATTCTGAATCTCCCTGTGGCTATTTTGGCAGCCACTTGAGTAACCCTGTGCACTGTTAGAGGTATATGGGATTATACATTGTATAAAACACCCTTTGGTGGTACAAACAGGTTATTTATGTGTGTACAAGGGCATATACCTGTGGTGATTTTTCCAGAGCAAGAGCACCACAGGGGCGACCAAGGACTACCACAGGCCAACATCTCATCTGCAAGGGCAGCCAGGATACTCCTGGAGAGGTGGCTCGTGGCTGGAGAGGCGCCAGGCCGGGGTATGGCTGCCATGAGGCAGCCATGGGCCATGAGGGGAGGTGACGGCATGGGAGTGAGCACACAGTGTGACCAAACTAGTGCCATCGCCCCGGATCAGGCGGCTCCACGCGGATCCTTTTCCTTGCTGGCTGGTTAAGAAGGAAATGAACTGAAGGGAGCGGCAGAGAAGGAAGGAAGCCAAAGGCCCCAAGTATTCCGGGAAGGAGCAATTGGGGCACCTGCCATCTCCAGCCCACTGCAAAGGTGGCTGCCCTGTAATGGTGGCACCTCATGGGTGTCCTCTCTCCTCCTGGGCCCTTGTCTAATGAGTGGATATCTTTATGTAATGGCAGAAGTGGGGATGGTATGACCATAGCGGCAGGGGCAGAGGTGGCACCATGTCCCGGTACTGCGTGGCCGTGGTTAGTGAAGGGGCTGTGGGGGTACACCAAGTACCATGGGCACAGGGGGATGAGAGGGATGGAGTTTAATTTAGCTGTTTTTAATGTTTTGCATTTTTGCTTTTAAGGGAACACATCCCTTCCCCCACACACATATGACAGGAAAGGTGGATTTTAAAGCCTTATTTCTCAAAGCTCTTGCTCACGGATGTCCCCCTCACTCCCCATGGCAGCTGGATCCTATCAAGTTTGCTGGACAGCATCAGGAAGCCTTGTGCAAACCTTCCCTACCTTTATTTATTAAATAAAATTAATTAATTAATTTTATTTTAATGGATATGTGATATACTGTGCTTCTCACGAGTTTCTTCTGACTTGTTCCAGATCGGCTATGAGTCGGTGTCCACACACTTCAGTCCCACGGGTATCAATGTGGCTGAATAGCCCTTCTTGGTCACCAGAGCCATGAGCAGCATTGGCAAGGTCGTGGCCAAAGACCTGGTGAAGACAGAGGAGCCGGAGTGCTCGTAGCCCATTGCAGAAGGGAGAAATGGAGGCGAATTTGGCCTCCCAGTAGAGATGTTGAAGATTCTTGTGCTTCCTTATAAGTAGCATCCAAGGAGGTTGTTTTATAGGGGTGGTGATACATGTTGGAGCTTTAAGCATGGTAGAGTTAAAATTGGGAATAATGACAGAAAATAACAACAAAAAAGTGGAGAAATCTGATTTTTTTTTCTCAAATGTGAGATTACCAATAGTTTGTAAGTTATAGGGGTATCTAGAGATCTCAGTGATGGATCAAGCTCCCTTTAAGGCTGATTCAGTTGAAGTAGCAGCCTGGGAGGATTTAACTGTTTTGAAGGACTTCCAATTGTGTTATAGGATGAAAAAGCGCAATTGACTTTGCTAAACTGAGGTGGGTGGATATAAAAGAATCAAAGTTGTGCTTGATCTTCACAACAGTAATCCGGAGTTTAGGTCCCTTAACTGACTGCATGCAATATTTTCTTCTATTGCTATCTCTAAGGAAGAATGAGCTATAACTAGTTAGTACATAAAGGTAAACATTATTCTTTTTCAGGTTTTCAGAGTTACCAAAATAATTCCTGTGGTACAAGAATGACAAGAGTTTTGGCACGTGGAACAAAAGAGAGGAGCTTGTGGGGCTCCTTTTGCCTGTGTAGGCTCTAGGAAGTCCCTTATGAAGGAGAATTTGGGCATGGTTAACTTCAACTAATTTTAAATTGTAGGAGTTGAAGAGTTGGTGCTCATGCCACAGATGATTTCACAGTTGGTGAGTTGGTGCTCATGCCACAGATGATTTCAAGCTCAGAGTACTGCCATTATAGCTGTTTCACACGGAGTTGCTTTGTTCTGTCACAAGTAGCTCTGTCAGGTTATGCATGCTTTCAGGATGCCTGTATTTCTGAGGTTTGGTCACTGTGGCTAATATTTGGAGACCAAAAGATGTTCTTGGGCTTAAGCTGCCCAGCTCTTCTGGGGCACTGCTGTAGATATCAGGTTAAATGATTAGCAGTGTATTCTTGACTGCACCCTTAGAGGGTCACTCTAAAACTTCCTGACAGCTGAGAACTCTAGCCTCTAGTTAAATCACCTCACGCACATCATAACAGGAAAATAAGGAATTCAAACTCAACAAAAGAATATCCAAGTCAATGTAGCTTGACAAATGGCCACATTGGTTTATCATTTTACATTGGCTTTTTCAAGCACTTCACAGCTTTGTAAATCACTGCAGCTTTGAGATGTAACCTTCTCTAGCCTGAGTTCAGCTTTTTTGAGAATCAATATCTTCTTATGGGTATTGCACATTTGTGCTTTCCTCTTTCTTGTGAACTGCAAATTCCATTTTAATACAGCCCTATCCCAAACACTCTTTATGGTTCACATGTGCTATTTAAGTTTCAACAACTTCAGATATTTATTATAGAAAAGCCTTTCCTGGCTGTGCATCACACCACAACTGCTCTGTGTTCTTAACAGTAAGAAAAAGGAATCCTATTCAGAGTCAAAACCACCTCTGTTGGCAGGACACATCTCAATGTGGACTAAATAAATG
>JAUBOD010000939.1:423142-434852 GCA_032353885.1 Nothura maculosa
TAGAAATGAGATGGAATTATATATTTCTTTTTCAAATCTTCACATGCAAGGCATTGTCTCCATCTTTCTGTGACTGCTACTACCTGGATCTTAGCTGTGATGTAGTAAAGGAGTGTCTAGGATGTATCTGTTGAAGAATGCAAGGCTCTGAACTATAAAATGATTTAAATATATAGTAGAGTCTTTGAATTCTGTATCTGATATCTAACTAACATTTACATAAGATGTAGGATTACTCATTCAGGTTGAAGCTTTTAAATCCTGACCAGTGAAACTTACATTATCCTCATATTTTCTTTCACCATATCAGGCAAAAATGAATGCCCAGATCCTCTGAGAGATGAGTGTATGTGAAAATAACACTGGTTAGAAGAGTAAGCTCTGTGTGTTGCCACCCTCATATCTCCTCCTGCGGGCTGGCCTTGTGCTCAGGGACTATATCCAGGAGCTGGGCAATGATGAACAGCAACTTGTGATGAGACCTGCAGACCTGTGAGTCAGCACTTCCAGCTTTTCTACATAAAACCCCAGATAAAGGCTATGCAAACTGGCAGTATTCAGTCACTTTGGGGAAAAAAGCCTGTCAGTGTTGATAGGCAAGGAGAGGCAGCAGGAGCATGTTCTTGTCAAAGCACTGGAAATTCAGCTGAAATGACCCTTTCTCCCTTTTATAGCCTGCCCCACTTCGCTTTTGCACGACACATCTTTTCATTTGACATGGAAAAATGGTAGGTTTGTCACAGTTCATTGTTGTTCAGCAGCCAAGGGGTGCTTGAATATGTTTGGTGATAACTAAGTAGTGCTCCCAGTTTGCATCTTTTCTTCACTCTAACAAAACCTTCTCTGCTCCCTTGTTTCAATAATATCAGCAATATACATTTACTCTGGGTGCAAGCAAGGGTAGGGGCAAAGGAAACAGGCTGTTCCTGTGCTGCAGTAGCAGCACAGCTTATTTGCAGCAAATCACCTAGCCCATATGGGTGTTTCTCAGCCATTTCTCTCCACACAAAACACACTCAACTCATGTTTCACACAGGGCAGTGTTGCCTGCTGGATTTTGCTCTGATCTGCTGGCAAGTCAGATCACTTGGACAGCAGCTGGCAATCTGCCGTAAGGACAGTGCTTGAACTCTGGCAAGAGCATCCTACCTGCAAAAAGGAGATTATGAAACCAGTTTCCTTCATGAAGACCTCTAGGACTTAGGGATGAGATGTGTTTCGTGAAAAGGTCAAACGTAGCTGCAAATCCACTAACTATATTGAGATCCAGGTTCCTGGGATGGAGATGAACCTTTAGTGTGCTAAGCTTAGCTTTGTAAGTCAAGGGACACGCAGACCTTTGTTTTGCCTTTCATGTTCATTCCCTCTTCCCACACGCTGTTATTGCTAGCATGGTGGAATGGGCCCTCTGAGCCCACACTAAGATCTTCATTCCTCATCTCGGGTTCAAAATAGGGGCTTGGGGATGTCTCCTGGCTTGGAACTCCATGGAGAGATAACCAGGCCAGGGAAGAATGTCAGCTTGCTGTGTGTATTTGTGTGTGTGTATTTCAAAGTTGGACATAGGAAAAGCCAGGCAATGTCTTCAGCTGCTTTTTGCCAGATGAATGAGCCACTGAAATCTGTACAATCAAACTTCTTTCTTTTGTTCCCGTTTTTTTTCACAGTTGAAATAACACTGTTCCTGATAATGCTGCAAAGCTCGGGCAGATGGAAAACTCCATTGAGTGTGGTGCTGGCTGCCTGCCCTCAGCTGAACGTTAGCAGATTAAAAACCTCACCGACAATTTACCACTAATTGCCAGATATAACGTCAAGCAAAAACTGTTCTAGAAGCCTCCAAAACACTTGGGTCTGCAATAATTGTATCATCAATTAATTTCATGTCATAAACAGGTAGTGGCTTTACTTCTGAAACCCTAATTTTGCTTATAAATCACTGTGAAAGGACAGATTTTGGGGTCACTTTATATGAATGCTGTAAAGCAGGTAGGTGTATGTGCTCATGTGCTATTATTACACATTATCCCGCTTGATTTTCAAATCTAAAGTGTATGAATCCTGTGGATTATGGTGCATGGGGATAGCTTTCACTTTGCACCGAGCACCAATAGCTTTCATGCTGTCAGTGAGGTGGTGGAATCAGTAGTGAATTAATTGCTAGAAGAACTTGCAAAATATCTTCCAGCAAGATCCAGCAAAGCATCTCCCATAGAGTCCCCTCATCTGGCACTTCACGTCACACAAAATGTAGCCTGATTTATCTTTAAGAGTTTAGGAAGCAGGCAGGCAGATTTTGTACTATTTTTTTTTAAAACATCTTAGTGTAGGAATTCAATGTTTGTCTCCCTAAGAGCTCCTCATTTTCTATGAGCTCCTCATTTTCTATGCTTGCCTCATGGAAGTTTATTGCTGTGACAGTGAACATGGAGTTATTGCTCTTACAGTTTGTCAGAGGACCTCACCGTATAGGATTAAAAAATGGGAGAAGTTAATCAGAGATCAGTATCAGATTTCTGTCCTAAACTGAGAAGACTTTGGAGCGAGTGGAGTGATTATATGACAGGATACATGGGAATGTGTAATGATTTTGTTTTTTTTTTTCCAAACAAGTAAACACAAAACCTATACAAACATTAATGTGATCAGCACTTGAGAGAGGTTGTATATGAATAAAAGTGTTCTCATTAAGTGATATTAGCTACTTTTATGAAAAACATGATATGTAACGGGCAGACTGAGAACCCTCCCTGTCTAGACTGCTGTAGGACAGAGCTAGTTGCCTGGTATGCAATGCTGGAGCTGTTGTGTCCTGATAGAAGAGACTTTAGCTACACTGTATTATGCAAAATTCCCTTTTATGTGAGCTCAGCTTAGAGACATAACAATTTTAGGATTTTTTTCCAAAGGAAAGCAAATGTTGAAAGGATGTTTATCTTTAAAAGGAATTGTGCATCCATCCCAGGAGCCTCTTTGGCTCAGGAGATGTGGCCAGCATGTACTGTGTCAATCCTATTTATAAAGTATCCACTCGAGACAAGGACACCCTTTCTGCAGAATAACCCCAATAGTGTTGGTGGTTCTCATCCTTCCAGAATAAACCTTCCTGTTTCTGGCAGAATCCCAAAGGTGCTGTTGGACTAAGGACAAGATCTCCAAGATACTCAGTGCTCTTTCAGTGCAAGGCACATCACTGTTGGTCATAAACCTCTCTATGTCCCTTCACACTCTCTCTTAGGTTCTTATAAAATAAGGAGAAAAAACATAAAAAAAACCCTTACAGTCTGAACCTAGTGACGACTCTGTGTCAAGGAAACCACATAAGAGAATGAAAAGTTTTTGGTTTGTCAAGATGATGTTCGATATCAATAATGAATTGTCAGAAAAAAATGTAAATACCTTGGACATCGTTGTGGTTTCTTGAATGCGTAGGGAATGTAGCCTCCTCTAACAAATTAAAATGTTGTTTTCCCTTGCAGAGGAACAGTTACTAGAAATAACAAATTTTTCTTTGTTTCTTTTTAGAACTGCTTGTGCAGGCAGTTCATACTTGCATGAGGACTGTGGTGGTCAACACATTCATCTATTGCTTCCTATTTACTTAAAGGAAGTTCATTTCTGCATACTATAACACATCCATGCTTGGAAGAAAGCAGGCCAGAAGGTAGGTGACTGTGACCAGTGACTGGCTGTTCTTGGCGTGAGTCTTATCAGTTGGAACGCAGCTATCAACCTGCATGCCAGCTTTTATGGGGATAAAATTGTAGGGGTTTAACCAAATTCAAAATTGTTGAAGTTGTTTTGCCTCATAGACCAGCCATGCAAATAAGAGCTTGTGCTATCCAGTATATGTGTTAAATCCAGGAGTCTGTATGCAGACACATAAGACTGGAACAACAGTTGGTGAAATATTTAGTGGTAGGAGGAACAAGCCACTGTGCTCGTGAAGCCTGAGCTTCAGAAATGTGTGTGTTTGGAGATTCTAGTGCCTGCCCTGGCAAGCAGGGATCAGAACCAGGCCCTTCACACTGGCTCCCAAAGCAAAAGAGCAACTGGTTTTGTGGGGCAAAAGACATAATGATCCGACTGTGTGGGATTTAGTGAATTCTTTTTCAACTGAAAGGAGAGATGCTGACTTTGTGGTTTGTGGTTTTAACTACACACACAAGCTCCTGAGAAGCTGCAGTTGCTCTAAGTGGCGTTTTTGCTGCTGAACATTTCTCTCATCCAGCTGGAAAACAAAACAAAACACAGTTGTTAATGAGGCAATGTTAATGCACCCATCTCTGCATCTCTTCACAATCAGCAGACAGAAATGAAGCATAAATTAGTCTGGGGGTGGTCAAAGCGGGGCTTGTCATAGCTGCTGCACTGCAGCTCTGCCTTTAGGAAATGCGGCTCATTTAACCAAAATGCGAGGTTACCCTGCATTTGAAGAATTTAGAGCAAATAGAAATTTAATCCAGCCTTTCAGTTTATACTGAAGCTGCTCTTTTTTATTATTGTTTCTCTCACAGCCATCTCCCGTGGCAATCGCAGTAGTTTTCATCCTAATGATGTCATCCCTCAGCGTCCCTGCCACCACCCGGGGACACTCACACTCCCATTATTCACCAGCAGCCGCCTCTCCTTTTGCTTGCTTGCCTGGGTTTCAAGTGCATGGGGTGCATGTGGACGTCCCCGTGGTCCTCCTGGGAGAAGAAGGACGGTGGAGGCTGATGGGGAGCTGCACGGTTTGCTTGCCAAGCATGTAACACGGTTCACTTTGGTAGCGTGTTTATGAACAAGCTGCACTTCAGCTGGGTGATCTCATCGCCTCGGCGCAAGGGAGGTTATAAAGAGACCTGCTGAAGTCACGAGCCTTGGTAGCTTGTGGAAAAAAATATGTGTTTATCACTGACACAGAGCTATTGACCTGGAGCCACCAGGGAAGGGCCAAGGGAGAAGTATTATACTTGATCTTGACCAAGCATCTTATTTGATGCAAAAACACTAGACTAAATGGTGCTAGAGAGATTCATTTTGAATTAAAGAGCTGAGAATTTTTTAGATACAGTCTAAAAGAAAACAAACCTTTAAAACGTGTCTTAAGTGATAAAAAGAAACCCCAAATCATTGTCTTGCACTTGACTTGTACTGACTGTAACTGACTGTATTTTAGTTTGTCTTAGAGGGCAAGAAGAGAAGAAAGCTTTTTCAGAAAGCAAAGTTATGTTTATCCTTCTTGTTAGAGAGGTGCGTTCTGACAACTCCTGTCCCTGCTGGAAAAGGCAGCGGATCCCAGAGTGCTGAGTTGGCGATGCCGCTGCCAAGGGCCGTGGTACCATCCTGTGTCTGGCGTTTCTGACGGCCTTGCTTTGCTCATGTTAGCTCTCCAGGATTAGATACAATGCAATAAGTATCTTAAGAAACATTAGAATACGCTGAGGGGCTCCTCCTTCAAGGCAAATTTCCTTCCTGCTGCCTTCAACCCCACATTGGAAAGCAAAGGAGAACACTTCGTAGGAAACTTCTTTTTGTTTCCTCAGGGCAAGTTATCCGCTGCAGCAGAGTGCAAAATACTTATAATAAGAATATAGGCTTAAAAGAAGCCTTTTGTTCTGGTAAAATAGCACAGCAAGTACAATTTTAAAATTAAATTTCCTAGTTTTTTATACTTGATCTTGACCAAGCATCTTACTTGATGCAATTTTGCAAGTGCTAAATATAGAAATTACAAACAGCGCTACTCTGCTCTTGTCATTCTCACAACTATTTTTCACCAGGAGAAAGCACAGAGAGTTCCTGTCAGGGTCAACAGCGTTTTGAATGAAAATCATTTTTTTTTTTAAATTGCTTCACCTCATCTTCCGGAGTGCTCCTACTTGACCACAGGCATATACAGAATATGCAGAGAAATCCTGCTCCCAGGGATATTAGTAGAGGGACCAAAAGGAATATTCATAGGCTCACTGAATCACAGGATGGTTGAGGTTGGAAGGGACCTCTAGAGATCATCCAGTTCAACCTCCTGCTCCAGCAGGGACACCCAGAGCACGGGACACAGGGCGGCATCCGGGTGGGTTTGGGAATCCAGGCGGGTTTGGAAGATCTCCAGAGAAGGAGACTCCACAGCCTCCCTGGGCAGCCTGTTCCAGGGCTCCATCATCCTCACAGCAAAGTTCTTCCTCACATGGAGATGGAACTGCCTGTATTTCAACTTGTACCCATTGCCCCTTGTCCTGTCACTGGCCACCACTGAGAAGAGCTTGGCTCCCTACATTCTCCCCACAGGTATTTGTACATCTTGATCAGATTCCCTCTCAGTCTTTTCTTCTCTTGGTTAAACAGTCCCAGCTCACTCATTTATTGAGTGAGACTCACTCAGTCTCTCCTCATACGAGAGATGCTCCAGTCCCTTAATCATCTTAGTTGCTCTCTGTTGGACCCTCTCTAGAAGCTCCACATCCCTCTTACACTGCGGAGCCCAGAACTGTTAACAGTACTCCAGGTGTGGCCTCACCAGAGCTGAGTAGAGGGGCAGGATCCCCTCCCTTGACCTGCTGGCAACGCTCCTCCTAACACAGGCCAGGATCCTATTGGCCTTCTTGGCCACGAGGGCACTGCTGCCTAATGGTTAACTTGTCAACCAGGACTCCCAAATCCCTCTCTGTGGAGCTGCTTTCCAGCAGCTAAATCCCTAATCTGTCCTGGTGTCTGGGGTTATTCCTCCCCAGGTGCAGGATCCTTTCTCTTCATTTCCAAACATGGTTGGTTGACAGACACCTCACTCTGGCCTTTTTAATGGCATTATGTCATACATACACCAACTACATAACCCATCTGGCCATTCCTTGTAGAACCAGACTGTGCTTTTCTTCATATTCACCTGTCACCTTGCTTTTCTTCAGGTCCTGACACTTCCATTCCTCTTGGTGATAACTGCATCAATTGTTTTGCCTTTGGCCTTTCACTACCCCAGCTTTTGTAAACAAGGAACGAGCCTTTGCTCCAAAGCTGCAGATAATGCCCCTGTAGAGCTTTGGTCTTAGCCTGACTGCCCCTCAGGCTGCCAGAGCAGCCTCGTGTCCCGTGTTTGCCTAAGCGAGGTAAGTCAGGCAGTTCTTTCCCTCTCCGACATCCTGGACTGCCTGCTCTGCAGAGGCCCTTTCAGCAAATGGCTTCCCATCCAGGAGCACTTTAGCACAGGCCCTGCTCCCTGAGGCCTAGGCGGCCATTTCCCACATCAGCAGCACCTTTCCTCCATTTCCTCTCTTCCCTTTCATTCTGTTCCCTTTCAGTGGCAACCAGAGCCAGCATTTTTTTTCCTAAGAAATGGGAAGTGAGAGTATGACTCGTACAACCAGAATTCTCTACATCTGCCAAGATAAATAGAAGCTGTTTGGCAGAGTCCTGCCTTCCACAGATTAGAAGCACCTTCTCCGTGATGCTGAGCTTGGCTTGTACACATCGTTCCGAAACATTTGCACACAGGCTACTTGAAACGGCCCTTTCTTTGAGGTAGCAAGCAGCAACTATGCAGTGGTGAAGAGGGAACATTCCTCTGCATGTCTCTCTCCTCAGCTTTCCAGGAGCAGAGGTAATGTGGGGTTTGCAGCCAGTTGTGACATTTGCTCTTTAGAGACTAAATCCCTCTGCTCCCCTGGGAAGCCTGGAGGCAGAGTGCTCCTTTTCCTGAGGAATCTGCAGCCCTGCAGTGGAAGAGCTTGTTTGCCTGCTCTCAGCTGGATACTGCACAAGTTGAACTTACTAAACAGACTAATGGAGCTGCTGCAGTGCCCTGGTTGTTGCTTTATAGGAGCCTGAGGGCATTTTCATAGGGTTGCAAGGCTCTACCTATGATGTGTTTGGAGAGAAAAGCCTCTCACTGGAAGATAGCTTGGAATGGGCAGTAATAGAGCACCGAGAGAAGCTATGTTTATGCAGAGGGAGCAAGGAAGGAACCAACTAAAGCATCAAACTGAGCAAGCTTGGTTAGACATCTTGATATCGGAGACTGAGCAATAGCCCTTTAGCATTCATAATCTCACTATGTAAAACAGTGAGCATTTTAAGGATGAAAATAGTCTAAACTGCACAGTCCCAGCTGCAAAATTCCTACAGCCCTAAGATGACTTGTTCTGAGCCAAGGAAAACGCATGTCTCATGCTAGAAAAACAAATTCTGCCTGCACCAATATCCTCAAGTTACTGGTCCTTATCTACAACAGTTACAGTAGTGACAGAAAACAGGCCTAAAACTCACAATCTGTCCTATGCCTGGCTGTAATGAGATCTCTCCTCTTTAAGTCATCTTTAAGTCCTCTGTAAGATAAGTCTTCTGGCTTCATGACCATAAAGTATATTCGGGAAGTACAGAGCCCTATAGAAAAATCTCCCTTGTACTAGATCAATGGGCTTTTATTAAATGGGCTTTTATTTTTCCTTGCAGACAGGCAAGCAGTTGCTACACACTCATCCTTAGCAAGAACTCACAGTCTGCCAGAGGATGGGGAGAAGCTAACAGAGATCCTGAGAATTTTCCCAGAAGTTTAAATCTGCTTCTCCAGGAACTTGTGTCACTGCTAACACAGCACAACCACGAGACTTCTAATTATACAGTGAGGGTACAGCGGTGCCTGCATGCAGGGGAGAGGCAGGATGCCACAGGTCTGTTAAAAATAAATTGCGTTCAGGTGGGCTCATAGTGGGAGACAGTGGTGGTTGCAAAATAGTTCTGCTGCTGAGAGGCCCTTCCCTTGTGACGTGTGCACGGCCTCCCTGAGGATATGGTGAGCTGGAAGTAAAAATCAGAGCGACTGAAATGGAACAAAACCCCACAATGGCATTAGGCATTCTGGATTTACTCCAAATCTTCTAAGACCTGCGATGTGCAGGGAAATCCTGGGAAGCAGCTCTTCTGAAGGACTTCAGAAGAGAAAAACTGTTACTAAATGCTGTATTTGCCTGTTATTTTGCTTTCTTCAAGAGGCTCGGGTGCTCTAGCCTCTGATCAGGGATACAGCAGCCCCCTTTTGCAGCGCCTGCATTAAAAAGAAGGATTTCCCACAGCCTTCGGTTTCTGTAATTGAGCCCTGGTATGCACAAGGGATCTGCTTCCTGAGGTTTAAGCAGCAAGCATTTAGGAATGCTGCCAAACACCAGCCACGTTGCTTCCTGGAGCCAGGACTAAGTGTTATCCTCTTTACATCCAGCCCCCTGAAGTGAGGACCTCAACACTCCCTGCACCCTGGTGTGACTGGATCTCTCCCCTTCAGGCGGGGGAGAAAGGCCTTGTTTGGAAATAACTCCTGAGCACCTCTGCCTTGTATTGGGCTTTAAAGATAATCCGGTTCAGACTAATGTTCATGTGGGATTCATTGCGTCTTACATGTTTCACATATTAACTACTGGGAAGCCAAGATAACTACACGCAGCAGTGGTGACACAGCAGTGAAGACACCTCCTGCTTCTCCTCCATGTTCTTCTCCAACACATGGTTGGAGAGCAGCGTGTCAGGACCAAAGAATGAGACACAGAAATAAGACAGATGCTCTCTGTAGTTCTCTGCAGTCACACAGCTTGAGGCCATGCTGATGGGCAGAGAAGAAATCATGACATCTACTTTACACACTTTACATCTACTTTACACCCAAAAGAGATCCTACTGGCTGAGGTCTACTTTCAAACCAAGATTATATTTCAACATTCTGCATTTACTCATTACTCAAAGGTATCCTATTAAATATTAGTTTAGAAAAACTTTGTTTTTCAGCCTGTAGTCAGCTGCACCTAAAATACAGGCTTTCCTGTAAAGAGAGGAATAAGTTTTCACAAAAAAGGTGCTGCTGAAAGACCTCAGGCCATCATGCTTCTTCTTGAAGAGACTATTGCTGCATTTTAGAAGCTTAACTCTTCTTCACACTGCAATGAAAGGAGGTGACAGGAAGGTTTGCACGTGCCTTTATTTCCCCAAAACGTTGTATTAACAACATTTTACATTGTTGAAACTGTTAAATAAGAGTCCTGAAAGCAAGAGCAGGGCACAAAGCACACACAGTAACCACACTTCTCAATCTAGTAGCCTCAGAGCAAATTAAGACAATGTTTGTATACTTGAGTGCTTTAACTCAAATCACATCTCAGCTCTACAGTATAGAAGAAAGTTGAATGGCAGATGTCTAAACAGTTCATAAAAATAACCAAAAGTGCACTTTAATGTATATTTTAGTCCACATTCTGTACCGATATATTTAAATATCCCATAATTTTCTTTTTAGTCACAGCTTAAGTTGGAAATGAGGGCAACAGTATGAAAACTGCTTTAATCTATGTTTGGTCACAGTGTAAAAAACAAAAGAACCAGATATTTTATACTATGGTGTAAGTGCACTTGTGATAAAAAAATAAATATAGGTAGAAACAGCATCTACAGTCTCCCATACTATTGGTATAATGTTCCCAATGATGATCTATTTCATACCTTTTCCATAAGAGCAAATGAGGTATGTAGCAATAAAGCAAGCAAAATGTTTTATGTTAATGCAGCTCAGAATAAATTGCACCTACATGTAAGCAAAAACTCTTAGTGTCTCCTGTGTACGTGTCTCAGTGCAGGAAATTTTTAGAGGCAAGAGAAAAACGGCATCAAGTGAAATATGGTCAGACACATAAGGTGGTACCAATTCCTGTTAAGCCATACACACTACGGACTCGAAAACACACCTGTTTTATAGGACCTGAAATACTAACACAGACTTAGAAATCCACGTGTCCTTCACTTCCCTTTGTGCTCAGAGCTCCGCTCTTCTTTTAGGCTTGCGTGATTCTGATTTCAGTCGTTTAGTTATTCCCGCTGGGAAGGCTCTCCCGCTTTCCTTCATTTCCTCGTGCTGCCCAGGGCTGTTGCTGTGGGGCTTTTGCACAAGCAGGACTGCAGCACCCTCATGTCGCAGGGTCCCTTGGCCACCGCAGGGCGACCGGGGCCCGGGGCCACTGGAACCTCCTTTGGGGACATTTTGGCCTTTGGGGACATTTTCAGGCTCACGAAACAGATACCAGGTGACTCTGTAAACAGCATTTCCTCTTTTCCTGATTCATTTTTGGGCCATGTTTCTTCTTTGCTAAAGAACAAAACTGTGGCTGATGAAGGTGCATGAGGTTGTTCGTAGTTTGGCTTTCAGGGCTCTGCCAGCGTTTTGTGGTTTTGGTAGAACTGCTCTCTATAGCAAGCAGGGGTGGGCCTGAAAAAATAACCCTGCACGTACCACAACGAAACATCCCCAAGCCCATAAACCCCCAAACCCTACTACTAAAGTGGAAAGCATTTTAAATATAAATACCATTCTGGAGTAAAGTGCAAACACTGAAAGCTCCTTGAGGCCATAACGGGTAGGAGCAGTACCAGTTTGCATTGAGCAATGTTTAATTCAGTGAGTGGAGCATGAGCTACGTGCTACTGCCAGAGTGCAGCATTATTATTTCAAAGAACAACGGTGGTCATTGACTTCAGAGGAGAAGGGCAATAAATTAGTTTAGCCTCTGACTTCCTTTTGCCTGGGCCTCCTTCCATCCCTGGTGTGTGGTGCTTGCTCGCACTCCATGCTAAAATAAAGTAGAAGACTCTGCCCTTCTTAGGACACTGGATCGCAGTAATCTGGAGTTACAGAATCACAGAATGGTTGTCATCCACTCCAACCCCCTGCTCCAGCAGGGACACCCAGAGCACGGGG
>JAUBOD010000939.1:458829-469047 GCA_032353885.1 Nothura maculosa
CGCCGGAGCGGGAAGGTTGGACTAGATGATCTCTAGAGGTCCCTTCCAACCTTATAGATTCTGTGATTCTGTGAAATCTGGACTTCCACTTGCTGCTGGTTACTATTTATTCTTGAATGTCAGAAGGAGACTCTCTTGCTTTAGGACAGCCCGTGGCTATGGAGCTGGTGTGTGGGGCTGTGATGGAGAAGCTCTGCTGCCTGGGGTGGGCCCATCTGAGCAGCCCTGCTGACCTCGCTCCTGCGTTGCCTTTGGACCAAAGAGAGGACGGAAAATGGCAGCTAAGGGTCTGGTGGAAGTCTCAGCTCCTGGAAAAAGCCCATGGGGTTAAACTGAGTGAGCACCTGGCTTCCCTGCTGCTTGGTCAGGAGGTGGGCTCTGCATTTGGGCTCTGCTCTTCCAGCTCCTGCCCGCTCTCTGTACACACATACTGAGTGCTCAGGGAAACTGGAAGATACAAGGAGTCTGAAGACACATCATACTAATAATTTCTAACAAGTTACACAGAAATGCTCTGGTGTAACCTAGGAGATGGATAGAAGCCCAACTTAAATGATTTTATGTGGAAGTATTTATGTGAAAATAAGAGAAACACAAACTAGGTAAGCTACATTTTAAAGCATACAGTTATGAAGTGTTCATTTATAAGCACTGTGCAACAAAAAAGCAAATGGGACTGGACTTCATAAGCCCACACACTGTTCATAGAGCAAACCAAACAGTCCGTGTATAGAAGGGCATAAGGGTATCTGGAGACATACAAGCCATTAAAAAGTTGCCATCTATCCACAGTTTCCAAAATATATAAAGAAAAAACAGAAAGTCACTCAGCATTTTCTGCAGGGTCACTGTAGGCAGTCAGCACCACCATGGCCATGGGGCTTTAGGCAGCCCCTCACAGCTTTCCAGGACTATCCTACTACATCAGATGTCCTGCTTGGCACCAAGCTGGGGAGGCTGAAATCCTGCATCATCATCATCATCATCATCATCATCATCATCATCATCATCTTCTGACCATCTGCAGCCCCAGTTTCTGGGAAAGCCACTGGGGCTGCATGGAGTCACCTGTGTATTTTGCTCCTTCCAGGCTCTGCTCTTAATCTGGTTATAAATACTGTAAGTAGGTGCCCTAGTCCATTTTCTGTTCCTTTAATCCACCTCATATTAGCTATCCCCTGGCAGCTGGAGGCTACAACAGGGAGTGCTATTTGAACAGCAGAAACAAATGAATTAAGTCACCTGGATTTCTACACCAGGGTCATCTTGACTCCAAAAACCCATGGAGCAGTAAAGACTGGCTGCACCTCCCTGTCTGCCTATGGAGACAGTGGTTTTCATTAACCATTGCCTGAAGAATCCTAGACCACCCCACAAAATGCTCATTTAAAGAAAGATCCTCTGTAACCAGACCATTGACCTGCTGCTGCTGTTAGAAGCAGCTCAAAGTGCTGCCACACACAGTAGGAGAATCCATCTGCCACCAATTCAGGGGTCCTGGTAGTGACCCCAGGCTTCGCCACTGTGGTTCACAGACACAGGCTTGGGTGGAGGAAGGATGTCCTTGGCATTCCCATCTTGTCAGCAATAAATCTGACACGGCCATTCTATTAAGACAACTGCAGGGGAAGACTGAAAAGGCTTTTGAATCTCTCTGTTACTGAAGGATAATGCAAAGAACCAAACACAGCTGGAACATTAATGTTCACCCAAGTATTGAGTACCTATATGTAATTAAATACAAGCCAAGTGCATCTACTACACACCACTTTTCCTAAATAATTGTTTTAAGATGTCTGTAACAGAGTACAAAACAAATGCAGCTCCATTAACCTGAATACTGGTGTTATACATACATATATTTACTTACTGAGATTTTTTGGTTTTCCTTCCCTCCTTTTAAAGTATGTATTATACAGGGATATATCTTCCTTGCTTTATATTTTCTAATCTTTCCCAGGCCTTTCATTTCCTGCTTCACATGTTGTTTCAGTGCATTTACTGTCCCATCCCTCTCAAGACCAAAGGTATTGCTCCAATGGGCAGGTATTTTAACAGAGGGCACCTTACTCAAGAGATTCATGCCCCATTGTACATACATTGGGTTACCTGCACAACAAAAGCATTGATTGCATCTCTTGAAAAATCCTACCCACAGAGAGAGGTTTTTATCCTTCCAGACTCAGGTATTTTGCTCCTCTCAGCTGGTGACACCCATTTCTCATTAGGCAGCTGTTTGGCTCTACTTAATGAGCTAGAAAGGCTGAGGTCACTTGCTCAGCTCAGTCAGTGCTTGTTTTTTAATCAAATAGAGAAAGATTTCTGAGTCCAATTGTATTTGCACAGGAGGTGCTTTCTCTCAAGGCTTGTAAACATTTTTTTCTTCTGGCAAAACTGTTCTTTGCTTTTTTTTTCCCATTTCTTTTTTAGTTACTTTGCTACCTTCTTTGTCATGTTGAAAATGCCAGTTTTCAGTCTCTGCTCTTTAAGGCAAGCTTAGTTCATTAAGTGACCTGATCCTACACAAGCCTCCACAGGGCACAAGGAAGTTCTGAGCATCTGAACTTCCAACCTGGTGCCCATAGTATTGCTGCATAAGGACTCTTAGTTATGACTTCATGGAGTGCATCTTCCTCAGGTCTATGCCCACCATGCACCATGAATTTCTTCTTTTGTGTCTGTGACCTCTGGAGATCCTCAGCTGGGAAATAAAGCCAGTCTCCTCTCTCAAATTATTCCTGTTGAGGTAAACGAAACCTGCACATCGGGTCCCACTGCAGGTTCCTTGGGGCCTGGGGCTGGCTGATAGGACCAAGGCTCTACAAGACATCCTGCACATGCAAGTGAAATGAGACATCAAAAATATCACTGGAGACCTCTACTTAGGCAACCAAATCCCATCCTAAAGGGCAATAATCATTATACACTGTTACCCATTCACAACCTAGCTCCCAGCCCAAGGAATTTACTATCTATACCCCTCGGTGATGTCATTCTGGCAGCACAGAGCAAATCTCCTTAGAGCCTTCACTTCATCCTATTAACTTGAGCAGTCGATTCTCACCTTGTCTTCCAGAGAGCAACTAACTAGCAGCAGAACTGCAGGAGGCTGGATGCAGGCTCTCAAATCTACCAGCATGGACTACACCTATTCCTGTTACAAAGAAAGCTCTGAAAAATGCTTACAGAGGGTTCACTTTATACAACACTCAATTTGGAAGAGGACATAAAATACAACATTGTTTTCCTGAAGGTACCAATATTAAACCTGTTACAGGGGCAGAGGGAAGGGCGAGCATTGTCAGGAAGAGCCTAACTCCATCAGAGGTTTTCAAAGTGCTGTTTGTGGCCAAACCTATGGACACCTGCAAGGTCAAGTGCTGTGGAAGATGAAATATCATGTCCAAAGAGGAATTCTGAAGACCTGGCCCTGATGGCCCAATTTCCTTGATGCTCAATTCAGAGTGTACAACAACTTTGTCTGAACAAACCTGATCAGAGAAAAAGATTAATTTCATTCAGCTTCCGTAACATAAAAAAGAAATCCCTCAGTTCTTTCCTTAGGGAATAGGGAAGAGATATTCATGCCATTTTAAAACAGCTTCTAGGATAAGTAACAGGGAAATCTCCAAGGGCAATTCACTTCTGCTAATGATTATTTTTGCCTGGGAAGCTGACTTAGATGGATGAAGCGAGGGAAGGATTCTCAGCTTGGCTATGGAAGCTTTCTATGACAACTGAAAGACTTTTCCTCCTCTATTGCTTTTCTTTATGGTATCTCCAGAGACTTGAGCCCATTAAAACAGTTCAAGTTAAGAGCAAAGAGTTTATGA
Source organism: Nothura maculosa (assembly GCA_032353885.1). Classification (NCBI taxonomy): domain Eukaryota; kingdom Metazoa; phylum Chordata; class Aves; order Tinamiformes; family Tinamidae; genus Nothura; species Nothura maculosa. The sequence goes on from JAUBOD010000939.1 coordinate 462,663, forward strand.
CCACAGTAAAATCTTTTGGCTTAACATTAAAAAAAAAAATAATAATAAAAAAATAAAAACCAGTTGCTAAACATAAAGTAATAGACATGGTGTTTCTTCTTAAAATGGGGTTGCATAGGGCAATAAAGACTATACAAAACTTCTTTACTGCTTTAGGTGCCACTGCTCGGCAAGTAAAATGAGCTTTATTCCTCACAGATGTTTGTGCAGCCTCCTTGCAGAGGAGTTACAAAAGGCTGAAACGATCTCTGACTTCACCTTTGTAGAAGGGAAAATTGTCACCCTGTTGTCATTGTGCTTCACGTGGTACAAACAAGGCACCAAAGCTCACCTTATGGAAACTGTTGGAACATCTTTCTTTGATAGCAGCATAGCTGCCCATCCTTCCTGAAATATACCATGCAATTCCTGAGGTGCCAGGCTTCCAAAAGCCATCTAGTTTTCAAAAAATTCTTGGAAAATAATAAAAAAATCCTTGCTCATCTTCATTTACTTCTGAAAGCAAACCTTACTTTTCCGCACTGCGTAATTTGAGGTTATGTTGCACACACAGGAGAACTCTATTAGCTTAAGGGCCTTTCCAGGAGTCCTTCACTTTCATGCATAGTGAAGATGCAGAATGTTTGGAGCTTCTTTATCCTGCAGCCAGCACACACCAGGGTGCTGCGTTTTACCAGATGGGAGCAGAAGAGCTGACCAAGGACCAAATACTGAGGCTATGGGAGGAAGTTACCTGCACTTTCCTCTAAGGTCACAGAGGGCCCTAAGGCAGCAAGTTCTCTTCTTCTGCAGTCCAGAAAGGAAAAACTTCCCTTCCTTTAGAATATGGTTGCTGGCTGCTTTTGAGTGCCTGAGATTTTGTTTTAGCACCTCATTGCAGTAAGGGAGTGCCCTTTCTTCCCTCCACCATTTCTTGTAGCACGGCAGCTGTGCCTCCTCTTACAAGTCTTAGGTGGCTGGAGAGGGATGGGAGGCGTTTTGTCACTCGTGGACGTTTGTGGAGCCCGTGCTCTGCACCATCTCCTACCACAGAGCTGCCTGTGGTTAGTGGGGCCTGAGCCCAGCAGCACGGGCCAGGCCCTCCCCCTGCAGAGCTGTATTCCAAATAAAGCATAAAACCCCACAGCTTGGCAACAGGTAGGATCTATTCATCTGTATCCATTGTAACAGACAGGATCTATAGCAATGCAGACTACTAAATACCCAAAATCGCATTTCATTTACTGGCTTCTAGCCTTAAAATGGAAAATATTTGACTCCATTCCGACTCAAGCGCCTTCCCGCTGTCAAGGCAAAATGCCCTGGGGATGAAGGACACATCTCTTGCATCAAGCAGAGTATTTAAAAACCTCCTTTACAGTCGCCTTCACATTCCTTAAAGGGCTGGTGAAAGAAATGTGCCTAGTAGGACTGGCAAATTAAAGCTATTTCAAAGAGTGGGAAGGAGGAATCTCAGAGGTGCAGAGAATTCTCTCACTTATCCCACTGCCTAGACACAAAAGCTGAAACCTCCTATGGGCACCAAAAATCTCTGTTACTGAGCCATTTTAATGGCTTTATAGGTCAAAACCTTCATATCTCTGATAGAGCTCGCAGGCAGCAGCTAAAAGGGCCCTGCATCCTCTCCCAAATTCCAGGCTGGCTTTAGTGCTGGGAGTTGCTCGTGGGTCAACCTGCAGGCCAGTTCATTTAGTTATGAGGCCTGTATGACAGAGGCACCAGTAGCAAGAGTATGAAATGGTGGCAAAATGCCCTTCAACTGCAAAGGGAGCCTATTGATCAAGCATAGGGAAAAATACTTCTCTGACCCATGGTTCTCTCCTACTAATTAATATAGCTCTTAGGAATCCCAAAATATAGATACAACGCATAAGGTCAACTGCCACCCTCTGTCTCAAATCCAGAAGGCAGACTCCTGTTTTAATAATCTCCTTCCTCTCCACACACAGTGATCCTCTTAGATGTTCATCTTTCAGCAGCAACCCTGCCAATTAGGAATGTCTCCTACGAAGGAAGTGAGAAGAAAATATAAAATGGGACCCACAAAGTTTGGAAAAGCAGCTAGATTTGGAGCTGAAACCCACCTTCTGCTTCTCAGAAGATGTTTTTTCTCCTTTTAATTGCTGTTTTCAGAAGACTTCAGTATGGTATGATTAACAAGACACTCAAATATAATAAAATGACAGCTGTTTCTCTATGTTGTTATTTTTAAGAACTATGTAAATTAAGTCAGTTTGTTCAGATGTCTAATAAATACTGTAAAACCCACTCAAAATCCATGTGGCAGTTGGCAGGAAATTTGCAATAAACTTCCATTTTCTATGCTGCAGTTCTGCTAGCAGTAAACTTTCTCTCTCCCAAGCACTAACAAAACAACCTCACCACAACATCACACATAGACTTCTCAAAAGGGAAGAATTTCAACTAGAAATCTTGGTATGTACTTACTGAGATTGTACCATTGTCTAGACCTATGGACAGCCTTCTGGTTTCCGGGTTAAAAGACATGCATGAACATGGAGCTGAAAAAAATGAACATGTTGATGAAGTTAACAAAACCATGATCCTCATTATCTTGAAATTCTGGAAAAGCTAAGACTAGCTAACATGCTTTATGGTGGTGTTCAGCATTTTGCCCCTTCCAAATAACAACAACAAAAAAAGGTTTTTGTAATTCATTCAATCCTATCCCATTAGGGCACGGAATAACAGCTACTTTCTGCTCCAGTTCCCTCATTTTCTCTTGCTGAATTTATCTGAAAATAGGCCTGTCAAACAAGAGCAGCAGTGTTATCTTGATATGAGAGTCATTGGACATTCCAGTATGAATCTGAGAGACTACTTAGCAGAATAATTTAGTTTCCTACATTTGCCTGAACTTCACTGACAATAAAATAAACCAGTTTTGTTATGTCAGAGGTTTGTATCTTATATATGGAGTAAGAAAGTTAATTCATAGGTATCAGCCAGTCAGGGCTTTGAGTCTAACCATCTCCTACTCTAGTTTCACCGCAGACAAGAAATTATAGTATCATAAACTATGATAAAAATAAAAGTCTGTTGAAAACTAGATGATGTCTTCTTATATTAAAACTTTTCTATAAACATCAGGATATACTCTTCAATTCCATGCAAGTAAGTCATATAATGCTCTCTTGAGAATCTGGTGAGGTTCACGTGCCAGGGCAAACCCAGGATTTCCTAATAACCATCCCAGAGCTATGCACAGCTTAAATGAGGACCTGTGGCCTTGCATTCAGCAGCAGGGGCTGTTTTAACTGCTACTGACACAGCAGCGTGCAGCTGGGCGCCCAGCTGTCCCGACAGAAAACCCTGGTAATAACTTTTCATTAGAAGCTGCCAGCTGTAGCTACGGGTAGAGATTCTTCCCCTTCCATAGTGGCAAGATTTTTTTTTTAAAAAAAAACATATTCTTGTGATAAATATAGAATATGGTCAGATAAGCTTTAATTTCTGCTTTTTCCCTCTTGGCCTCTCCTCTCCACTACGATTATTTGCAGAGCTCTTGTTCCCAGTTAGCCTGGAGTGCTTCCTTTCGCAGTACTGCCCCTATGGAATATTCTCAACTTGCATGATCCCTCTCTCAGGATTCAACAGTCCAGTCAGCTCAGCAGGTCATCCCCATTAGTTTAGTTAGCAGCACAGCTATAGGAAGAGGGTATACGTAGGCTAGCAAACAGAACAGCTATATATATACCTATATCAAGCAGCTACGTACAGGTTGCTATCAAACAGAAATTGCTGTACCCTCTGCAGAGGCAGAAAGCCTACCAGTTTCCCATGCCATCAGGGAATCTGATTATTCCTTCCTTTCCTTCTTGGAACAGTTTACTCAATTAGGGAAAAGGCTTCAGTTCAGGGGAAGTGTCAGAATAAAAACATTTCAATTAGGGCTCCTAACCATACTGAAGCCTTCCTTTCCACACCTCCTCCTCAGAAAAGCTAACCTGACTGCAGTTTCACCTTCTCTTCAGATAGAAATGAAAACATTAAATAGTATCTAACAAAGGAAAACAATTCTAAGGAGAGTAAATATCAAATCTTTTTAAAGACTTAATGCTGGAATTGGCACAATCTTGGTTTTAGCTTTAAAAGCTAGACTAAGTGTGAGCTAGTGCATATACTGAAGTACTACTAATATCTCTGAGGACAATTAAGAGCTCTCAGAGAAAATGTCACAGGTAAATTAGCCGTTTGAAGAATGCTCTTTCCAAACAGCCTCAAGCACTTCTGACAGAAAGGTGTAAGCAATTGTTTGAGTTATAGGGTAATAATAATAAAAATCTGTGTATACAAACCTCCTGATCTGTGTATACAAAACCATAGCAATGTAAAGACACTTATCCTGCAATAATGATTTTCCTATGGGAATTCTTCCATAACACTTACTCTTGGATAAATCATTATATCAGCATTAAAATCATGCCCTTATTAGCTAGGCTGATGTCGTTAAAGTGGCACCACTTGTTGTGACACGACTGCAGCCCCTGCTCATTAGAAGTTACACTGACATTCAGGTACAGGAGCACTCAGGCTCATTAAAAGGAGAGGGGGAAGAAAAGGTTTGTGTGTGTTGTGGTGGGGGCCCAAGTTCATGAGATTTAATATCCTTTGCAAATAACAATCAGGAAAAAACCTCTGGAGACCCTTTACTATGGTTTGGATTTCAGGCTGGAACAAAATAGGAGCCAAATAGTCACTACAGAGGCTGGCATAGAAGTTTGCCTCTATCATTCTCCCTATATGCAGGGCAAATACGCACTGATGCTCTGATTTTTGCCTTTGGAAACTGAATTTTACAGGAATAATGCACTGATACACTTCATGCTCTCAACACTGTGGCACTTCTGTTAGAGGCTGTTACAAGGAGAAGAAAAATATACACTTTGCACCTGAAGTTTCAGGTCTCTTCTGTCGCAACTGCCCAAAAGTGTCATATGCTTACACACATATTTTGCTTTGCATAGGTTTTTATCCTCCTCTTCAAAGCAAAGCATAATCTACAAAAACTGTCATAAGGCAGGAAGATTATTACCTGTCTCAAATAGTGGATATTTCACCATTCCTCATTACATCAAAACCTTTACTGAACTTCTGCATTTAAGAGGGATTTTTGTTGGTTGACTTTGCCGTTTGGTTGCAAGACGTACTTCTCTCGACTACAAAACCTTTCCTTTTCATAATTTCATGTCTGTATGGCTTTCATCTCCTGTACTGACACTACCCCAAGGGTGAAATGTAAGCCTAACCATTGGGAAGTCAAACCATTGGGAGGATCACCCAGCTGGTCAGAGGCCCTTTGCCAATACAATTGCTGAGGTAACTGGCATGCAGGTGAAGCACAAGGGAGGTTTCCAGCTTACCCAGTTTGTTGCTGATCTACAAACACATCTTTTTGACACTAGGGTTGTCTGCACTGGCTTCTGCAAGCAGAACAAGTCCTGCCACTGTGTCAGTATGGATGAATGCAACCTACCCCCAGCCCCTGGGGCCACACTCTGTGCCACTTGCTCTCAAACAGCCTTTTAGTGCTAAGCACTGCTCTTGAGCCCTGTCTGAGAAAGGCCCATGGAAATACAGCCTGGGGAGTTTTCCTTTCGTGCTCTTTCTGTAGTTGTCTGGCTGTGCAGAGATCTGGCTTGAAAGGTGATTGCTTAAAAAAATCACTCACCACCAGCTCTTTCTTTCACGTGTACTGAGGGACATCATCAAAAACGTGACTACCCTGCTGCCTGCAGCTTTCCAAGCCCAGAAACATCCACAGAAAGGCATGGAACTTCTTAAGTGGGAAACTCTGCCCCTAAACAGCAGAAAATGCCCCCAGCCACAAGCAATCTGCAGTCCTGATCTTCCTTTGCCAGATATTTAATGGCATCACCTTCAAGATGCACTGATGGCCCTATGTGGGGAGAGAGCTTGTCCAAAGCACGCGGTGACTCAGCCCAGCACCTCAACGCCCTCCTCTCCCACGCTGCAGACTCAGGCACAGTCACAAAGGTGCCGGCCTGGCAGGGCTCCCACCAAAGGCCTGAGTCACACGTGGGCAGCACAGGTGGGACTGCAAATCCCACGGCTGCCAGCAGCCCCCAGGCAACCTCAGCCCTGCAACACTCCTCCACTGAGCAGCTCCAAGCAGCTGTTGTTCTCTGGATGAGAAAAACTAACGCAACCCTACAGGAGAGGTGGATCAAAGACGTGCACACACAGGCAGGCAAGATGATCTTCACAGAGTGGTTGAGGTTGGAAGGGACCTCTAGGGATCATCTAGTCCAACCCCCTGCTCCAGCAGGGACACCCAGGGCACAGGGCACAGGGCGGCATCCAGGCGGGTTTGGAAGATCTCCAGAGAAGGAGACTCCACAGC
>JAUBOD010000939.1:469147-482399 GCA_032353885.1 Nothura maculosa
GAGAAGGAGACTCCACAGCCTCCCTGGGCAGCCTGTGCCAGGGCTCTGGCACCCTCACAGGGAAGAAGTTCCTTCTCGCATGGAGATGGAACTGCCTGGGCTTCAACTTACACCCATTGCCCCTTGTCCTATCACTGGCCACCAGCAAGAAGAGTTTGGCCCCTTCCTCCCTACATTCTCCCCCTCAGGTATTTATATGTATTCTCCAGTACAGCACAGTTCTGGGCAGGGACTGACTCAGAGCTCAGCCTATGGTTGCCAGTCTTTAAGCCTCGGCTGGTAACAATTTAGCTGGCACTGCTCCAATCTCTAACTATACCTGGTCATCATTGAAAGTAATGAAAACATGACTTAATTTTCATGTCTGATGACTTTACAGTTTGCTAATCTATGAGTGAAGAAACACTGTACTGTTAGGAACTTGTATTTGTGAAGAAGCTCTAAAAGAACACCCTTGCATTGGATCTGTGGCCTACTCAAACCTTTCCAGTGCAACTGTTATTACTGGCAATAGTGCAGCCTCTCTAAGTCTGGAGGAGGAGCTGACAGGATTTTAACTGCAAACGTAGGCAGAACCACCACATGGGAAAAGAGAAGTGTCAATGTTGAGCTGCTGGAAGAGCCATTTCACAACAGTTGGATTGGGGATCACAAACCTCTGCAGTTCTGTGAACCCTAAGCCACTGCTAGAGCACCACCAAAATAAATCTCTGTGGAGTTTCTAATCATTTTTGGAGAAAAGTTTTGAAGAGAAAATACCTTAAATATTTGAAATACTCTTAAAAGCTTGTATGTGACAAAAAAGAAGACAAGGGATCCTCCTTTCTGTTTACCAAATTCAAGCTTCCTTGGAGCAGACAGTCAAACACCACGACCACTCTAAGGCCCCAGAACTGTTTCACAGCTGTATCTATTGAAAATCTTATATTTCATAGAGAAAGACGACATCTTCCAGATATAGTTGTGTTGTATAGTTGTTATCATAAAATACTACTTTCTCCAGGCAGTAGGAACACTTTGGTGGGCCTAGGCAAATGCTAAGGTCAGCGAAGCTTCCTTCCTCATCTAAGCTAAGCCTAGCTAGAGTCAGCAGCTTCCTTCCTCATCCCATCAGGGATGGCCTAACCAGCAGTGCATGTGAAGCTGTTGAGGAGCCCCTGTGAGGCTGCTGCTGGAGGGCTGCAAGCCCTTCAGCTCAGGGCTTATGACACAAGGCCAGGAAAGTGCTGTCCTCAAATATCTGTTGGGAAAAAGGGACGCTTCTCTGCAAGTTCTTTTAAAGCAAGAACACACTTTGGGAGGGAGTATATACAGCACGTCGTACTGGAGGGATCCATCAGATAGTTCTTTTTTTAATTTTAAGAGGGGACTTTGTATTAGCATGCAACTTGATAATGCTTCACAGTAGCTGACAGGATTGTTCAAGCGCAGTATTTAATAGGGAGAGGTAAGCCCAGAAATGGTCGTCAAAAGCAGAAAAGCCATTTTGCAAATGCACAGTAGGCAGTGAACAACATCTCCATATACTTACATGGCATTGCGTGGTATATGCTGGGCCAGTACTGCCCACTGTCTCTCTTCAGCCAGACTCGAACCGTTCTACAAAAGAAAAAAAACATAGATATGTGAAGAATTAAAAAGTAACTATGGAGGAAAACAATGTGGAGATGATGAATGCACGAAACTATCTTTGAAAGGAAATGATTTTGCTCAGAGGAGAATTAAACACGCAAACTCCCAGAGCAGCCGATAGAGGAGCTTCCACGGAGCAATGTGTGCTGATGAGAGAAGCCTCATCCTTGGTACCACGCAAGCTTCCACATCTCCGCTGCACTGCGGTGCATCCAGCCCCTCAGGAGCGGATGGGACACAGCAGGAGCCCAGCCAAGCCCTCCTGCATCAGCCCGGCCAGCTCCTGCCCCGCAGGATCCCTCTCCCTGCTCTCAGGGCAGCCCTGGGTCCATCCGCTGCCTGTTACTTCTTTCTGCTCCAGGAAACCTTCTGACCCTAGGTGCAAAGTCCTAACTTTTCAACTTGTATTTACTGTATACATTCATACTTCTACCAACAAGTGCTCCAGCTTCAGAAACTTCCCTTCTCCTCAGCATACATAGAGAGCCATTCCCCAGCATGAGGCTGAAGAGGCCAAACTCTTTGCTCCTCTCTGGGGAGGATGAGGAGGGCAGCAGGCAGCCCTTCCCAGCCCCATCCATAGGGAGCTGCTGTTCCCAAGCAGGGACAATTAGCCCTCTGCAGTGCTCCAGGCTGCTGTGCAGGAACATGGGTGCTCTCCCCTCTGCTGGGGTCATCCCCACGTATCTCAGGATTATTTTTGCTTTCTGATACCTGCACCTATCAGCAGCTCCCTGTCCTGCAACGAGCACGCAGCGCATCTGTGTCCTTCAAACATCTGAGAGGCAGCAAATGCAGCAAGGATCCAGCTCACGTACCACCTCAGTGTCTAAATATTTATTGCTTCAGTTCCCAGCATCATCTGCTCTGTTTTTGATCTGATCTCTGAGATCTTGTCTAGTTCTTTTTTGCCTCTTTCTTGTCTATTGAAACTCTTCTAATAAAAAATTATTTTCAGCTGATTTCAACAAAACATGCCTAACATTCATGTCTCTAGTTAAAGCAGCAGGGGACTAGTCCCCAGGTAACTTCAGGAGTAATCTCTTACTTCTGCAAAGCCCCTTCTCATCTCTCTTGCTGCCAACTCTTACTCATCTTAGATTTCTTCAAATCCTTATTATCTCCAATTTTAACTAGTAATCTTACCATATAATGCTGCATTCTGTAACTTACAATGATTAGATCAATATTTTCCAGAGAATTTAGTTACCCAAGACAGCATTTTGTTAGTGTCTCCAATACATTGCAACTCACACTGCCCATGTCCTCATTCTCTTCCTCTAAAGTTAGCATGCAATGGTAGATACATGGGGTATCTACAAAAAGATTGTGTTTTTTAAGTCTCATTATGTGGTAGCAAAAATACAACTTGAGTATGATAGAATTAAGAAGTAAGCAAGGAGTGCTTCTTCCAGCTCAGGAAAGATGGGGAAATTTGGCCTATAATTATTACCTCTATTATTACCTCTTTTCTTCACAGGAAAGCAGATTTCAACCTTTATAGTCAGTAAAAGTTGAAAGCAATAATATTAATTGAACTAAAACATTTCATACAAATCAAGCATCATATGACATAATAGAAGTAATTTGAAAACAAGTTATTTGTCCTTTAAATAAACTAGTGTGCAAACTTCAAACAATAATAATGAGCTGCACTAAAGTGTCCCTGGATTGCCTATATCCAAAAGCTCATCCTGCCCTGCACCCAAGCTGAATTTGTATCCCAGGTTTGGGACACAGCCCCGAGCAGCTGGTTAAGGGGGTGGTTGGTCACGGCAGCTCTGGAAGTGGATCCCAAAGAGACAAGATCCTAGTAATACTTAGCCTAGTAATATTTAGTAAATATTAATAAGCCTAGTAATAGTTAGTCTATCCTCCAGAACTGAAGTTCTCATGGAAATGAATGTTCACACTCAAAAATGTAATGGGATAAATCACGGGTAATTAAAATAACTCAATTTAAAGCATCCCTGAGGAGGAACACCAATATCCCCTGGGATATTTGTCTTTCTCAAGCTTCTCAATCTAAAGGTTTCAAAACTCTCAGGCTTGGACAGACTGCCTTTTACACCACTTTAAGGTAAATAATAAATCCAGTGAGGTAAAATATTATAGTTGTAAAATATATTCAACTTGTTAAAAACACTGTTTATATAAAAACCCAAAAGCTGGAGGAAATAAAAATCAAGTTTATTTGCAAGAAGGGCAGTAATTTAGTTGCTACGAGGGTTCCTTAAGCTGCACCCACTAAAACAATACAGACTTGCTACTTAATTTGAAAAATATGTTAATGTTAACATTGCTAATAAAGTTACATTGAACCCAAATATCTTTTGCTTAAATTAAAAAGAGGATAGTGGAGGTTGCTTGTTAAGAGTGGAAACATTTTAGTGCTCTAGGCTGTTCTGTAGCTACATGGTTTGTTCTTCCATTTCATTGCATAGCTAAATATATTCCAATTCAGTGACAATTCATACAAAATGAGAAACAAATTAAAAGCAGCAAATAACTGAAAAAAGGTAAGTAAATAAGTTAGAAAATAATTAAAAACTTTATTTTTTACAGAAGAATAGCATGATCATGAAAGGATGTTATCTAACATGAAGGTATTTGAGAGGCAACATAATCAGCAAGTTGGTTTAACTCATCACAGAAACACTTATCTCCCTATTATATCATTTTAAACGAAGAAAAAGGATATTAAAACATTATTCTTTTTGTACTTTAAGTATCTTTAAAATAGCTATTCAAAAGTTAAGCGTTGCAATGAAATTCTAGTATCTTAGTATGAGTTAATATAAAACTGTAAATTTTTTCACTATTTCAAAACGTGATGAACCATGATTTTCTTCTGTTGGATAACTGGATTTGACAGGGCCTTTTATGGAAAGAAGAAAGACCGACCTCAGCTCATTCATCATTCCTGGGTAAGTAACATGTTCTCAAAGGGGATTGAGGCCACAGAACCAAGCGCTAATAATTGAACCTGGCAGGTGCCAAATTCAGAGGGAAGAGTGTGTCTTCTTCTTGGGTGCAGCTCTGCACAGTTCTGTGCACTTCCTGACACAATGAAAACCCACTTGAAATAACGTCCAGAGATTTAAAGCCTCTAAGGAAAGTCAAGAAAAAACAAGCATGAATGGAAATGTAATTATTAAAGGTATTTCGCAGGAAAACAACTTGATGGTTGAGTGACAGGCCCTCATCCAAGCAGTTCCCATCTTGAGCTGCTCATGGAGTCATGGAGCGTCTCAGGATGTGGCCTGTCCCTGTGGCCTCACCAACCGTCCTGGAAAGATTCTGGGAACTTGTCAAATTGATGGATACTTTCCTAGTGCTTTCATGATTGATTTCACCTAGAGTTTTATTTTACATAAAAAAATAATTCCACTATGCAGAAGACAAGTGGACTCCTCATATATTAAGGGCATGTGAATATGTGCATTTAAGGAGAAAAAAAATGAGTTCTCCCTGTTCAATCCCTCCCTGTTGTCTCCTTGCTGGAAAAGTGGATACCACTTTGAAGTGCAGGATTGAGCCTCTTGAACTGTTATTGCACGCAATACAGAACTACCTGAGATGTCTAAGCACTGTCTTAGGATGATCTGCAGTGCTGTTAGCTTTGCTTTAGATATTAATACCACCCTTAAAGGCAGAAACTAGGTATCCATTAGATTTCAGCTCTTCAATCAACACAAGGTCTAAATATGTTGTGATATATGCAAGCAAATAAATCTGATGTATCAGTTTGGAACCATTTCCTTCCTCGTTTCTCTCTCCTAAATTTTTCAAACATTTCTTTTCATTCATGTACTTGCCTTTACACCCCAGGCATACACAGCCGTGTGACAGGTTGCCCTCAGCACACAGAAGCTACTACAATATTCTATAAGTATTCTTTAAACAGCATTTTAACTTGTCATCTTTTATGCCTTGGACCATATGTAAGGTTGTCATTCCCTCTTAAAATTTCAGAGGATCAGAATAATTACTAGCAGCATATTCATTAATACTTAGACTAATCCTTTGCCAAGGGACGTATGTTAGTATGAAATGCTAAGGAAATTAGCCTGCTACATGCTGAATGGCAACAAATAATCTTTCTTATATACATAGACACGCTCACAACTGGAAAAAAAAATCTCTCTCGTCAAGCATCCTCTGTTGGGAAATGATCTCAGATGAACGGGAGACAAAACTCACCTGAGGAATATGAAATACTGCAGTGATATCACCCATTAGAAGGTCTATTTTTAGTCGCCTCCCAACATATTCCCAAATAAGCCATCTGGAGAAAAGTGCACAAGGGTTTTATTCAACAGTCAAAACTGCAAAAATTAAGGAACTGGGTACAAGTGGAAAGATCAACTGTTGAAAGAATCGTTGCTGGTAATTTCAGAGAAGCCTTCACAAAACAGACCTCCAGCAAAAGGACTCACTGAAGGCTCAGAGGAAGCTTTGCTGCAGCCTTTGGAAATGTCTGTCACGATATACAGCTTTTACCCATAAAAAAGACAGTAAAAGGCATTCTGTTCTGTGCTACAGAACCATCGTGCAATGTGCTGCAGTAAAAAGCAGAACTCATACTTATGAACTTTATAAATAAAAAGTAAAAAACAATAACATGTTATTTTTGCTCTGAATTGCTCAGATTAACAATCTCATGCTGCCAGCTTAGTCATTACTGTTTTTCCCTAGAGGACTTCCCAGATTTCACCATCTGACCATCCGTTGTGGAAGCAAGACTTAAGCTGATGCTTCAGCTGGAGGAAGATCTCAAATCTTATCCTATTTATTATACTAAAATTCTTAATTGATGACTAATCATTTAGAAATAGCTATGTAAGAAATGGTCGGTTCATCCCCTACACCTGGCACTTTTCTCCTTAAGTTTTAGTGTCTGAAGTGTTCTGCAGCTGTATATATTAAAACTATGTCAGCCTCCTATTTATTTGTAACCTACTCAGAAGTTTTTGCTGAGTTTAAGCAATGAGGATTTCCAAGAAGTTCCTGTTCCTCCACCTTTTGTTTGGAAAGCCCTTTTTCTTAAATACTGAAGCCATTCAAAACTTTAGAAGCTGCCAAAGCTTATTCTCCGTCGCTCATCACACACACACAAGTTAGATTTCTATGCCTTGGGATTGCAAAATAATCCAATGAGTGTATGTATCACTATGAACACCTTAAATTTAACTATCCATTAATGAGCAAATCAGAATTGTTCCAAAGCTGTAGGTGTATGAAAAAGAAGCATCTGTGCTAGAAACAGCAAAATCTTTATCTGCTCTCGTTAGGTACAACAGTACTATATAAATCTGACCAGAGAATCAACAGTTTCACCGTTTCAGACAAAAAAGCATTGTCATTAGAAGTGGGAGGAAGACAGATATTTAACAACTGAAGATACTACAGTATTATAAACTTCCCCCGTTTCTGCAGGGACTTCTGTGGCCAGAGACATGAAGAGATCTGGGCTCTTGCCAGTTAATGATTAGAGCTGCCAGTGGGATTTTCTGGAAGAAAAAAAGGCCTTTCATGCTTAAGGGCAGCGTGAGAACCAGCACCGCAGCTCTGTAACTCACCACGGAGCGCCTCGCCTCTGTGATAAATTTTGCAGGGAAAGATGTGAAAACAATAGACAAAAAGCAGAGCTGATTTCCAAATGAGCTTGTGTTGCTGGGAAAGCAAAAAGAATTTTAATGGTAGAGCATCAAAACCTGGGGCACCAAGAGGAGGTTCTTTAGCAGACCCTCGTTCTAAGTCAAAATTCCCCAAACTAACCAAAAAGAACCCGAGTGTCCAACATGCTCCTCCCTGAAGGACCCAGGGATGTAGACCTTGTATATCCTGTACTGTCCAGAACTAGCTCATACCAACCTACAGGGAGACTATTACCCAGTCCCGACAGAAGGTGCTGTGAAACTGTAAAACCTCAGGGCACTATCCAAGTCCTACACTTTTTTCACTGCTTTTTCTGGAGATATGTGCAATTTAAATGTCATTATGCAAGGATTTACTAACAACTTCTAGTAAGACTGTGAGATAATGTATTCAGTGTTATAGAACTATTCTAGAGTATCTCCTATAATAAAAGGTCAGTTTCTTAAGTGAAATACAACCACTAGTTCACGAGAAGGGGATGGTGAGTGGGAAAAAGATGAAAGTCTGAAAAACAAACAAACAAACTTTTATTTCAGGTCTTTGAAAGAGAAGTTAATGCTTAGAATGGAATAGAGAGGTGAATTTGTGGGAGACACGGTGTCCTCATCGCAAGCTCAGCCTGTGGCTCCCTGACGCAGAGGCCTTCGGAGCAGCCATGACGGTGGCACCACACGCCTCACGCCCGGCTGCAGGGCCTGGCCGCCCCCGGCACCGCGACCTTCGTGCTCAAAGCACCAGGATCCTCCTCGTGCTCAAAGCACCAGGCCCCAGAGGGCCCTGAGGGAGCCACCACTGCTCGCAGGCCCTGTTACACACGTGGCAGGGCACGAACTCCAGTGTCACCTTCTCCCCACCCAGCCGGGCCAGCCGAGGAGGCCTTGTGTGGATCACCACAGCAAAGGGGTATCTGTGAGGGTGACCCACACTGCACTTTCCATACGCTGGTTAACAGAGGCTCCATGCTTCTCAGTCTTCTTGCCATGTGGCAGTGATGCCGCGTTTACAACGCAAGTGCCCATTTGGTGCCAAGTAGAGACTTCAGGAGCAACTTTAGAGCCTGGTTCAAAGAGAGGAGTAGGACAGAAGCAAACAGGTTTGTTCAGTCATTCACGTTTCTGACCATCAGCCAGCGACAATCTGATTTTTGTCACATTTGATGTCGCTCCTCATTAAATATAAATACTTCACATTAAATCTTGCCCTCCCTCATAATTACAGACTCAGCAAATCACAGAGTGTTTGAGGGTGGAAGGGATCTCTGGAGATCACCTAGTCCAACCTCCCTGCTCAAGCAGGGACACCCAGAGCACCTAAAGCCCAGGACTGTGTCCAGACAGATTTTGAACAGCACCATGGAAGGAGACTCCACAGCCTCTCTGGGCAGCCTGTTCCAGCGCTCTATCACCCTCAGGGTAAAGAAGTTTTTCCTCATGTTCAGAAGGAAATTCCTCCGCTCAGTTTGTGCCCATTGCCTCTTGTCCTGTCACGGGGCACCACTGAAAAGACTTTGGCCCCATCCTCTATGCATCCCTCCTTCAGATACTTATACACATTGATCAGATTCCCCCTCTGTCTTTTTTTCAGGCTGAACAGCTCTACATCAGCCTCATGTCCGAAATGATTGAGTCTCTTAATCATCTTAGCAGCCCTTTGCTGGACTCACTCCTGGAGCTCCATGTCCCCCTTGTATGGGAGAGCTCAGAATTGGACACAATATTCGAGATGTAGCCTCATCAGGGCAGAGTAGAGGGGCAGGATCCCCTCCCTCGACCTGCTGGAGATGCTCTTCTTAACGCACCCCAAAATCCCATTGGTCTTTTTGGCCACAAGGGCACGTTGCTGCCTCATGGTCAACTTGTCACGAGGACCTTCCAGAGCCTTTTTCATAGAGCTGCTCTCCAGCACTTCATCCCCCAGCCTGCAGCAGTGCATGGGGTCATTGGTCTGACCTTCCCTTCGTTGAACTCCATGAGTTTCCTCACCGTCCATCTCTCTGGCCTGTCCAGGTCCCTCTGAATGGCAGCACAGCCCTCTTGTGTATCAATCTCTCCTCCCAGTTTGATATCATTTGCAAACTTGCTGAGGTTGCACTCTGTCCCTTCATCCAGGTCACCGATGAACATATTGCACAAGACTGAAACCAGTTGCCCCTGAGGACATCACCAGCCACAGGCTCCAGCTGGACTGCACCACTGACCACAGTCCCCTGAGCTTTGCCTTTCAGCCAGATCTCACCCCTCCTTAGTGCCCCCTCACCTAACTCATTTCCTCAATTTGCCCAAGAGGATGCTAGGGAGACACTGCTGAAAGCCTCATGGATGTCAAATTTGCCTAAATGATCTCTGAGGTCGAGGTCTCCAGCCTGATTCTCCTCCATCAAAGGGAAGCCTCCCTTTCTCAAGACTTTCTCTCTGGTCTCCAGGGTGTAGGAGCCCTAGGAGTTAGTCTGAGCAGTCCACACAGAAGCAAAGGCAGCTTCAAAATCTCTGCCATCTCTGTACCCTTCATCACCAGCGTCCCTGCCCCACTTAGTGGCAGGCCCATATTCTCCCTCCTTTCCCCTTTACTGACATATTTCAAGGGCCCTCCTTGGTGTTCTCAATACCCCTTGCCAAGCTAAGCTCTAGGTAGGCTACAGCTCTAAAGCCCTATGCTCTCCCAAGGCTCTTGCGCCATGGAAATCCCACATCGGCTCTCAGAGTGGCACAGTACGGTTTCTTGCCATGGAGCTCCACTAAGGCTCCAGATACTGCAAAGATTGAAGTGTTTTATATAAAATTTTCATCATGAATAACCTCATTTGGAGCCAACAAGTTCAGAGAAGGCAGAGAATGAACGTGAGTTAGGTAGACTGAGGTCTGTGACTCATGCTCTTAGAGAGCACTTTGCTGTCTCCTTTCTGCTACGGAGGAAAAGGAGGGGACAAGCCTGGGAAGGGAGCACAGTGCAAAAGTGCTCCAGGAAAGAAATTACAACCTTAAAGTACTGTCCATCTGTCACCTACCTTCAGGAAAACCTTGCACACTGCAATAGGCCAAGCAAGCAGGCAGGTAGAGTGAAAAGTGGGCAAATTTCTCATTGTTTTACTTTTTAACAGAGTCAAGCTGCTTTTACAGAACAGCTGCAAGGTCGCACCTGGCCTCCTCAGTATTCTAATTCATGCCTTGCTTTATATGATATTTATATGATATTTTACGGGTTTATCAAGGAAAAAATATTGCACTCATCACTGGCACTGAGACCTAAGAGAAGGACAGACCTCTTTATTTAACTCCCTGACTTTGTTTTAAACAGAAATGTTTTTCATATTTTGTAAGAAGCAACTAGAACACGAAGAATCATATGAGACAATCTTTGGAGAAATGGATTTTTATTAGTCAGAACGTAACAACATGCCAGTTATTTTACTCAGCTGTGAAACAGTTTCCACCCTTCCTCTTTTTTAAGAAGCTTTCTGGGCAGTTCAATGATTTCTTCTCCAGTGTCTGAGCACATATGCCTGGAAGCAGCGAGTGTTCTACCATTCAGGCACAGGCTCAAAATCCAATCCTCACCAATCCCCACTGCAGAGACTTTGGACAAGTAAACAGACACCAAAAATGACCCAGAAGTCAAAAGCAGGGAAAATGGGGTCATGCAGGGGGTTCAGCACAAGGTTCAGAAGGCTGAGCGGCCCCAGCAGCTCCACAAAAGCTCTGCTAATTACGTAGCACAAGAAGCACTACAGAAATTATACCAGGTCCCACCTAAAGCTGCAGGGAAGGAAACTGCACCTGCAAATGCAGGTAAACGCAGGTAACTGCCATTTTCAGCAAGCATCAACCTACAGCTTCAGAATTAGATTATAATAATTTCATAAATAAATCCACAAGATATTCACCAACTTTTCCAACAAAGTTTCAGAATTATTTTCCTCAGTAATATCTGTGCACTAGCCTTCCTTACGGGGCTTTAGGATAACAAAATGATTTCCATCCTTTCCTCCCTCCGCTCTCTCCTCATACGAGAGATGCTCCAGTCCTTAACCATCTCTGTTGCTCTCCGCTGGACCCTCTCTAGAAGCTCTACAACCCTCTCGTACTTGTCCCTCTGGTATCACCTATTGAAGGTAATCTCACCAGATAATTGAATTATTTCAATCCAACTGCTTTTGCCTCCTTCTCTCCCCCAAATGTTTAAGTAATGGAAGTCCTTAGAAAGTTCCTGTTTAGATTAAAACACAGGCCTGCTATGCAATAAATGGTGCCACGTTAAAAATACCCCACAGATCAGTGATTTCAGCTCTCCTTTAAATCACTAGTGAAAAAAAAGGCTACGAACAAGAAACTAGCAGGTCGCCATCCTGCTTCCAAGATGTCCTGTACAAAAATCTGTCCTGTAGAATAAACAACACATTTTTTTCAGAGCTGCTACAGGTTACTAAGCTAGTGATTGTTCTTAAACTTAGCATTTATGTATCCTCCCTTGGCATGTTATACGTGCAGCATACATATTAACTTTATGCTGTGAATCTGTGCACTGAGAGCTAGACAAACCCATTTTACATGCACACTACAAGTATTACATTTCTGAAAAGCTGCATGAATATACAGAATTTATTAACGTAGACAAAAAATACTGATATTTGATCTCAAACACTAATTTAAAGTTTTTAGTTGAAATTTACAACAAAACCGTATGCCAGTTCATTGGAGCTGAAAAAAATCTCTCCGTTTTAGTGCTTGTTCCCATTTTGCTCTGAAGTGACATCAATGGGAAAACAGCACAGCACTGCAGGAGGGAGGTGAGTGCCGAAGAGCAAAGTGTGCAAATAATAGAGGAGTGAAAAGGAAAAAGGGAGATCTTGGCATGAGTAGTCATGTCTTTAGGCCTCATCATTTGTTTTCCATATAAATGTTTTCCTTGCTTAACTATACAGTGCAACACCTACTAATTATGTACTTACTGCAGGGGAAGCAACCTGTATTTCCACATCCTTAGCGTGATGCTCTGTGTCAGTATTTTAACTGGCTGGGTGTATGTCACTGGCATCATCCACTGCAAAATACTGCTGAATTAACTCTCAGATTTCCTCACTGCTTCTTGGTGGGTATTTTAGGCATTAAAAAGGGTAGAACCATTTACTGCAGCTATCTGGGGATCACGGCATGATTAAGTGTACCAGGAAAAGGGTTCTAGCTGCAGGAAGACATGCACAACCTCAGAAGTATTGTTTGCCACTGAGAGAATAGTTATTTGGTTTAACACATACAAATATGTACTGTTTAATTCATGCAACACAAAATCTGCAGGTGAAAACCTGCTTCCATGAGCCTGACTTTGAGATCATCAGTGAGATTCTTGAGCAACCTCAAACCTTTGCATGCTACCAGCTTTGGAGCCCTAACATCCACCCAGTTCCTATTAAAGCTGTAACCTGTCAATTTACATATGCATTTCTGTCACTACATGAGCTGACAGTTTATTCAGCTACTTTCCTTGTTTTGATCTCCATGAAAAAAAAAAATCCTACTTTTGTGTTGCAGGGGAAGGTCCTCACTAACAGATGGGACAATCAGTGGGTCACGCAAGGCTGTAGATGTGGAAGGTTTATTGAAACCCTGGCTACAAGAACAGCTGGGCTGTTGTATTTAAAACATGCAATTTGAAATATTTTTAAACCCTGGTGAACAATCCTGGCACTTGTTTTCCAGAGACGCGTTTCCTTGGAATGCATGTGCCTGCCCCACGCCACACAGGCCTTTGGGGCATCAGGCTCCTTCTGCAGAAAGGTCCCACTTCCAGTTCCTCCAGCTCGCCCCTGAGTTTCCATGATGACTCAACAGGCCATCAAACCTCCGTGTGGCTTCCCCCTTCCTCCCCATTTCGTGCCCCTGCACACCCAGGGCCATTTAGGGCTCAGCCAAACTGCTGGTCGCACAGTCTGGAGTGGGGTGAGTGGATATCAACACATCTGAAT
>JAUBOD010000939.1:501747-518585 GCA_032353885.1 Nothura maculosa
GGCGGCCCCTCCGCCCCCCGGGCCGGGCCGGGCTGGGCTGGGCCGGGCCTGGCTGGGCCGGGCTGGCAGGGCGGGACGGGCCTAGGCCCGGCCCCGGGGCGCGGCGCAGGGGGCGGAGGGAAAATGGCGGCCGCCCGCCGCCATCTCGCGGCTGGGGCGGTACCGGTCCGGGAGCGCGCGGACGGAGCGGGGAGACCTCTCTCTGCCCGACTGCATTTATATACATACATATACATATACATATATATATATATACATATATATATATACACACACACATATATACACGTGGATTCAACAGGACGATGTCTAGGCTCGACTATGCCTAGATTGCTATTTTATTTCCCACCTGTGATTCCATGAGCAATTCAAAGGTCGCCCTCTGAGCTAAAGAGATACTCTGTGCTGGCGCCCAGGCCGGCGGGCCCTTGCTCTGTTCAGCTGCTTACCGCTTTACTGTCTGCATCCCACGGTGTTTATGCCCTAGAAGGGTTTCCAGGTGGCTCGGGTTGCAGCTCCGCACTGTGCTGTGCACGGCGGTGAAAACAGGGTAAGGTAAAATGCAGGGACACCAGATGGAAGTAGCTCCGGGTAGGAAGCTTTCCAGGAAGCCCAAATTCCTAATTGAGTGTGTGCCATGTTTCTTATGTGACCTCAGCATTAGAGAGTTTATCCCTGAGGGGAAACATAGCCCAGCTCCTGCACTGGGTTTTCACCAAAATGCTGCTTTCCAAACACTTTTCCTGCTGGATTCTTTTACCCCCAAGGTCAAATAATTTACCCAAAGCTTTACACCAAAGCCTAGGTGAAAGCACTTGTTCCAGAGGCACGTGCCGCAGACAAACTTCAGGATGTATTTCAAGCATTCTTGAAAAACACACTTATGTGCCTGAACGGTTGTCCTTGCTTGCAGAAGCAAGTTGCAGACTTGAAAAGGTGACTTTAAACTCACCCACGAGTGTTTCAGGGTTGGCTGTGTAAAAACAGTGCTCCTGCTTGGAACAGGAGGCTCTTCCGAGTTTGGCAGATAGGGAAATACTTACCGTGCAGTTTGGGACAAACAATATCACTTACAGAAGTGAACTATGCAACTATAGGTACAAAAAAACCCTAAACCAGGGACTTTTTCTTTTCTTTCTTTCTTTTTTTTTTTCCAGTGAGTGACCTACACCAACATCAGCAATAGGACAAGCACCAGGGTTTTTTTTGGAAGCTCGGCACTTTCCTTGCTTATCTGGAAGTCAGGAAACCAAGGAAAGAGTTAATTCCTTGGGGCAGGCCTAAATCTTCACAATGTTTAATAATCTGGTAGTGTTGCACTAAATAAACAAGCGATATCAGTAGAACCACAGCGAGACATTGAAGCTTTACTTGGCTATTTGAGGCTCACAGCGTGCTGTGCAGAGAAGATCCAGTCGGGGTAGGGAGTACTGGCTTTAAGGAAATGGGTTTATAATCACAAACTATTTCCCAGAGTGAGATCATACATCTATGAACCCACTTATTAGTATCTGTCTCTTGCAATTTCTAGAACAGAGGTACTACTAAAGAAGCATGCAGAGCAGTCCTCCAGCTGTGTGCAACCCTGCTGGGAGGTCCTCGTGCTACTGCTCACCAACACATGCAAGATACTGTTCCTTAAATATGTCTGCATTCTTCACAGTTTTCAGAACTGACATATGTCTGAAAACGTCTCCTGAAGCCAAAGTCTGCGGAGGTCTGGCAGGGCCTGCTGTCTTCACACAGTTTGTATTTAGGACGTGGCTGTGTGCATTGTTCGTGGGTAAACAATGTCTGGGAGCACGCAGGAGACAACAGACCGCATGGACCCAGAACATACTTTTTTTTTGGAGGACAGAAAGGCCTTGAGGGAAGCAAGTAATGAAGGAAAAGAATTCTCTCTCTTCAAGAGGCAGAGGCATGGTTCATAGGACTTGAAGTCCTGTGGGCCTTACATATCCACTGAATTAGCTCCTTTGTTCTTCATTTGCTTATTAGAAAATGTTACATTTCCCTGCTAACCAGGTCTTTCTTACATCCTTAGACGGTTTTGGTTACTGTATCACTCCTTCAAGAATTAAAAAACTGCTTAGGGAAGAAAAAGAAAACCTGAAAGCAGTCATAATTAGATATTTTATTTTAATCACTCTCTCCAAAATGCATAAAGACAATTCCACAAAGTAGCCTGGACACAGTTGTTCACATTCACCTGCGGGATACAGCTCCACAGGCAGCCTCAGCCCTGCTTCCAGGGGCATGCCATGTTAGGGGGGCATCCATTTAGGCTGAAGCTAATACTATGCTGAAATCAATTGAATGGTTTGTGTAGAGATTTGATCTTTGGAAACAAGTTACCCTTTTGGAGAAAAAAAAAAAGAAAAAAAGAGCACAATACTGTAGATGTTCCAGTGGGGTTGTACTCAGTTAAGATAAAATCTTAAGGGCAAGTTTTAAACCTTATCTGTGAATAACCTCTTCCTCTGCAAGGCCAGGGAAGCAGCTGAGCACTGGTGAATGAAAGGAGGCCTGAGATTCATTATGTTCCTGTACCTCAGGTATCCAGATTTGAGGTCAACACAGTTCTCCCTTATAAGGTAGGAAAATATGGCTGGGAAATTACTGTCTTGCTATGACTGCGAGAAGGAAGAGGGATGTGTGAAAAACTGGGAAGCAAAAGCAGAGAATAAATGGAAAGATTTGAGAGGCACCTGAAGCTCATGCCTGTTTACAGGAAAATGCATCTGCTTCTGCATTGCATTGTACCCGATAGGCTACAAGAATATTGTCTCAAATGGAGAAAACACACTGAAATTGCACACTTTCCCCCCCCCCGCCCAGAGCTTCCATTTACATACACAATCCAATCAAAAATACTTCACTTTCTAAAGCAATTTTATTGGTATGGTAATAATCAGATAAACTAACGGACAGAAAGGTCTCCCAAGTTACAATTGCCATAGACATCAATTTTAACGACTACCTACACATGCCAAGTTAGGGTGGTTTAGTAAAGTGTCTTCTCATATTGAGAGTTGGAAGAAAAAAAACTTCAAAATATTTCATAGTATATAGATTCCTCTTCATTTACTAGAAATTAACAGATTTCAGGTCAAACTGCAGAGATACTTACAGAATGGAAAGCAGCAACTGATGTTGAATGCTGTTGAAAGCAAGCTTATTCAGTTCTTTTCCTATGTTTCAAAAAAAGTGCAAGGTTAAAAATGATAATGATGCTCCTTGGGTATGTTTTTTTCTTTTTGTAGGCAATTACTGAAATGAAATGCAAGGATAATATAATTTAAATGTTCTCTTTATTGTTGTTATCATAAATTCTGAATATATAGAACTTACCATATAAAGTTTGGTAATTAATATGGTATATATGGATTACTTGAACTTTTTTGAAGAATTCACCTGTCAGTAATGCTGATGGAAAATCAAACTGAAAATGCAGCTTACTTTGTATCATCTTAATATTAGTTCATTTTTGCTTCTTATCATCGTTTGTCTTACTGGGCATTTTGAAGTAGAAGTAAATGAAACTTTTATATATGTGTGTGTGTATATATATATATAATTGTTCTTCTCAATACAAGTTGACTTTAATTGAAATAGAATGAAATTAGCCTGCTACAAGTTATCTTTTTTTGTAGTTTCTGTTGTTGTTTTTGTTTGTTGATGACAATAGACCTTGGGGAAGCAGTGGTATATTAAACCAATGTGATTTAACCACAATAGAGCCACTTTCCATGTCCCTAGTATCTTACCAGTGCACTTTTTTCAACTCTTCCTCTATAGTCTTGGTTAAATCCTGTGGACTGTAGCCAATTGAATTCCCTTCCATCTCCTGGGCAATTAGCTCAAAAAAGTTGCTCTCTGGCTCCATCTTCTGTTTTGATTTTTCTTTTAATACAGCAGGGTAAGGTTCTTCTGAGTATTACAAGTCAAATTTGTCTAGAAGAGGAGGTAATCGTGCTTGTCTGGCAGTTGAGATAAGCAGGACAGACTCATGACCTGCAAGCGAAAGAGGACGGAGCGGGACCTCCTGCCAGCTCTGCTGGTCACGTGTCAGATACTTGTGTCTGGAAAATTGTTAGTTCGGTCAGGACAGAGCGGGAATGGCTACCTGAAAAAGCACAGCAGTGTATGTCACTGGGCTATAAACAAAAATTTATATATAAAAAAATACCCAAAAGCTATATATATATATATGACCATGACTTCATCTGGCAACATAGTTATATGTCAAGCAAGTGGAAGTCCAAAAGGGGCTCCTGAGTGGGAATGGGAAAGTTTAAACAGATTGGTGTCTTTGCAGAGAGTATAAAAACAGTCCTTTGTAAAGTGTCCTGTAATAATAAGAGTGATGGTGGGATATAATCCCACAAACGGGCCTTTAATAAAACCGAGTGTAGGAGAGAAACTGCAAATGGATGCAGCACTTAAATTCTGAAGTGCTCAGCTGCCAGGGGGGCAGATTTCAGCTTCTGAGGCCTCTTCCTCACTCACCTGCAAAACCAAAGTACTCGTACACACATGAGAACCACATAAATAGGTGAAAACGCTTGGCCACAAATACATCCACCACTAGATGATCTCTAGAGGTCCCTTCCAACCCTAAAGGATTCTACGACTCTATGACTCAGTAGCCACTGAACACAGCAGCTTTTTACTCCCTTCCCAGTGTTCTCCTTTTCTGCTTGTTTACAACTAACTGCTTTCCCTAAAACTCCAGCAAAAAAACCCTACATGATATATAAAAGTTCTGTGCAACTGCAAAAATGTGCTTAAAGTTTTATCTTTAGAACTTTACAGTCTTTGGCAGACCTATTTGAAGCAGTGATTGCCTTGATAAGACAGCTACTAAAACACTGTTAATTTCAGGTGCTACCTCATTAAAACTTAAATAATTCTTAGATATGTGAGATACAAGCATAGATGAAGGCTTCACATAAAAAGGCAAACTTAAAGAATCAAAATGTTTTGTGAACATTTCACTTGTCTATCTTGGAAAAAAATGCATTCTCAATTCTCACCTTTAAACATGTTCCTTATTTCAGGTATTTGTCACTCATACCGTGAATAATAGTGCCTTTCACCTTTCTAATAATAAATCTGACGTGCTCATTACAACAGCTTTATTCTGTATTTCTTGACCTTTCTCTTTATGCAGGCACTCCGAAAACAAGGATCTTCTCTAATTTATAGAGAAACTGACAGGCACAGTCTGCTCTGTGTTGAAGTTATGGAGAGAAAGATTGTACTGTAAAAATGTGCTTGGTAATAGCACTGCGTCGCATCTTACTCAGGAAAAAAGAAAAAACCCACTAATGCTCAGCTACCCTGTGAGTCCTGCTGGCTTTGTAGCTGACTGTGAACATGTGGGAACAAAAAAAGTGATGCTGTGTCAGTGTGTGGGCTGCAAACGAGAGCTCCTGGCTCATGCAGTTTGTCCCATAAGCAGTTCTTGCATTGTGTGCAGTCTTATTTCTGGTTCCTTTGTCCACATTGATCCAGCTATAGTTTTCCTCACATTTGGGGCTTCCTACCTACATGGGATCTGTAATTTCATTCAATGCCTTTATGTTCTAATCCTCTGATCAGTTATTCTTCAAAGCTCTTTATTCTCGTATCTCTCTAGACCTCAGGACTTCAAATCTTTCTTCTATAAATTTTCTTTTCCACTGTGGCATTGAAGAACCATGGAATATCTTTGGTAAATACATTTTCTGTTGGAGAATTATTCACAAATAATCTGTGTGCCTGAAAGGTAAAGAAATTTCTCTTCCATGATGTATTATCTATATGAACATTTTGAAGTACCTTGCTTTCTCTTGTCTTTAAGGTACACAGTTAAGAACACATCCAGAGAGATTCAAAGAACACTCTTAAAACTTCTTTCTCTTAATTATTTTCCTGATTTTTCTCACTTTACTACCAATCTCATGGCCTTACAGTTCGAGTTGTTAGGCTTTCTAGTCATCCTCCTTCGAGTTTTGACTACCATATATCAAAGTCTGCTCTGAGAAAATCAGTCAAGAAAACACTATTAAACAGGGGGTTTTCCTTGCTAAAATGAATTATAGAAGGAGCAGTGAGGGAATATTTTACAAAAACACACACATATATATTTACATATATAGACACAGCTTATGGGCAAAATGATTCTAACACTGCTACTACTATAATCATTTTGATAAGTATTTTTTGATAGGTACTTCTGGGAGCCAGGAAGTTTTCCAGGAGTCAAGCCATTTTGTGGATTATGTCTGACTGCAATTACATGGATTACAAGGTTTGTATTGTACTAAACAAGCATCGGAGTCTGCAAGGAAGTAGGTATCAATAAGATGTCAATTTTCATTGATTTAATCCTGTGACAAAAGGTTGATTTAAAAGCATGTTGTTCCTGAATCAGTGTGGATAAACAACTCCATTCTGTGGAAAAGGAAGTCCTGGAGGAAGTTTGACAGGCAGTAAAATGCAGAAGTTTAACTGCATGCAGGGGGGCTTATGACTCAGTATTGTAGCCTGGAATTTAAAAACACAGTAATAACAAAAGAGAATTGCAGATTGTCTAGTCAAACATTTTCAGGGCTTACTCTGTGCAAATGCTGGGCCAGGCACCTTTGTGTCTGCAGGCAGGTTGGCATTTCTGCCCACACTCAAATTGCTCCTCCTGGTGAAACCCCATGGAGATGGGTCCTATCGCAGACGCTCTGTGGAGCATTTGGTTCCCTGGCTGCCTCGTGGCCATTGCTGATAATATCACTTTTATTCTAGATAGGTTACAGCCAGAATGTGCTTTGAACATCTTGCACAGTAGCAGGCCCATATGTCTACAGTCAGAATCTGCAGTTGGATTTTGAAGTGCTAATCATATCCAGCTTGGTTCAGTTGCCTTGGGGAGACATCCTTTGGGACAGCACCGGGTATGGAAAGGCTGGTGCATTCCAGGACAGGCTCCTAATGAAAAGATTCATTAAAATGGGTACAATTGTCTTTGTTGCAAATTTGCACAAAAATTGCAAGTGCTCTAGAGAAAGGAGGCCACATGTTTGAAGGGGGGAAAAAGAAATAATTATTTTATATCTATATACTTCTACACTTTATATACATCTATAACTTGATGACTAGCATCACCTCTGTGAAGACTGAGGAAGAGGGAAGGTACATCCTGTACTTCTGAAGGAAGACAAGGAAAGATCAGATGGAAAACAAAGAAAATCGGAGTCGGCCCATCTGGGAGTGACCGAAAAACAAAAAAGTTCTGACATTCTCAGTAGTTCTGATTAGCCCCTGATGGTCAGGTTAACTGGAGCCAAAGCACCTCTATTTTGTATAATTAACATGATCACAGGAGGATTTCCACACAAAAGCCATGCAGCAGAACCCAATCAAAAGGAAAGGTGCTTGGAAGGCTCCACGTGAGGCCAAGCAATGCTCTGAAGTCAAAAGAGCACCTCTGTTGTTAGAGAATTCCCAGGAGCAGGAAGGAACCAGGCAATAGTTATTTTTCCCTGAAGCACTTCAATCAACAAGAAATGTAGCAAGAATTAGTTGCATTGGTGCTTTTGAAGTGTTAAACTGTAAGACACTAGAAGAAGGACAGAGATTCTTTAAGAGCATCTACTGACTGTCAAATCCTGGCAATCTCTAGATAAAATCTATAAACACGTTTCTCCATTTGAAAGCCAAATGGGGACCAAACATCCACAGGGATATTGAGCAGCTCTGTGTCAATCAGCTTTCAATTCCTTAATTCCCTCCCTGCAAAAGGAGGGCCACAAGTTCTGGGCTGTCTTAGGTCCGCTCTGATGCACTCCTGCCTGATACTCTTCCAAGAACGGGATGACTGGAGAGAGGAAGAAAAAGCAGAGAAAAATTAGGACAATTTTCTATGAGGGGAATGGGCTCAATTCTGACCTGAACAGGCAGAAGGAAGGAGAGGGAACGGCTGAACAGCTGCAGTGTGATGCTAAGCAGGTACCAATCACTAACCAGGGTTGCTCATCTGGCAAGGGGTCCTCAAAACCCTCTTGCAAAGCCACATTGGCCATAGATGTGAAGGTGGCTCAAAGGCACTTTCTATCACGGACTTCTCTAGGTATCTTACGTATCTCTTCCCAATTAGAGGGCTGAGCATCAATTCTGGATTGTACTTTTAAAGTTGTTTTGTTTTGAAATAATATTTTGATTCATTTTCTTTTTAAAATTTATATTCTCAAGTTCTCATGAGAATACAAAAAAATGAAAATATATGCACTTGTATGTATGTACACGTGTGCAGGCATATTTAAAGGAAATTGAGGGAGAAATACAGTTTCTGACTAGATACCACAATTCTGAGGGGAAAATTACACACTCCCTAGGCTGTTGGTAATGAGTAAGAGGTGACATGCTGCCCTAGTGCTGACTTGTAGCAGAAGAGATTAAAAATTCTTGTATCATCAGTAGCAAGAAATCACTGGGCTGCACTTAGAGAGGTCATTAACTGTCCAACATCTGTTGGGCAACAAGTTCTGCTAAACATAGATCATGAAACGGTTCTTAAATTATGCAGAGGATAATTTCACAATCCAGAAAACAGAGAATTCAAGCAGAGAAAAAAACATATAAGACCTCCTTATTGCCAGCCAGGGAGGAATTCACTAGGATGTCAGAATTACAGGGAAGGCTGGCACTGGTGACTGTGGTCTGCTGCATGGCTACCGGGCTGCAGAGGCAGATGAGGGTCGCAGTTACAGTTTCCATACTGCTCCAGCTGGCAGGGGAACACACTTGTCCAGATGAAGCAGAGGAATGCTGTGCCAGTGCTAACTAGCCAAAGGTAGAAACTGCTAATAGAGATTTAATACAAAGCAAACCATGCTAAAATGCCAGTAATTGATTGCAGGGAAGCAGGAAACAAGGAGCAGATGCAGCCATGGAATAAATGGTGTTACAGTGGAAACAGGCTGGAAATTCCAAACAACATTTAATTAAGCACAGCAGATCGTAATTCCTCTTAAAATAAAAAGGAATACTACTCCAATCGCCGTGAATTATTTTTAGTAGCTGCTTGGCAGAGGATCAGAAGTGAGCGCAGTTCTACTGCAGGGGTCTAGGTTTGAAGCGTTGTCTCTTACCTCTGACATGAGAGCTCCAATGATATCTGGCAACCTTTGGAAGCTTTTGCTGGATCAGGAGTTATTTATTAGCTCCTGCTGAAGTCAGGCATAGAGGACAGCCAATCATCTCCAGCACGGAGAGGGAAGAGACTTGTCAGGGCAAAGGAGGAGTTTGAGCTTTTTTCCCCTTAGCCAGCTGATGAGGATACTGAATATCTCAGTAGAGATGGCAAGAAAAAAAATGTGACTTTTCCTAAATGATAAAACAAGATAAAAAGGGCCTGAAATAAGAATCAATTAAGGAAAAATAAAAAGAATACCTTGAAAATAGCTGAAATGGATGTAATAGTCAAAGGCTCAATTTTTGTCACCTTTTGTCACCTTTGCATTATTAAGTAACATCTTCCTCCAGAACCACAGTTACATAAATCAGTCGTGAATTCACAACTCACAGACCAATCAACATGAATCCATGCAAGGATGTCCCGGCCCTCGGAAAACTGGAATAACAGGTAGCTTAGAGGAGGAAAGGGGCAGAGGCAGCTCAGAGACAACGTCACCCTCCTCACAGAACCAGGGCACACAGTGCACGTTGTCGGACTGAAGCGCACAGTTCGTAACCATCTCTCTGAATTATAGGATGAGCTTCCTTGGATTTTTTATTTTGCTTGGAAAATAACCATAAACTATATTGCCTTACAATGGATTACAGGCAGGAAAATATTAGAACTGCTTCTGAAACATTCACGGCTTTCCAAGAGCAACATCACAAAATCCAAAGCCATCTCCAACAATGAAAAGACTCATTGCTGACCAGGACAGCACAGCTTGGTCGTGCCTGTATTCACAAGTAAAGGTTACACCTATCACTCAAGGATCATTATAAGCCTGTCTCAACTCTATTCTTTTTCATAATGAGAAATGCTTTTGTAGTTTCAACCAGGTAAAACTGACTCTTTTGTGCTTCTCAGTGCCATGCTGTAAGTGTCCTTCCTTCCCATTAGAAGGACTACCAAAACAAGACACTTTTTTCCTGCAAGATGGTGCAGGAGAATTTGCCCACTGTGGCATCAAGATTCCTGTACAAGACCCAGAACGACTGTCACAAACAGGCCGTTTATTAGGACTTCAATGTGTATATTAAAGTAAAAAAAAAAAACAAACCCTCTCATACAAAAGGTACAGCTAAAATGAAATAACATGCTCAGAAAATAGTCCCAAACACATAGCCAAAGATGCCTAAAGACAGAGAATACAGATTTCTTCTCTGAATGAAAAAAGCATTTTTATCAGCTTTGCTTTATACCAAGAGACTATTGCTCTTGCTTTATAGGTCTCTTGTTCTTAGTGATTTCCAGGTACCTAAGAGTTGAGATTTGGCGAGTTTTCATCAACTGCTAAGTGCTGAAAGACAGAGCCACTGACACCAGACATGCCAATGGCTTTGTGGATAGCAACCAAGCAAATCTTCCTTTTTTCTTTGAGGATTTCGATTTTAGGCATCTTTTGATGGCACAATAATCACTTTTAGAGTAAAGGCTAGATAATAAGCCTTCTATAGTGTGCCAGTAATTTACAGAAAAAAAAGCTCCCAGCTGTCAAATATTGCACGGGGGTGTGCTACCTCCATGGAAAACAACTTAGAGAAGAATAGAGAGAGAGAAATCTGGAGAATCTGAAGATCTGGAAATCTTCCAAACCTGCCTGATGCCATCCTGTGCCCCATGCTCTGGGTGACCCTGCACGTGCAGGGAGCTTGGACTGCATGATCTCTACAGGTCCCTTCCAACCTTAGGGATTCTGTGATTCTGTGAATAATTTTGCCCTGTTGCTTTCAGAGACTACACTCAATACACAGGCCATAAATAAACAATTAAATAAAAAAAATATATATTTTTTATTCTTTCTCCTTTGGAAATACTTGTAGAGTATCTTTTAGCTGTAGCCACATTATCCTGCAAGCTGCCTGTAGCTGGACTTGGTGTTCCTTAACGACTCGACTGGTTAAGTCAATTCTGCACGCCTGGATCTGGCATCCATGGCAATAGAGTTAGGTTGCTACACTACATAAGGCGCAGGAGAGCCCAGTGCTGCAGAAGGGATACGATTTCCTGGGCTCCTGCAACCTTGTGCCGTGGGCAGGAGGGAATGCCTGAAGGAACAAACAAAGGGAAGCCCTGGAATGGTGGCAAACGGGACTGCTCAGGTCACTGCGTATGGGCAGGCGCTAGGATCCCAAGGAAAGGTTTCTTGCCAGTGACTGAACAGCTTATCTGAAAGATGGTTAAGAAATGGTGTCGTGGTGCAAGATTAGCTCAGTTCGTTCCTGTCAGCTTGAGAGGAGCCTAAATGCCAACACGGTGCATTACACGTGCCTGGGTGAAGGGCTGAATTAACCCGTTAGAGCAAACGCTGGAGCTTCCAACCACAATCAGAAATGCAAGAGGAGAGAGCTGAGGAAACCCTGGAGAGACTGCTGCAAATAATGCCTCATGTCTCGAACCATCTGCTGGCTGTAGCTGTAATCCCTAGCCCCGCTCACAAGGAAGCAATATTTTTTTCCCTGGCACAAGAAGCAAAGGTCTCTCAGAGCCACTGTTCTAGTGGAGACAGGAAACTCTTCCCATCTTCAGGGCTCGGGCACAGTGGGGAGAAAGCTGGGAAGCCTGGGGCAGCATTTCCAGGGCACTGCGCTATTCCCGGGAAGCGACTGGAATGGCACTGCCTGCTGCTACCAGCATCTCGAGGGGCAGAAAATAACTTCAGAGGAAAAAGGAAGTGACAGGTAAAACAAGCCCAGCTCTCACGTGCTGGAGCGGGGCTCTCTTCTCTTTAGGTCTCAACACGGGCCGCTCACAGCCCCACAGGACAGCACAAACCTGGGGTACTGCAGTCAGGACAGGTTGTTACTACTGACCAGGATCCTGCCCCAAGTGAAAGGAGCAATCCCACATGTCAAGATGGATATATAAGAACTGTTGGTTCATCTACTTTCTCATATGTATTACCTTAATACTACTGTAATTTTTAAGCATTTGTTTTAAGCAGTTTAAGCAGTTTTCTCCATGTTAAGATTCTCCCTGAGTACCAAACAGAAAAGGTTAAACACCTTTAGTAAACCCTTTTAATAGTGTTTAATCTGTGTTAAGCACTATTAAATGCATATAGAGACATCACACTAGAACCCTTCAATCTAGAGACTGCAATACTAAAGGAAAAGCTTGTATCAAAGATACAGTTTAATTTCAGTTTAATGACAAAAGCTTCCTTATCTTCCATTCAGGTGCCTTGCAACCTCTCCGTCATTAATCAGGTGGATTCCCTTAAATGTCACAGCATAAATGGTCCTTAAAGAGTTTTTCCTCCGAAACTAACTTTATCGAGTACCTCTATCATAACTTCCTTGGGAAGCTCTTAAAGGATTTTACAAATATTAACGAATTTAGTCTCTCAGTACCCACATATTGACTCCTAATAGTTAGAAAACAAACTACATGAAAGCACTAAATGACTATAATCCCCATTCCCTTGCAATTCCACATGAGCGACATCCACCTGGCCTACGCACTGCTGTTCGCTGTGGCTCCAACATTGAGCCAGGACAGCAAAAGATTTGGATGAAGTGGTGTTGGGAATACAAAAATCCGGAGGAAGCTTCAAGGGCTCTGGGTTTCTCACTCCGAGAATAATGAAAATGAGGCTGTTCTTGGAAGTGGGCCAAGAGAAGCCAGAATGCGACTTCATTTAGAGGCCACTGCTCTGCAAGTGGTGCCGTTTCACCATGTTCTGGTGTCAGGAAAGCCAAAACAGAGACTTTTAAAAGGTCCTAGGGTTTCAAAGGCAGGCAGCTCACTCGGCAAGTCTCAACAAGCAACAAAAAATAGACATTTTCGATCAAAGCTCTAGAACACACATAAAAACTCAAGATCCTGGTACCTTAATCTCACCTCAGCTGTACCTCTGCTCAAAGCCTTGCTCATACCTGGAAAAACTGAATGAGGATGAGGGGGAAGGGTTCTGTAATAAAGTGGGAATGACACAGAATGAACTGCCATTGTTTCTGTTCTGTAGGTAGTAAGCCCCTATGATTTTCATTGACACTAAAAGGAACAAAACAAAACCATCTTGTCTTCAACTCTGAAAATCTACCTGTGCTTTTCTAGAAAAGCACTTTCCCTTGGCTTACACTTCAGCTTAGCCCAATCTTCCTCGGTACTTACTCGCTCTAGGCTGAATGTTGTATGTTTTGCCTTGAATTGCAAGGAGGGCTCAGGTCCTCCTTGGTAATAACCTGGGGGGAAGTAGGGTTGAAAAACACTGAACTGAAATTAGTGGAAAAACAAACACACACCCAAAACCAATATAAACTGCCAGAGATATATATGTAACATACATGGAAAATAACATTTTATATACAAAGAAGGCAAATAAAGTGAACGCACAGAGCCTGACTAAGAAAGACTAAAAGGATTAGGATACATGTATTTAAAGATAACAAATTGAGACTCAGTGGCTCTTATAGATTGTATACTGTGATGATGAGCAATGACATAAAATTAAGCAATGGAAATTTTAGACCTTTAATCGGGCAAAACAAAAGTCTTAACAGGGACTTATCTCCTAGGCTATGGAGTGGATTTCTAAAGGAAGCGATGAAAAAGTTACTCTGTATCATTAAACTCGGCCTGACCACGATCTTGAAATAAACTTCATGAAACAGTTCTGTAAGGAGGAGGCAAGCCAATATTGCAAACTCCACTTCCAAGATCTGTTCGAAGTTTTTTAACATGATATCTTCCATTCAAGCTTGCTATTTAGGAAAAATAATGCTAGCAATAAGTGATGATACAGAAAATAAAAGACAATTGCACAAATATGATTTGGGAAAAGTTAAGAAATAACTTAGTAACAGCGAATGATTGCAAAATATTTTTGTTTTTTTTTTTTTCATATTCAAGTTTATATCTGAGCTTTGCTTTATGGAGTTAGCATTCAAAGTTAAAGCCAAATTTGCATTTTTAATCTGTTGTTGTCCTCAAATGGACAGTGGCCTCTCTGGAGATGAGAAAATGAGTGCTCTGAGCCATACATGTGTTTCTATAATCCCTTAAAAATAGCCCAAACAAAATCTGCGTATGAAACAATCTGGGAAATAAGTATTTTCTATATCTTAAACCTAGACTGGTAATTTTCTCCATTATCACCACGGCAAAAGTATTCCTTCAGACAGAGATGGCTGGGACCATTCATTTAGATTTAAGAGCAACCACAGAGCTGTCTCATTTAGACTACACGTGGAGGATAAATTTGCCCACTACGTCAAAAAGCTGAAACCACAGAAAGATGCATCTGTTTTCAGAGGGCCAGGCTGGAGCTCTCCCTGCTCAGCTGTGTCAGCTCTACGAGCAGCACTGTGAACATCGCTGCGTTTGGCTCCTCCAGAGCAGGGCCCTCGTGCACGCCGACAAGCGCCGCTCTCGCCGCACTGCTGACCATGAAGGCTCTGGCGTCGAGGCCCACGTGCACTTCAAGACTTGGGCTGATTAACTCTTTCTTAAAGAATTTCTCAGGATTAATCAAACTGGCCAGCTCCCAAAAACGAAGCACCGATGCCTACCACAGGCAATACTTAACTAACCTTCATCCTGCCCGATAGAGGACCTAATACAGATCTGGTATATTTATACATATATAGGTGCAGGGAGAACGGCATGTTCCAAATGGCTTCAAAGAGAAGAGCAAGAAAGCACATGTAGGAATCACAGAGCCCTCCTGCTTGTAGAAATCTCACTGAAACTGCATGTAAGTTTTGTACATGAGGCTCTTTCAGCCCAGGGGGGCTGGGGCCGGGGCAGCACGTTGCCCTGCAGCCAGCCCGTGGCTGCCTCTCCTCGTGCTGCAGCCTCAGCACTGCGCCTGCCGCGAAGGGTTAACGCCTTCCCCCTCTCAGCTCGCTGGTAGCAACAAGAAAAATCAAAAATTCCAGCTGACCCTCCAGGATTTATGCAAAGGCTCCACATCTCAGGCTGCTTCTCACAGTGACGTTTTCCTGGTGTGGCAGCATTATAAAAATGCCGTTGCCTCTCATTCCCACCCCCCTCCTCCTTGGGAGACGGCTACATTCCAGAAGTTTCCCGTTTTCACAACGCTCCTCAAGAAGATGCCGCATGCTTGGCAATGAAGAGTGCTGTTATTTTTATTCCGACGGTCAAGGAAACATCAGCGACGCACAAACAGAAGGCAACATGGCACGTCGGGAGAACGTGCCAATCTCGGAGGTTTAAAGGGAAGCCAATTAGAGGCAGACAACACAGACGTCCTCTACATCACTCCCAAATGCAGCTGCTAATCCCAAGGCACGGTTCATTAAAGCAGCCTTTCCTTAACAACTCCAATCCCAGCACCTTCGGGAGCTGATTACTGGCCCAGCAGCCAGCCTTGCTGGCCTCGGGAGCAGCAAACCTGACCGAGAAACAGAAGGTACCTGCTGCTTTCCGTGGAGAACGAAGGGAAGAAGGGTGCTCCAAGTGGGATGTGCTGACGGAGCGTGCATCTCTCCGCAGAGCCCAAGCCTCTCCCTGCACCACGGGGCCTGGATTCCAGCAGCACCTGCTGCTTTGCTTCCTCTGGCAGCAGGGGCTGGGATTAGACGTGGACCCGGCCACAGGACACACGGCCGCTGCCAGAGCTCCAACGTCGACCTGCAGAAAAGACACCCGAGAGGCAAAGCTCCGGCCCTCCTGGCACTGCCAGCCAAACACACAGTGGGAAATACCCACGGAGCAAAAAACGTTACTTGTTTGCCCACCCATTACAGCATTTTGTCAGCCCAGGCTCCAAAGATTGGGTCTTTTTCTCTCCACTTTGCACTGGAGACTCCTTAGCACAAGGGAGCTGAAGGGAATCCCTCACTTGAGTCCGGAGCCGTGGGTCACAGACCCGGCCCCAGCAAGAAAGCCAAAATAATCTGCTCACAAGCACAAGAATGTGTATGGATCTGCAATGGAAATATGGCTCCTATCCCTCTCTCCTCAGTCTTCCTAGAAGCTAAATGCTAATCGTTCATTAATCTTAAAAAAAGCAAACCCAAAAAGCCCAAGCCAGCTCTTCCCTAGCAAAACAGGAACCTTGTGGAAAAGCAAGGTGGATCAAACCAGAACGCTGCTGCTATTTTCACATTTTAAGGAGGAGGAAGGAGCACAGCAGCTTCATAACCTGCCGTAAGAGCAGGGGCTGGAAGAGCACATCACCTCAAACCAGGGAAAACTATCCCATCGGAGAGGAAGCCGAGCACCCTCCCAAGCGGATTACGTTAAAAACCAGCTTCAGTTAGCACTCCAAGGCTGGGAGAGCACGAGCAACAGGGACAAGTGCCAGGGAAAGGACAAGCCCCAAACAGCCACCAAGAGCAGGGATCTCGTCATTAAGCGGCTGGAAAAGCTCCATGGTCCTATGATTGATAGCGAGCACGTTTGGAGTGTCCGGCCAGGGATCCCAGGGACGTTCCTGCTAATCCCGGCCCATGCGCTGGGGGAAAAGGTCACTGCTAAGGCCAACGCTGGTTTAATATATTTTCTTATGGAAGGGGGAAAATGGGCCCAGACCGTTGGGAATTTAGCGCCCTGAGACCCCCCACCCCCGGGGCCGGGGCAGGCCCGTGAGGCCGCAGCGGGGCGGCCGCCCCAGGGCAGGGCCGGGGCGGAGGCCGCGGCCCGCGGGCCGCTCGGG
>JAUBOD010000939.1:520050-530736 GCA_032353885.1 Nothura maculosa
CCGATCCGGGAGGGGAGTCCTCCCAAAGTGCCCCCGCGGCCCCAGAGCCAGGGTGAGGGGTCCCCCCAAACTGCCCCTATGGCCTCAAAGCTGGGGTGAGTCCTCCCAAAGTGCCCCCATGGCCCCAGAATCAGGGTGAGGGGTCTCCCCAAAGTGCCCCCGTTGCCCTAGAGCCAGGGTGAGGGGTCCCCTCAAAGTACCCCCGCTGCCCCAAAGCTGGGGGGAGTCCTCCCAAAGTGCCCCCACTGCCCCAGAGCCAGGGTGAGGGGTCCCCCCAAAGTGCCCCCATTGCTCCATAGCTGGTGGGGGTCTCCCCAAAGTGCCCCCATTGCCCCAAAGCTGGGGGGAAGGGTCTCCTCAAAGTGCCCCTGCTGCCGCCCCGGGCTTCACTCTGGTGGCGTCTCTCGTTGCAGGCCGGGTGGAAGGAAAACCACGCGACGTTTATGAGCGAGCTCAAAAACCTGCAGGCCGACGGGCTCACCACGCTGGGCCAGTCCCTCCGGACAGCCTTTGATTTATTAAACTTAAATAGATTAGTAACTGGCATAGACAACTATGGGCAGGTAGGTTGGCTCCTGACAGGAGCGGGGCTGAGGGGGGATCCCACGAACACATTGTCCCAAGGGCAATAATAGTTGTCCAAAATGGCATCTCCATGAAACACTGAAAATACAGGGCTTCTTCGAAGGAAAAGCAGAGTTCAGGTAGTTTGAGGAAAAGTGGTAGCTGACTCTGTGCTTTTTTTTTTTTAACCTAACTTTCCTTCTCTGTTTCAGTTATTCTTCAGTTTTTAAATGCTGACTTAGCCTCCAAGTTGACCTTTTCAGTTAAACTTTGTCATTTTTTTTCATAACAAATCCTGTGCTTCAGAGCCTTAGCTGATAAGCCTGGTGGTATTATGAGAACTTTCCCTTGCATACACAGCACTGCATAATCAATTAAGTACACCGAGAAAGGGGCTGCTTTTCCAAAGGCAGCTCCAGAAGGACTGACTCCAACATGTCTTTTTCAAA
This sequence comes from Nothura maculosa, assembly GCA_032353885.1. Lineage (NCBI taxonomy): Eukaryota > Metazoa > Chordata > Aves > Tinamiformes > Tinamidae > Nothura > Nothura maculosa. The sequence goes on from JAUBOD010000939.1 coordinate 521,064, forward strand.
ATCTTTCCAATGAGTTTCTACCTTCTCTGAACACCTGCATTTTTAGAAAGCTCCTGGTTGTATCTGAGCCTTGAAGCTGTGGTTTTCTAGTGCCTGTGGTGCAGGATGCCTGTGATCCCTTTTAAGCAGGACATCTTTTGGGGTGTTCCACATCCTCTTGCTCAGCAGCGTGTGCTGCGATAGGTCAGTGACTTTACATTAAACATCTGCTTTAGGAAGCGTACCCGGTTCTGTCTCGCACTGGATCAAACCTGGGTTTGTTCTGCATAATAGTGGACATTGTTAGGATCAGGCAAATATACTGTGCATTTTCTTTTCAGAATGAATACTAACTGGAATCTGCCCATTTCACTTGCCGCTGTCATGCAAGAAATTGCTCTTCTGTCTTGGAATTAGTTGCCCCTCTTGGTGTTTTAAATGGATATGTGGTTGTGAAAAAAGTTATTGTCCCGCTCCACTCTCCTCCACCCTCCAGTTTGAGCACACTCTCTGTCATAACGTGCCCTGTTTGCTTGGGGAAGGAAATTCATCTCTCATGTTGCATTGTACAACTTTGCCACTAGGTGATCAAGTGAGCCTAAACATTTTTAAAATGCCAGCTTAGTGATGAAACTTAAAAAAAAAAGTGCTAGGTGCACACATGTCTTTTTCCTGTCTCTGTTCCCATCTGCTGTCCTCTTCTACATCTGTATACTAATCTCTTCTGCTTTCCATGATTTTTAGATCAGTTGCATGAACTATACACAGCTTTTTGGAAAAAAAAGAAACTTTACAGTTCTAGATACACACATTAAACACTTGCCGTTTATCATTGCTCTTGGCAATGTTTAAAATCCTAATTAAGCCCGTGTCAAATAATTTGCTCTGAGAGAACCAATTGCGCCCAACTACTCAGTCAAGTAGGTGCTGAGCTCATGTCATGACTGTTTTGACTGGTTACTGTTCATTCCTGCAAATAGCTGCTCTTTTGTCTGTGTGACAGTGGCTTTTCCTTTGTCTGGTTTGCTTTGATTGCCAGGGTCTCTCAGGGGTTGAACCCACCCCTGCTAATGTGTCTTAGCTGCTCTGTTCCTCATAGAGATGCTCAAATGAGCAGACTAGATGCTGTCCTTTAACAGTGCCTGCAATAAGAGATGGCTTTAGAGCAAGGACCTGATCGTGTGCTGAAGTTCTCTCGTCGCAGGTCTGGTCCAGCTAATCAAACCAGCAGGTTTTCATAAATCAGGTTAGATTTTGGAACGATTAACTGGTCCCTCAGTAGTCCTGGGATCAGTTTGAGAGCAGTTACCTTTCCACACGTTCACACTGGCCTTTGAGGAACATCGTTGTTATTGATGTAATTTCCTTTGCTTAAGAAAAATGTACTTTGAAACACACATCATGAAATACCTAGGAATTTAGGGTACTAGAAGCACTCAGAGCCCTCAGTTATATTTAAAATAATTTCTATGCAAAACATAAAGTTTTGATTTGTTTTTGAAGAGTTAAAAAATATTTGCTTAGGTCCCATAACTATCAGGTGCTTAAAGAGTGATTTCTTAGGATGGAGGAAAAGATAATCCTACGAAAACACAGTATTTAGATGATCTTAGGTGTGATATTGCATAAAGTAATAATACACATATTAAGCTCTCAAAAAATCTAGCTAAACATCTTTTTACTAATGTGCTTGTTTTTAATGGATTGATGGCTTTCTTAAATATTTGTGAAGATCCACTTTTGTTTCTCATATATGAATTGTAAATCAGATTTTTTAGTGTACACACATATGACAAGACATGACAAACTTGGTTATGCCACCCAAGAGCCTGATGCCTCATTCCCCCCACTAACATTGAAGTGTTTGTTTAAATGGCCGTGTGACTCGGGACACTTGGTTCCTTTTGAAGCAGACCAGAGCTCTCCATCAGCTGACTCCCCAAGCAAGAGCTGTGGCTGAATGGTCATTCTGGAACTGAGCAAAAGCTCCTGCTTCAGATTTGCTTGTGACATTAATGCACACATCTTTAAAACCAGTATTTCTGTTTATCATATTACTTTTTCAGTAAATAAGAGCTGACTCAGTTGTTCCCGATGATTGAGTTACCAGTGTACAGATATATTAGTTGTCACAGTCCACAGTCACATCTTAAAGGGAAACTGTCAACACAGTTTATCAAGAACCTGGAATATCTTTTCATAAAATGCTTCTCATTATAATTCTATAAACTTTCTAAACCCTTTGGGTTAGTGAAGGTTATTTAGATTGACATTTTTGAATGTTTTTTGTCAGTAAACAATAAATAGGGAAGCAGTATAACAGACAAGAGGGAAATATTTTGATGTGCTTTTCGAAAGGATACGTGTTTTTAAGAGGACTCTCGCATTTACAGCTTGATAAATTCTGTATTATATTGCTGGAGCCCCGTAATAGTTACAGGTCTTTCCCATGTACTGTGTTTGGTGCTGGTTATGGTAGCAGAAGAACGAACCTTCAGCCAAAGTGTCAGCTTTTTGCATTAGCTAGAAATAGTGCTCCCCTTCACCTTCTGTATTTTTATGAAAAGCTTTAGAAAAGCACACAAGAGTTTGATGTTTTTAGTAAGAAAGACGTTTAAGCACATAAAGTTCACTACTTAAGCTCGTTATATTCTATCACACAACGTTGTACTTCATTAGCCTGATTTGCACTTGGTTTATTGTGCTTTTTGTTGTGTTTTCCTGGGTCAGCTTCTCCATTGCTTTGGGTCTTCTAGAAAAACAAGCCTTTTTCTAGCCAGTTTTCCATCTTCTTGGAAAACACCAGTGAATCTTGCAGCAATGGCTTTTTTTGGCATAACATTTGTAGTTGCAGTTTGACTATTTTTATGAATGAGTCAGACAACAAATGCAGCTTGTTGTAATTGACAGAAGGGTTAATGCCAATAAATGAGTTCTCCAAACTATTATTTCCACTAAAAATAAAAGACTCAAAAGACGTGGCTTTTATCTGATACTTCAAAAATTTAAAGTGTTCGAGTTGAGCCACCTGCATATTGAACTTTTTGTAGTTCGTTGTAAAGCTGTTAAGGCTGAGCTGTGGATTTCAGGTAGGTTTAAATAGGCATCACTGCTGTTTCAGTACTTGTGTGCAAAGGACCAGTGCAGCAATGTCAGAACTTCAGTCTGATGGGTGTTTGAAATTGCTGAAACTCTGATCCTCTTACTATCTCTGTTGCATAGAATGAAGATAAACTGTACTTATGTGAATGGATTTTCAAAATACTCGAGTATTCAAGCTTTTTTAATTATTAACTGATAAGACCTTCAAATTTTATTCGGGATGAAATCCATGTAGTATTTTGGGTAGAAGCTGCTATTGCCCAAAGCATCAGCTCTTTATCTCAGCGGAGTATCTTGCACCTCCTTGGAATTGTGGTTATTGGTAGGGTAGAATTGGCTGAGAGACGAGTGTAATTTCACAGTCAGATTTAATGCAACAAAACCACATGCTAACTGAGTTGTGAAACAAAAAAGACAACTGCAACACTGCCACAATCCGAGTGTGCTTGGGTAGGTGTTTTTCCTTTAAGTGGTGAAGGGACTGCCCTGAAATGTAGCTAATACAAGAAGTACTGAAGACTTACCAGTCTGCTCAATCTGAATCTTTTTCCTGTGCAGAGAAGACATTTAGAAAGAGACATTTACAAACAGGCTAAGGGCTGGAAGGCTGTTTTCCTGGAAGACAGGAGGTATCCTGCATATAGGGATTTTTTTTTTAACAACACATATTTATACCACATGTGCTGATTGAACAGCCCAATCTCGAGCTGTCTGCTATGTTGAAGTATTCTGTATGTATGGAGGCCATTTGCATCTACAATAACAATATTGCTGGGATGGTATCACAATTAAACTTCACAATGGTCTGTAGAGCCACCTTATCTACATGTCAAACATCAGCCTGTTTTGATGTAATGGTAAAAATGCTGCCGTATTTCAAGTACTTATTAACAGCATGCTTAGGAGATCAGTTCTAACTGTATTTGTAGGAACCCTTAAGCTTTGATTAAGAAAAAGGCATTATAGACTATAGATTTTACACTCTTTCTGTGCTTGTTTATGCCCAAGATCTGCATAAGTTTTGAAAAAGATGTATATTTATCTTTCTCTAATGCTCCATACGTTGTATTTCAGCAGTGATAAATCTTGCTTCCCTTAAGCAGTTGAGTGGTTTTGTTTTCCGCTTGGTGCTTGAGGACTGCTCCTGGAATTCCCTGCTCTCCCAAGTGAAAACCCCTCACGTATGGATTTTGTCTTGGCGGTTTCGGGTCGTAAACACTGCGCTGGAGCGGCCTGTGTGGAGCCTACATCCAAATTTGGAGCCAGAGTTTGGATTAGCGCTTCCTGCTCTGCCCTGCCGGCTGTGCTGCGCCAGCAGCCACTTCGCTTGTCGTGGGGACACAGGCAGTTTTGTGCTTTCACAGCTCCTCTCCCCTTCCCTTCTTTCCTTTCCCTGACAAAACCAAGTGGGAGAATTTCCAGGGAAAATAGAAATATCTCCGGCTTGCTTATGGTAGTGGTCACTTTGGGAAGCCTTGTGTGCTAATGGAGTTTTTGTAGTCTTGCATTTTCTATGGGCTAGAAATTGCCTTAATGTAAACATGCTAGTCCCTGCTTCCCTGGTATATAGACCTATATGCAGAGCGCCTGTAGAAGTGTGAATCTTTCTGGTTATGGGATTTTGTGCTTTTTTCTTGTGACTGTAGCCTTTAAGCACACTACGTGGCCCACTTCTTGAGACATTTAATTTTGAGGAAACTTTGTTTCGTGTATTCTTTTAATGGGAGTCATTGCAAGTGTTGTTGCTGGTTTGCTTTCATGAAATATTTCTTTTCTTTGGCAATTCCATCTCATCAGTCTGTGCCATTAACAGAAACAAAGGTTGTACTTCCTCAGGTCTTAAAAATCAAGGATATTTTGGCTATTTTAGTGCTTTAAGTGCCCAGTATTTTAGTAAAAGTTGATTTGGAATCGGAATTAAGAATAATAATCATGTTAGCTGTGAGTTTGATTGTCCAGATCAGGTAAGGGCAGTTGTGGTGCTTGAGCAGCTGACCTGGGTGTTGTCTTTGGTGTCACAGTTTGGAGGACCCAAATTAAGCCCTTGCCCTGACTTCTGTTTTTCTAAAATCAGTCTCAGTTCATCAGGGACTCCTCGAGTGCTGCAGCTTTCTTAGGTGCATAAAGGTGGGTGGCATCTAGCTGAAGTGGCCTTGACTTTTGCCATCCATTTGCACTTGCTTCCTCACAGCCAAGTGCCGGGGAGGCAGAGGGGCAAAGCCAGAGCCTTGGTTTATGTTTGGGAAGGCTGGACCTTCACAGGGCCCTGAGAGATCCCTTGCCTTGTGAAGCAAGAGGGTTTATCCCTTCCCCCTGTCCCCAAATCGATTTGTTTGGTCTCTTTAAGCCTGTCTTTACTTATTGAACGCCACAATTTCTAAGCCTTAGATTTCTGTTACTGAGAGTCCCCATTTGTTGAAGCTTGAAGGGAGAAAGGAAGGAGTGTTGTTTATGTTTACCTCTGACTTTCCTTATTCAGCTGAGAGGCAGTTGAAACTGCAATTGTGTTGCAGGAGTCTCCTGCTTTCTGTTACATTTTTCTTCTTGTAATACAATGTGTACCTTTAACAACAGGGTGAGTCTGTCAGACTCATCACAGAATATTCCGATATCTGCATCTCCCCTCCAAGGAACATGTTCATGTTTCTGTTCCATGCTTTGATTTTTAGCATCGTTTCACATGACCCCTTTTTTTCCCCAGGTTCTTTTTGGCTGCTCTTTATGTAACAGAGCAGGATTTCATATAATTTGTGATCCTGTTTTAGTATCTGACTAATTCAGAACTATCCCAGTGTGTTGGTTGCATTACATGATTAGGGTGTTAATGCTAATTATCCAAAGTGTAGAGTATTCTCCTTTCAAGGAAAGGTAATACTTGAGGTAGGAGATAATGACCACTTGAGTATTTAGGATAAATCCTTGTGTATCAAAAGAAGCCAGTGACCCAGCAGATATTTCTGATGATCCTGTGAACTGAGGGTCTGTGGTGTCTATTAAACAAACAAACAAACAAAAACTTCAGCAACAACAAACCCCAGATAATCATGAAGTGTTTCCTGCCTATTGCCATTTTTTACTGTCATAATTCTGAATGTTGATAGCACGTAGGATTCTAAGTTGGTTTTGCCTATATACCTTATTTTACATTAAGATGGAAAGGATGTGTTGTGAAACTGACCCCCTGATGGATGAGATGTTTCACAAGTGTTTTGTACAGGCAATTCCAGTCCTATAGTACTGAGAAATCAAGTATTTGTTATCTGAGCACCTGTTGTGCTCCTTCTAGAGATAGCATCCGTGCCAAGTTAATTGTTTTGTCCCAGCTTACATAAATCTACAGTCCACTACAGATTTAAGCCTAAATTTTCCAGTGGAAAATTGGGTTAGTGCCTACAGCGGAATTAAAGCAGGCGGGTAGGAAGTCACTGACAGCAAGGCATGATATTTGCTCTGATCAGGAAAGCTGACTGAGTGTGTTTGGGAAACAGAGTAGATTTCTGGTTGCTTGAGAGGACAACAGATTTGTCAAAAACCTGATCTGCAGGTTTGCTAAAAACGGGTGGCAAGGGTGGGTCTTGCAGCTCTGCAATGGTAGGTAACTGGTAGTGTGATAGATAAGTAAAGGATTGATTGTGTCTGATGTAGATCCATGGCTTTAACATGGAGATCTTTTAAAAAATACTCCTGGCAGGAGCTGTGATAAAGCCTGTAAATGAAGAATCCACATATTGAGCTTGGCTGGGAGGCTTTCACGTGAGCCATCACACGGTGTCTGCTCAGTGCAGCCACGTTCACTTTCCTCAACTGAAAGGAGACTTTTCTGTCTACGTGTGGTTACTGCTGCTTGTGGAGAACAGCGTTATTCTGATTTCATCCAGTGTGGTAATGACTGAGGATAAATGATCTGAATAGGCTCTGCATTTTGTCAGCTACTCCTCAAGTCAAAAGCTGCACTTAACAAATCCAGCACATTTGTCACAGAAATTAATTCAAGACTGACCTTTCTGCTTTTGTTGGAGTATACAGAGCATGAGCAAGAAGTGGCAATTTCTTTCCACCCAAAGAACCCCACATATTGTCCTGATTTTGTAACACACTATTGGCAATGCAGCTGGAGGGGTGTCCAGCTCCTCGTGTCCCAGCTCTGCTCCACTCCTGAGCTCGTGGCCCCTCAAGAGGTGAAGATTGTGCAAACCTTGAAGCAGGTTGTGCCTGGGATGCCCTGTTAGGGGGCTGCCCGAGCCCTGGGCTACTTCACAACCTGTTTTGTAGCATCAAATTACTTTGGTTGTAGCAGCCACCAACTCCAGGAGAGAATCAAGGTGGAGTGTGGAGGTAGCTCTCAGTTATGCATCAATTTGCCACCTTCAGGCTGCTCTAAGTTAATATTTCCCTTTAAAAAAAAAAAGACAATTTTGTACCCATCCCTTTTTTCAGCTCTTTTTGCCTTGTATTTTTCTTAATGTTTCACCAGGCAGTATATACTGGCAATAGTGAAACTTGTCCTTCTCCAGTGTGTGGAGAACACAGGCCTGATTTAGTGTCACGAACTTTGCGGCCTCAGCCAGGACCCGCTCTGTAAAGTCATCAAGTCATCGCTGTGAAGCAGAGAGGCTGCAGTGGTTAGGGACTTGATACAAAGCATGAGCAGGTCCATGATTTTGGGAAGAGAGCATTCAGAAGTAGTTATAGGAAATGTAAGCAAAATAATCTTGTAAGCCAAATTCTTTGACTTTTACTGGTAAAGTTGCTAGAACTGGATCTAGATTGATATTTTTAGCATTTATTTATCTTATGTTCAGGTAAGCTCAAATACATATATGTGTGTGTGTGTGTGTGTATATATATATATATATATATTTAGACAGCTTGCATTTGCTTAATTCAGCCCCTTAGATTCCAAGCCAGTTTGGCAACCTCCATGACTCAGCAGAGTGATTCTACTAGTGATTCATTTACTAACCTGTAACTAACTGATAAGCTGTCCTTTTTTTTAAGTGACATCTTTAATTGTTTTAGGAACAAGTTTCATATATGGTTACAGTCATTTGGCTGTTTATGTATTTCAATTAATTTCATGCAAATAAGTCAAACTTCTTTCATTTTTGAGATTATCATGTCTGCCACATGAATGCTGATGTGTTTAAAATCTTAGTTTCAGTTTATTGCTGTTCTTCTGTGTTCAGTTACATGCTACAGTTTGCTATGTATGAAGTCTATTCTACATTTTTCTGATGGTGACAAGTAATGAACTATTGCCACAAACTGTACAAGACTTAAGGACTGAATTGTTTTCAAGGACCTCAGCTGAATTAGAGCACTTACAAGTTAATCAAAACATTATCACTTACATAATATGTTATTGAGAACCCAAATTTGTTCGTAGATGCAAGGCACAGGACAAGCTTTAATATAAAAGTGGCATTTTTGAAACTATGATTTAGGAACATTAGTCTCACTGTTCTTCAGTGAGTTGTGGGTTTTGAAATCTGATGTTGTAAATTTTGCTGGGTGCCCATCATTCCTATATAGCTTGATCCCGGTATGAACGTAGTATATAAAAGTGCTTCCTTGACGAACATCTCTCCTGTTCTCACCCATACACACCTCAGTATGGGAATTTCGTGCTCCAAAATGATTCTCTTGCACTGAATCTCCTTTTTAGGCTTCCCGAAGTTACTTTTGCAGTGGTGTTTCTTGCTGTTAGCTTTGTTTCTGTTCTTAGCACAAACAACTCTGACATGGCAGAGCTTACACAACAGGTAGTGAAATAGCTGGATATTCAGTGCCAGATTTGGAAACCTGCAATGTGTAAAATTATGAGCTTCCATAAAGATTATACTAATCACAGATATTTTTTGTATTGCATATTTCTAGATGGATATGCAGTGAAGTAATTATCTATAGAAAAGATGTAAAGTCAGGCAAGGCAAGAAGCTTATATGCTTAAATAAATCTATCTATCTATATATATGTACTTGGGGTGGGAAACAAAGTGTTGAGTTCTTATTTTCTTAGTTCAGATATTCAGTCTCCACAGTCCTTTTACCTGTAGTAGATGATACTTGATTTGATCTTAACTTATGCTGTAAGGCAAAGAAGGGATTGTAAGATGATGTTTTTGGAGCTTTAGTAATTAATTGAAGCCATAACTGTTACATTTTGTAGGTCTAAAAATTGTTTTAGTTATAAAATAGTTGCTGAAAGCCTATGTTCTTTTCAATTTTCCATTTCCTAACTTTATGTAGTCCTTTACTCCTCATTTTCTAATCACAGGCAGCCTTTTGGGAGCCGTGCCTACTGTAATATTGCATTCTGGCTCTCATTCACTTGATAAAATAATTTGCATTGAATTGAGGAGTAACAGTATAGACCGTAAAGGTGTTTGCTACACTGTGAGATGGTATATTGTTAATGTTTTTGGTTTCATCCATCTCAACAATGTGAAATCTGTGTCCTTAAGCGGTGCTGGTGCAGCCCGTGCTGTGAGCGGGGCTGCTCTTTCAGGAATCACAGAATGTTCAAGGTTGGAAGGGACCTCTAGAGATCATCTAGTCCAACCTTCCCGCTCCAGCAGGGACACCCAGAGCAC
>JAUBOD010000939.1:541267-553638 GCA_032353885.1 Nothura maculosa
CAGGCTGAACAGGCCCAGCTCCCTCAACCTTTGCTCATAGGGCAGATGTTCCAGGCCCCTGATCATCCTCGTAGCCCACAACAGGGTTCTTCAATATGTCTTCATGCAACACGTTGTCCTCCAGCCTCTCATTCATTTCTTGAATGCTCTAGCGTATTAAATGCTGAGAAGAAGGGCATATAAGGGACACACTGGTATCTTAAAATAGCATTAAGGTCTCGTGGAGTGGCGGGGCTGGTACACACTCGTACAAACAAATATTAAAACAAATCTGGTGTTCAGTACTTAGCTGTGAGGGTGCTTGTGTGTGTGATGGATAAACAACGTGTTCAAGGTCATTGCTCCCTTTCACTTCTTCAGTCTGTCTTTATCACAGCAACTAATATGAAAGTCAAAATAGAATAAGAGTCAGAGAGACAGGCCTGCTTTCATGAGCATATATGAATGGGGAAAAGGAAATTAGATGCAGGATGTACTGCTTTTGGTCGATCCTGTTTTCTGTTGGATATTCAGTTGCTGTGGTAATTGGTTAAATAATACACTGGAGATGAAGAGGCCGTTACTGAACTCTGTGAAGAAGGAGGCCTGGATTAAATGTGTATTTTCACTGATAACTTGGATGTTAAATTTAATTTAGATTAAACTGTGGGGAAGGAAGTGAGGACACTTGACTTGTTGCCATTAGTTTGTCATGCCTTCTTGCAGGCTGAAGGATTTCTAGTAGCAATAATACAGTGACTTGCTCCTATGCTACTCCTCTGTTGCTTGCAGCTTTGTAGGAAAGTTTGGTGAGCATCATTCCTTAAAAACAGCCCGAGTGAGGACAGTGCAGGGCTTGCGGCTGACCCCTCTCCCTGGCAGGATTCTGGGCTGCTTCCTTGGAATTTGGCTCTTCCTTCAGCGGAGTTCCCTTTGCCAGGCGGCATTGCTGGCTGTTCACAGGAGAGGGGGAAGAACATGAATGTGAAGCAGTCCCAGGCCAGGCACGTAACGGAGCGAGCTTTCCAGCTGGATTATTGGGCTGAATGCCTTCCTGCTCCTCTCCTTACTAGTTAAATTTCTCCTTTATCAGTAAATTGTTGCAAACTTCTCAGTTAACCAGCATGCGCTAAATCAAGGCAATTTGTCATGTTAGCTTGTGCACATTTAAAAACAGGACACCCTAAAAAAAAATATGCATCAATATTTGAAGCAGCCCGTTAGCTTCCCATGGTGACATGGAGATGAGATTTGGTGTTAATTTTTTTTAAAGCTGTTTGAAAAGGAGTGTTTGAGCTTCTCATTTGGCAGCTGTACCAAGTGCATTTTGCTTTTTCTGTGTGTGTTTAACCCCTGAATTTGGCATGGGCCCTGCTGGCCGGCGAGCAGAACTGTTTGTACCACTTGAGTCATTGTCCGGGGTTTCTTTTCCTCCTTGCTGATGTCTGTGGGGCTTCGGATGGAGCCAGGGCTCTGCTTTTACTGTGAGTGAGATCCTCAGTCAGGGCTCTATCTTTTTCTCATTTTTTTCCCCAAAATTTAGAATTATTTGTTAAAAACCTACTTTAGCACTTGAAGGATATATTAACTGAAAATTTTTGTGAGTCTTAGCTGAGCTGTGTGTGCAGCTTATGGGTACCAATAAGAGACCTTTGTGTATCCTCTTGTAGTCTTTTGAATGCCTTGTGCTATCATAGAGGAGCTGAAACGTTTCTTTCCCCTCTTATTCCATTAAATAATTGTGAAACTGCTAACACCAGGAACTCTCAAACTTTTGAGATTTTTTTTTTACTAGTTCTTCCAGAAATTGAAGCAAAATTGAAACATTCTCTTGTATTGTGCATTCCTAGGTGATATCTTCCATCTTTTAAATGAAAAATTTTGTGCAATTAATCTCAAATAGATCCCAAACACAACTGCCCATGGCAAACAATTTTTTCTTATAGGTTCTATATAAATAAGTTATCTGTTGCCTGCATGTGAGAGGTCATTTTGCTTTTCAGTGTTGGTTTTAATAGTCCCTTTTCCCTTGGAGAAGGGCATGAGTAGCCCTCTTGTTCCTGCAACATAAGCCCCCATTAGTCTGCTTGTTGAAGCTCTTATTTAGAGAAGATGACCACGGCAGCTAGATTTTTTTTGAGTAACTATTGCAAAATATATTTCTTCTACAGAGATTTTGGATTAACATTGCCCTTTCATTCAGTTGTACCTTTTATCTCGAAGCATCAAAAACAGACTTGGAGCTGAGAATGGGCCTATTATGGGGGAAAAAAAGAAACTTGGAGATATGAATGCTGCAGTTGAGCTTTCATCATAAAGAAAATGTTCTATTGAGGCTGAGGCTTTTTTTCACTAGTTTTAAAGATGGTGTTTCCTTTTGTCTCGCAGTTCTCAATTTTGTGCATCATGTTGCCACAAAATGTTCTTGAAAATGTTGGGTAAATAATGAGTGTCTGACTTGATGTGTATGGTACCTGCCTCAAATTGCAAATATCTTCATGTTCCTAAGTCCTATATTCACAGATTTCAATTCCTTTCCAGCTCCATTTACCTCTCAATTCCCCTTTGCCTGGGAGCGAGTTGACAAAGGAGCCCTTCCGATGGGATCAGAGGTTGTTTGCCTTGGTCCTGCGCCTGCCCGGCATCGCCACTCTGGAGCCGGAGCCGGGAGCCGGAGTGCCCGTGGATGACTCGGCCATCACGCCCATGTGCGAGGTCACGGGAGGTAACCCAGCCCCGCTGCTTCCCGGCTGCCTCTGGAGAAGGGAGGGAATTGGGATAGGCTGGAACAGGCTGCCCAGGGAGGCTGTGGAGTCTCCTTCTCTGGAGATCTCCCCAACCCGCCTGGATGCCGCCCTGTGCCCCGTGCTCTGGGTGTCCCTGCTGGAGCAGGGGGTTGGACTAGATGATCTCTAGAGGTCCCTTCCAACCTCAACCAGCCCGTGAATTCTTGTATTACTGCTAAAAACTCAGAGCTCGGGTATAATGAAGCTAACGGTGTTTTTGTAGTGAAGTTGCAGGTAATTTAATCCAACCTACCATAGGGGAATGCAGATATGCTCCCATGATAGAAAAGGAAATCTGTTTTTTTCCAGTCCATTTTGGTATTACAACTAGGAATTGTAAGAACTGAGTCATTTCTATACTACAATTTTGATAAATTCCTTGTATACCCTTATGGAGCCAAAAAGTGAAGAAAATGTGTTTTAGGGTTTTTTTTTAAGTTTCTTTTTTTTCCCACAGAGAGGCTAAATGCAGAGTATTTCTGCAAAAGCAACATTTTTCTCCATCATTACCCATGCTCTTAACCTATTAAATATTATATTTAAGCTCATAAACTCAGGCATTAACTCCATAATTTGCTTGTAAAAAGCTTTGATAACCTAAGTATAACGACTCATTGAGCCCTTGACAGGGATATGGTAAAAAGCAAGAGAAGGGATTTAAAAAGCATTCCAAAATTGTGGTGGTTCTGCATTCTGACTATAATGTAACCTGCACTCTCACTGCTTTGATTGAAATTCCTGAATTCCTGAGCAGTAAAAGTGGTGATCTCTGTCACAAGGGGGAGCCCATTTTCCATGAATGAATGGAGACTTTGAGCTAAAGTCATTAAGTGGTGAAAAGCAGATATTTCTGTAACACAGCTTCAGCTTTGCTGTGCTACCTGGCTGCTCAAGCAAAGGAAAATATTTTTTTCTAGTTTTTTCTTCTTATTATTTTTTTTCTTTGCCTCTCCACGTACAGAACTTGAAAATACATCAGTTGAAGTAATCATGAAGCTGGAATAGGGTAACATATGAGGAAAGGTAGATGAGGTGAAAATGAATAGCATGGCTGCTGGATAATTGAGAGGAAGTAATTCTAAAAATATATGATAGGCATTAAACCAAATTGGAATGAGAATAATTGAGCGATACAAGTGATATAAGAATAAAAACATGCAGTTATGAAGGGGAAACTTGGTTACCTGCCTTAAGCAATGAAAGAGTCCCAAGACAGGCTGAATTTCAAAATGTGGGTTGTGTCTGAGGATAGGATACTATGTGCTTTATAGCAGATTTCCTAGAAACCACTGAGATTAGTCAAAATAGTACTAGGTTATAATGGAGATACTATTAAAATATTAAAATAGAGCTTTGAGACTGCAATGGAAACACAGCATACAAAACAGAGATGCCTTGGGAGGTGCTTTAGATAAGTGCTCCCTACGTAATCAGCACGTGTGGCAGGGGAACAACCGTGAATGATCCGTGTTAACTAGAGGCAATGGGCGCAGAGCAAGCTCAACGTTGGCCCTTCCCTTGCAGGTCGGTCGTACTGCGTGTGCTCTCCACGGATGCTCAATCAGTGTCTCGAGTCCTTGGTGCAAAAAGTGCAGAGTGGAGTGGTAATAAATTTTGAAAAAGCTGGACCGGATCCCTCACCAATTGATGGTACTTGCAAGCTGTTGCATGCGTATTGGGATCAAACCAAAGGGGCAACTGTCATTATAATTTAGCTTAGTGTAATACTTGCCAAAAAAAAAAAAAAGGGATTTTAAAGACATTGCTATGAATAGGAACCTACCTTGTCTAAAATTCTGTTATGCTTTCTGTCAAAATATTGGTTTATAATGTTGTACACACTATATCAAACCTCTACATTTGGTCATATTACGTGGGTGGATTTACATGCAGTTATTCTGACATAGTAAAATATCTTCAGGAGTTTTAAGCAGTAGTTTTCAGCCATCTGGAAATTAAATATATTGGTACAGAAGCATAATAGATTTTGACATTTGCTTAGTGTGGTAAAGTGGCTGTGTTGAGAATTGTAATAGCAAAGGTGATGCTATAGCCTCAGCTTCTCATTGTGAATGGCTTAGCCAGGTCTCTCTTGAGATGCTGGAAAGTGCCTGTGGGATTTGGTAATCCTGCTTTCCTGCAATAAGCAGATAGTCATCAATGTGGACAGTTTTCTCTCACACGTATTTTCTTCAGGCATGTAGTTATGATGGTAGGAGAAAGAACCCTCGTTGTTTCAAAGGGCTCCAGATAATTGGCTTTCTAAGAAGTATAATTCTAAACTGGTGAATGGTTCTTGAGCTCACCACAAAAATTGAAGATTTTAGTTAATAGGATTTTGACTAGTTCAGTACTATTTTGACTGATAGTTACAGTACCTTTTTCCTCTGCAGATGGACAGATGGAAATACCCAGACCATTTGGCCCCCAACCTTGGCACAGCTGTCACAAACTTATTTATGTCAGACCAAACCCTAAAACTGGGGTGCCCATCGGCCATTGGCCTGTGCCCGAGTCCTTCTGGCCAGATCAAAATTCTCCAACACTGGTAAGTAGGGAAGCTGGATAAAAGCAAAGGGGAAGGGTGAGGAAGGAGGTGGGAAAAGTCTCCAGAGTTTCTTATTTAGTGATTTTTTTTTTAAGCTTTGAGATATGTCCTTCATGGTAACCCTCAAAATGGTTTATGAACCAAGAAGAAATGCCACGTGCAAACTTGTTCCACTTGTCCCAGCTAAATTACCAGCAAACAAATAATACTGTAGTATTCGTTTTTAGTAACTTTGAGACATTAGCAAACTACCTATAACAGGTTTATTTGTTAAGCTAGCATATCTGTGTAGAACTGATATCGAAGTATTTGCTTGAACACTGCTCAAAAATCAAGCCAGGTCTTGCCTCCTATGCCTCAGTTTAGAAAGTCCTAAAAATAAGAGGGCCCTCTGTTTATGTACTACTGAATATAGGCTACCTCAATGATGCTGATATTGGAAATGAGTGTCATCTTCCCACCTTTGAATCCTAATGAGAGTTCTGTCTTCCTTCTAGCAGGTGAATGTAAATTTGTTGGCTGCTCTTCACTATAGCTGTAGTTTTAATCTGTTCCATATAGAGAAACTTACCTTATATTTTTGTATTTGTTACCTACAGAATTATTTTGATTTGTTCTTTGTTCATGATAATTCCTGCCACTGTATTTTATTTTGTATAAGAACTAACTGTTAATATAATGTATTTTTGCTGTATCATTGTATTTCTGTTTTACCTTTGAAAATCATTTAACTAGAGTGGATAGTCCTGTAATTTTGTTCCCTGCCTTTCGAGAGGATTTTGTTATTTTTTTGCTGTTTTGATCTGAGCCTAGTGTTCTGACAAGCCAAAGTTAGTGTTCTTTGTTAGCAAAGCACAAAGTCTGTGGAGTGTAGTTTGTTGAGGAGTAGTCACACATGGAATTTTAGTCACAGGCTCAAGCTTGGAGTATTCCTGACCTCTTCAGTGAAAGACATGGATGTCCTGAACCACAAAGCAAGTTAACATTTGAGAGCAAAATGGCTGTAATGGTCATATAAACAACAACAACAAGCCATTACTCACTGGATACTGAAGCTGCTCTGTAGGAAAACTCTTAACTGTGTATTCCCTGTAATCAGTGTCAGCAGTGAATCTGCCTGCTCCTTTCACCCTGCAGAGCCTTTATCTTGTCTGCTATCGCAGATCTTGACTGAAATTGGTAAACTAGATCTTGCCAAGAGTTGTAGTTCTGAATCCCCTAAAAACCTAAGGGTCAGCTTACCCAGCGTGCTAGAAGATAAGAAGAAAATCTTATCTCATTTGTAGCATATATAGCCCTCATAACTGCGTAAAGCTTTGGATTATTGGATATGCAGCTAAAAATCCCGTTGACTTCAATTGGAATTCTGCAGGTGAATTGAGGCCAAATTGAATCTTCCTTATGCAGTGTGGGTGAGTTAAGTTTGCTGACAGATGTTTAAGACCTGTATTTCCTGACTGATGAGAATACCCTGTAAAAACTTAGCATATGTTTTAACTCTTGTCTCTTTAAGGGTCTGTAGTTGGATATTTTTTCTTTTTCTCCCTGTTGTGTAATTCACAGTGGAGTTGTCTCAAGCAGTCTTACCCCAACTAACATTTCATACACTGTAAATAAGTATTGTCAAGGCTTTCTTAAATGTTTATGAAAGTCTGTTGCTGTTTCAATGGGTAGGTCAACAAGTGAATGGCTGCTCCCACTGCTCTGAGGTAAAAACAGCTTCTGTCCACCCAGAATTTTTGGTCTTAGCATGCAACTTCTTTTTCAGCCCTTTTATTCCTACTATAACTGCTTTGTGGCTCAGTCAGACACTCCATCACAAGTATTTTTTGGAGGCATTTCCTCCAGAACTGGAGGCAGTTTGTTGAGCCTCCTGCCTTGTGTGTGCTTGGACCATTCTTGAGAATGGAGATGCTCAAGGCGAGATCGATGCCCCATGTTGTTTACAGACATTTGGAAAAAAGTAATTTTAAAGCATCCCAACTGTGTGTTAGGAAGGTCCCAGAATCCCTATGTTTCTCATTCCATCTTATGTCTATATTAGTTATCTTCTTGTAAAGAAACTAATTGTAGGGAGACTTTTCACTTGAGCTCTTTCCCAGATACAGGTGGTCTTGGAGGTCAGTGGTAAGTACCAGAATTTAAGTTCCTCTCCTGAAAGCTGTTCATTGGAAAGCTTAGGGCTTCAATTTTCATTATTAAAAAACAATGGTTTTCATTTCTGCAGAAGGAATTTCAATATTTAATCAAAATATAGTTGAAGTTGAGGCAAAATGTGTTTTCCTTGTGATAGTAAAAAGATGAACGTTCAAACACTTAAATTGCCTGAAATTGAATAGTTTTTTCACAGGCCTGTTTAAAACGTGAGTTTTTGTAAAGCTGATGTTTTCTGGATTCATGTTGTTCTCAGTCATTGAAATTCAGCTTGAATTTAAGTGATGATGTTAAATTTGGCAAGAAAGCTGTTCTTACATAGAGGAGGCCAGCAAATATGAAAATACAGAGGCTGCTTCTGTGGGGAAGAGAGATGTGTGTGCACAAAGTTAGCACCAAAGTTTGGTTTTTATTTGTTTTTCACTTTAACTAAATCTACTTTTCTTTGCAGAGCCTTTGTGTATGTGCATGTAACTGTAGTTGCATAAGGTGTTACCCAAAGTAGGGAAAGCGAACAGCATTCGTTTTGAAAATAAAAGTGTATTTATTTCATAAATTAACTGTCAGAGCTTATTAACAACAAATACAAATTCTACACTGAATAGACTCCTCAAATAAGGCTGTTTCCAAAGAACCTGTGGTACTTCAGTTGTCACAGTCCACTTAAATGTTGATCAATGAGCAAGCTCTGTAACACTGCAATGTTTGTGTTTAGCCACCCCGCACGTCTCATCCCGTGGTGAAATTCTCCTGCACTGATTGTGAACCAATGGTCATTGACAAACTGCCTTTTGATAAATATGAATTAGAACCTTCTCCACTGACCCAGTTTATCCTGGAAAGAAAATCCCCACAGACCTGCTGGCAGGCAAGTAGAATGCGTACGGACCTGAAGTTATTTAGAAAATGCTGTTTTTCAAATATTTTAGCTTGCATTCAGAATGGGATTTGAAATTCTAATATGTTTTGTATTTGTGTCCATTGTGATGTGTTTTTTTTCTGCAGGTATATGTGAGCAATAGTGCAAAATACAGTGAGCTTGGCCATCCTTTTGGTTACTTGAAAGCTAGCACAGCGCTGAATTGTGTGAATTTGTTTGTGATGCCTTACAATTATCCAGTGCTCCTTCCATTGCTAGGTAAGCAGCCCTGTCTTAGAATTGCACTGAGTAGTAGGCAGTTGAAAAATCAATCCGATCTAAATAGATTACTCTGAAATTACTGCTGCTGCCGTTAATCATGTAGCTGTAGAGAGCTGGAATGGTGGGAATTATTTATCTTATCAGAATGCCTGTTTCTCTCATCAGCAACTGACTGACTGTTGTGAATCCCACTAAACCTGCAAGAACAATCTGCTTCATCATTGTTCTTTCCTATCTATTGTGGGCTCCTTTCTTTTGCTGTTTCTTTAACCACTTTTCCTGATCAGTAGGCTCAAATTACTGATTGAATTTGGTAAATAACTTATTCACTTCCACGGGGGGAGCTGCATTAATCTCATGCATATTTATAATTATTTGCATGTATGTTAAACTTATTTGAAAGATTCCCTAGTGAAAAGAAAGAAGGGAAAAAAAATACCCGTGCCTGGAGCTGTGGCTTTATTGTATCTCTCTCTTGTTTTTCTGAATGTCTGCCAGATGACTTGTTCAAAGTGCACAAGGCAAAGCCAACGTTGAAATGGCGACAGTCATTTGAAAGCTATTTGAAGACGATGCCTCCTTATTATCTTGGGGTAAGGTGACTTCCTGTGTTCTGTTCTTTTTTTATTATGCAACTGTAATTATCTTTCCTCTGTAGAAGCGTTCTGTCTTGTTTAACTTGGAATGGGTGTTTGTCTAAGAGTGAATCACTAGACTTTCATGCATAGAGATATTTATTTGTGCTGGAGTGCTGTGGTGAAAAAAGTAGTCAGCTGTAACTGGTACATAAGTGATATCTCTGCTACTGATATAGGAATGAAATAGTGCTTAAAAACAGCAAAACGAAGAACTGTCCTTTTGTTCTGCTTTGCTATTTTAAGCACTTCAGATTCTATTTGAAGCAGATACATAAGTTAAAGTATGTGTATAACCCTTATAAAGTTAACTATATGACTATGTGGTATATTCCATGTTTCAGCCTTTGAAGAAAGCTGTGAGAATGATGGGAGCACCAAACCTTATAGCTGACAATGTGGAATATGGACTTAGTTACAGTGTCATTTCATATCTCAAAAAGTTGAGTCAGCAGGTAATGTTGAAGCAAAAGAGCAGTAAAAACTTATTCTAATATCAGTATAATCTTAAAATGCCCAAGCCCAAGGATTTTGAAGGAAAAAGAGCAGAAAGATCAAGTTAGTGCATTCCTATGAGTGATTAGCAAGGAAGCATTTTTGTTTTCTGAAGAAAGAAAAACTTGATATTTAAATACAGAATTTTACAGCCTGGTCTATAAAGATATGTATAGAGCTACAAATTAAGGTTTCTTGTATTTAAGGAGCGTTTTTACATGTATAGTCAGTAACGTATTTTTGTCCAAAAGAAAACATGTTGTCTTATTTAAATACGTTCACATATTTCCCAGTAATTAGGGATTTGTGGTTTTGTGCATCTGAGCCAGAAAGTGTTCCTTTCTTGGCTTACATAATTAAATGGAAAGTGATTTGGTAAATACAAAGCAAATTATATAAATCAGACTTAAATGAAGATAAAAATTTAAAAGTAGCAAGTAACTTTTTGAAAGTTATGCAGATTTTTGATCATGTTTAGAATTAATGTCCATATCTGACTAGTCTCCTGCACCAGCTAATACATGCTACCTCCATTCTAGCTTTATTTTATTGAACAGTGCCTGTTAAGCTTGTTCAACATTTTTAAAAAATGCAGTAGACTTGAAACTTCAGGACACAGTAAAGCAAATACTTCTACCTTGGCCAACAAGTTCTTATGGACTAGATTTTTTTTAAAGCATTAGTATAAATTGTTACTTGAGGGGAAAAAACCAAACTTCTAAAAGTCTACACTATATTATGTCAAGTCATGAAGTCATGTTTTTCAGGACACTGCTAAATGAACCAATCTTTCAAGCTAGAGTTTTAGTCTCCTAAAACATAACGACATGCAATAACCTCTAAAATATTAAAAGCTTTCCTAATTTTTGAAAACTCTACTACTTCACTCCCGGTATGCTGAAAATACAGATATATTCAAATTGTGAGCATGTAAACTTGCATAAAGCTGCAAAACAAACATTGGCTTGTGTGTGTTACCAAATTACTTTCAAATATTTGTTCAACTGTATTCTGCCCCAAAGTTATGAACATGTTTCATTTTGGTACAAATCTGACAGAAAGTTGGGAGTTAGGTCTGTTTTACCAAACAGAATCAGGTGTTATCCTGTACTTCCAATTTCTTTAGTCTCGTAGCTATCTATATCTAGGTTTTTAAAAGTAGATTTCACTATGTTGACTGGTCACAGCTATAGCTGAGGCAGAATCAGTCTTTAAGAATTCTCATAGTATGTAGCTGTATCTTAGAAGACAGTTTATGTGAGTACAGTCAGATTTGCAGAGAACTGCTAGTCAAATTATGGCATTTTTATGAAAATAAAAGCATTGCATGCATATTGGTGCTTAGATACCATAATGGGCAGCAGAGGAGAAATATGCAGAAAGACCTGGGCACAAAATGTTCACTTTATTTAAAATTGTAGTAAACATTAAGCGGTTATGTATTAAGCACTCCTTAAGCACTCATCCAGGTTATAGTCTTCGTAGTGTATTAGCACATTGTTGAATCTTCTAGGTAGGAATTTAAAATGAATAAGTCTGACTAATCCTTTTAAGAGCATATTGTCAATTTTATTTATTTATTTATTTCAAATTAAGGCCAAAATAGAGTCCGATAGAGTCATTGGCTCTGTAGGCAAAAAGGTAGCGCAAGAGACTGGAATTAAGGTCAGAAGCAGATCACACAACCTGTCTATGGCACATAGGAACGATTTTCAACATCTGCTACAGGGGATTACTGGGGAAATTCCTCATAGACCTCTAGACCTCAATATGAAGGAGTATGCTGGGTTCCAAATAGCTTTGCTGAATAAGGTAAGCACCACTGTGTGTAATGTTGTTATTTTCACTATACTTCCATTGAAATGCTAGATCTTATTTCATACGTGATATTAATGGATGCTTTATTTACTGAAACCATAGGATTTGAAACCTCAGACTTTTAGAAATGCTTATGACATACCCAGAAGAAATCTTTTGGATCAGTTAACACGAATGAGATCTAATTTACTGAAGAGTACTCGCAAGTTCCTCAAAGGACAAGATGAAGGTTAGATAACCACTTATTTTTGGGCCTACCCTCATGTGGATAGTATGGAGCTGCTCTGCTGAAGGAGAAGCCTTTAGCAAGTAGCTTAGTTCTTAATAGTTTAGTGGAGTTCTCATAGTATGAACTTCATGGGAGTTTAGATTGTTTTAAATATATTTTTATTGGAAGAAAAACAGGTGAGGGTAGAGTAGGTACCAATTCACTCATTTGTCATTTAGTCCATATGGACATAAGATCTTTTTTTTTTCTCTTTTCCCCAATTTTCACGACGTGTCTAGAGAGAAAAATCACAAGGGTGTTTCTGAACATTAAGACCTCTGTCCATTTAATGAGTGTGTCAGGGCAGTGACAACCCAACCTTGGGGTCCAGGCACTCCCAGGGGGATTATTTGGCTCATTGGGCCAAGAGTGACCAGTCTGGTTGCCAGGCTGACTCATTCCCTTTCTGCTATGGCTTCTGAAACTACATTTTGACATCTGACATGTGGAAGATGATGAAGGAACTGAAGAAAATGGGGAAGGGCAGTATAGGAGAAAGTATATTTTTTATATTATCCCTTGATAATAGTTGTTAATCTGATTTAAG
>JAUBOD010000939.1:568955-583247 GCA_032353885.1 Nothura maculosa
TGTGCCACCTGCTCTAGGTGTGCCCGCCGGAGCGGGAAGGTTGGACTAGATGGTCTCTAGAGGTCCCTTCCAACCTTATAGATTCTGTGATTCTGTGATTCTGAGCCTGGCATCTTAAACTTAGCAGTAGAAAATGGAGAGTTACCTTGGTGACTCATGTATGTTTTGAAGTAAATATTGAAAATGAAAAGAAACTATTTAGTTTAAACAATAAAGTTGGCACAATATCAACAGCTATAAACTGCTCTTGAAATTAGAGAGGCCTCTACCCAGTGAAGTTCTTAAATAAGATAGAAAGTTAAGAAAGTTGGTACAATTTAAAGAAAATTGTAGAACTAAGTGGAAGAACTTCCATTTGTAAGAAATTAAGCCTGCAATAAATAAAATCATCTTGGGGTGAACAACCCAGGTGCCCCAGGCTTTTGTAGGAGCAAATGATAACTTGCTACATGATAACTTATTTGCCCCATATTTATACTTCTTTGGCCCCACAAGTCAAATTGGTAGGCGCTTATTCTTGTTTTATTTTCCAACTGCCCCTTTCTCTTGGGGCCAGACGTGCTTCGTATGGTCCTTAGGGAGCTTTATTTAATAGTGTCCCTGCTATTGCAAGGAACTTTGCATACAGTGGCACCCGTGGGCTCTCCTGCTGCCTTCTTGTGGCTCATGACATGGGTGTTTTTTGGGTGTTATGTGTGACTGGGAGGAACGCATATAGGCAGTAGATGTTTTAGGAACAATTTTGAACCTAACATATTTCATGACTGCCTCTGGTTATAGAGATATATATAGGGATCAATTTAGTCACCTAGATAGTCTCTTCCATTTTATGGAGTTTCTTTATTCCAAGGTGGGAAAAGACTGCATCTCGCTACAATGGTCATGGGAAGTCAATATACAAAGCTCTTCCATCCTTGCTGCACGTAATAGAGCAGATCAGGGACAAGGATAGTTACCGTAGTTTACTTCAGCTGTGTGATGCATTGTAGGCACTTTCAGGGTTGAGCCCTCCGCTGTAGTAAAAGGCAGGATCTGTGTGTCCATGAAGGAAAACTTCTTTTGCCAGGTGCTTTTGAAGTACATGGTGCTGACCACAGCGACCTGATTGAGTGGCGATGCAGCCGTCTCCAAGGACATGCTGGGGACATTTCCATCTGCACAGAGAAGAGGTAGAGGATGTGCAACTCATCCTGCGTACACAGACATAAAGCTCAGGTCTGTGCTAGTAAGTAAAGCAGGGTTTAATCTGCATTCACACAGCTAAGCCATCCCCATCACCCCTGAATGTGACCCTAGTGCCTGTTGGCCCTTCTGCTCCCCAGAGCTAAGTCATGTTAGGAGATGCCATGGGCCAAAGTCACACCAAGATGGTGCTAACAACTGAACAGCAGAGAGAGCAACAGGACGTTGCTCCACACCGTGCCCTGGCGACAGACTAGTTTACTAATACCAAATTAACTTAAAATTGCTGATACGTATTTTTCAGTGTTTCATAAAGATCAAACTTTGGAAAGCTGCAGAAATACCTCATGAAATGCATTTGTGATTAAAGACCACTTTATGGAGTAACTATATCAGATGAAGCTGAGATCCTAATTACCCTAGTCCTTATTTAATTGGCAGTTTAAGTGATCCTGCCTAGCGTTTCCCAGAGATTTTTGGAAGTGCAAGCCACTCTAAATTCATCAGTATTCACCTAACTACCAGATTATGAACTCCCAATTCCATACTAGAAGCGACTAGTGCTATACTTTTCTACCATAAAGTCGTATCACTTATTAAAGTTCTTTTAATAAGAATAGATTTTTTTTTCAATAGCAACTTTAATGTGTATATGTTTAACATCATACTAGTTTTAAACATGCTGATGGCCAAATAATACTCGTAACTTTTGTCAATGGGGCAAATCTAGGATTAACTTTTTCTGCTGGTTTTAAGGACTTTCTTTTTCAATAGCATTCGATTTAGTTTCATTATTTCTCTTGTGTGTGTGGAAAGCAATTCTTTTATTTCCCAATTTGACTTCAGAGCCTGAGTTCCACCTTTGCTGCTCTGCCTGATCCCCACAGCAGCACAAGAATGTCCAAACCAGCAGACTCGGTCTCTAGGGACCTTGGCTGTTCCTCATTAAAGCTCACACCACTTAAATTAAGTGATAATTTAAGGTTATCACTCAAAATATTAGAGAAGTGAGGCCAGGTTAAGCAAATATATTTTGACAGATTCAGACATAGTCTGTGTTCTTTCCTTGTCATTAGAAACGAGCATCAGCATCGAGCCTCATCAGTACCTAGTCTTGGTATTTGCAACATTGCAAACGTGGCAAAAAACATTCCGCTGGTTGGAAAGAGGCTCTGTAGCTCCTCTTATTTACCATTCCCATGCTGGACAGCCGCTGCCACGTTACCTCCGGTGTTGGCGCTGATCCATTGCCGTATGCGGGCCGCGGCGGCGCCGGCGTCGCTGAAGTTGGCCTGCTGCAGGCTGCTGTGGGCCCAGCGCGCGGCGCGGGCCATGAAGAGCGGCGACAGCTCCACGGCCGCCTCCACGAAGAGCGAGCAGGCCGGCCGGGCCTGTCCACTGCTCACCCCTGCGGACACGAGGCCCTGCACGCTCCCATCTGCCGGCCGGGACACAAGGGACGCCAGGAGATCACCATGTGGAGGAGAGGAAGAGCAGAGAGCGTGTTAGGGCTCAGTGGCTTCAGTGCTGACGCAGGGGTGCTCTGGAAACTAAAGCAATATGAAAACTGAAGCTCCTTTCACTTTATGCAGTGCTGCTGTCACACACGGGGATGTCCTGGAGGTGGCAAAGCCCTCTTCATGTTGCAGCAGAAACCACTTCTGTGCAATATGCCGAGTGGCTGCCTCCACATCCCCGCCTGTCTCACTGCTCTGCATGAAGGCAACTGTTATTTCATAAGGAATATTACTTTCTTTTGAGTCCTCTGGATTGCCTTTAACAGAGATCTGGTGTCTATGGCCAAGGAGAGCTTAGTGTCCCGGAGTTCAGTCCTGCTGACCCATTTTATTGCCATTCCACTCATCCCAAGAAAGGCATCCCTATGAGCACTCCAGGGCTGTCTCTGCTCCCCAAAACTCCTCTTTTATGTTTTCTTTCTTGAAGGACAGTGCCTCAAGCTGGGGCTAAATAGAGCTGATAGGTGGTTTCATGCAATTCACAAATGACTAATCAGTTTGTACAAACCGAAACACTGCTTATTTCTGAGGCACAATTGTATGGAAACATTTTTTTTGTTATTTCTTCCAAAGATATCCTCTCAGGTCCTTTTCAGAAAAATTGCTCTTTAGCCTCTTTTCTCCCAACTTGAGTAGGTGATTGATCCTGCCACATGTGCAGCTTTTCACTTGTCATTACTGAATCACATCCTATTTATTTCACACATTCTTCCAATTAGAAGGGATAATTAAAAATTCTAGCTCTGTGTGTCAAAATGCTTGTAGCAACTCCTATGTTGTGACTCCTATGGACTGTGACTGGAGGACTGTTCTTTGGTGAAGAAGCCAGCGCCTCTTGGCACTACCAAGGGCCTCCCGGCTTTCCCAGGTGGACAAGGTGCCAGCTGATGGTCCTAAATCCTGTGTGAAATCTCAGCAATTCACTGCTGGATAATGACTGTTGGCCACTATGTCCAAGGGGGCCAGCATTGCACCTCTCACATCTCCAAGGCGCCCTACTTGGCTCGTGTTTGCTTTACCATGAAACTCTGGGGCATCCTGAGCAGTTCATGGGTATTCAGCTCCACATAAGTGGCAATTCAGGGCTTGCAAATATGATCCCAGCTGGAAATCTTGTTTATGACTCCAGAGAGACCTTAACTTGATGTGGTAGAGGGGGACTTTAATGTATACCATTTGCTACCACCTGAGAATCCAGGGCATGTTTTCTAATCTAATAGTGTCCCTTCAACAACCTGGGAAAGCCTGTATGAAGTTTGGTGTTAAAATTGAGGCTATTACTCTTTAAGGAATAAAACACTGGACTCTTTGTAAAGATGTGAAGAAAATTCATACAATTTGAGGTGTAAAGTGTTTTTCTTGTGTGTTTTGCATTAGTGCACCAGCATTTGACAAGTTCTTCCAAGGATGTAAGAAATCAAAGATGGTAAATGGAAGCAGATGTTAATGGGAGGTGCTGTACTCTGCGCTTATAACTTCAGAAGTATCAAAGACCTTAGCTGACCAAAGTCCTGAATTCTTACTCAGAGAACAGCTCAAAATTGCTTTAAAATTTCCACCATAGGTAAAACAGCAAGGAAAAAACATTTTAAAGGATTTCATTTTGTCTATGCTGTTAAGGCAGACATGTCTTTACAGATTGCTTTCCTCACTGCTAGAATGGAGGTGAACAAATCTTCCCCATGTTAAAGGAATATTACAAGTACCTACAAGAGCTGATTCTCCCTCAATTCCTTCCAGTTTTATTTTAGTCTGCTTTCAGGAAAAGCAACAATTGTACCATCTGTCTCTCCATGTATCGTACCTTCTGCTCCTTCTAGTAACTTTCTGCCTTGTTGGCCAGTTGTACTAATATGTTGAAAAGGAGTAGAATCTTCAGGATTATTTGGTTTCTCCAGGTTTCATACAGTTTGTTGGGACACAGGAGGGGAATCAGCTACGCTGAAGGGGCAAAAGTTTGAGGTGTCAGGGGGCAGCTGGGGAAGGCCAGGGGGAGACCATGAAACCACATGAAAATAGAAGCAATTCTGCTCTCTTGGAAGGAGCTGCTCTGGATGGAGCTGTATTTTGGTGCAGTGAGAGTAAGCACTGGAAGAGGAATAAATGCATTTAAACTACTGAAAGAATTTCCATTGTCCAGTTCACACCTAGCCAGCATGAATGGAGAAAGAGTCCTGCTTTACCCCTTGCAGTGCCTGTAACAGGACTGAAGTTCAGTAGAGTATTTGCAATTGCTGCCCCCCAGCAGAGCTCTGAATTGGCTGCATAATGTAAGGCAATCACTAGGGAAAGCAATTTTTGAACAGTGCCTTACCATGAACGCTGTATCCCAGGGCATCCCGCAGCTCCACAAAGGTGTTTCCTTGGGCTCCCAACTGCAGCAGCTCCAAGGAAATGGCCACGCTGGCCGGCGATAGCACCAGGCTGCTCCTATTCTCCGCTTGGGCCACGTGCTGGTAGAGGCTGATGGCAAATTGGGTCTTCAGCTCTCTCAGGTCATCATGGGAGAGGCAGCTGCTCCCCATTAGGCAGCAAGCGGACAGGACAGACGCCATGAAGAGAATGGGCAGCATGGGGGCAAGCCAAAGAGCTGCCTCCTCCACGTGACCATACCTTCAAATATGATAGAGATGCTCAGAGAAGCAGCGTGACAGGGTGACCAAGGAACTTTCTCATCACACCAACCTTTCACTACCACTTGCAACTACAACGATTAACAGCCACCTGTCCAGAGCTCACCTGTAGCTGTTGCTACGAAAAAATGAAGTGTGGGGACCTATTGATAAGTTTTGTTGGACCTGGCTTTTGAACAATGCTGTCCCAATATAGAGTGGTTGACCATAAGAGTGCATTGAAGCACAACAACCATCCCTTGAAAGCCTTAGGGACACAAGTGAAATTCATGTGTCCTCAAGGTGCCCATCTCCCTTCTGGCCCCACCAGAAAAGGTGCCACCACCTGCCCCACAAGAGTAGGGCCACCCTATGGGCTGCAGTCAGCAGAAGCTCCAGCCTATTGAAGGGTGCAGACTTTGCAAAAGCTGGCTGAAAAATGCAGCCCCTCTGATTCTCCTTGCATGAAATCCATCCCAGGGGCATTCGCCAAAGGCACCCATGCCTGCCGCCCAAAAACCTCCCTGCTTCAGATTTTAATGGGAAATCAAGCATTGGTCTATACTATATGAAGAGAGACAGAGATTTGTATGTAAAGGAAAAACGCTGAAAGGACAGAAGCGCTTTCTTTACAGAATTTTGCAGAATGTAAGTATATTAAAAAAAAAGAAATACAGCACCTTCTTTCCCTTCAGGATTTCCTACAAATCTTTCTCCATGCCCTTTGCTCCAGAGAACACCTCTAATGCCTCGCATTTACTCACAGTTAGCTCTGTGAAATTGTCCTGCCTTTCTGGCTCCTTCTGGGTGTCTGAACTGAAGCTCTCTATGGTCCCCTTCTTTAATAGGCAATGGAGGGACGACTAAGTCATGAGGCCACCTTTAAAGGGATACTCAGGGACCAGAGTCTCCGTCGGCGATGTCTGTACCACTCTGCCCGAATTCCTGTGGGCTGCAGGCTCTATGGAGAGCCAGGCAAAGCAGCATGCCAGTGGCCAGCAAATCCAAGGCTAGGAACAAAAAGGTACACACGGGGATGGGGTCAGCAGCCTCCTCCCGACGCCGCTCAAGCCTCATTAGGCTCCGGAGCTGCTGGTACGAGGCAAGGCATCTCCTATCTCTCTTCCCACCCCCTCTGCCTTTTATATGAATTCCATTGATTCCTCTGCCTCAAAGGGGGAAGAAAAAGGGCTCTCTGTGTGCCAGGCACACAGTTATTTTTTTCTCCCCCCACTTTGAAATCTTATTCAGAAATCCCATGCAATTAAAATATCTTTATTTGCTCTGTGTGAGTGTTGCTTTTTTTCTTTCTTTTTTTGAATACCATCCCAAATTGTAACGGTTTTCATTTACTCTTTAGTTTCCGGATGGAAGGCAGCCACAAAGCAGGACACTCCAGGGAGATGAAACGAGGAAAGGGGTTACTTGGAAGTAGCCGGCAGCAGAATACCTGGGGTTGTGACCCCTTTGAACACCATTTCTGTTGTTCTTGGCCTTTCACATGTGAGAGGACAAAACCCTGCTCATCACATTCACAGCCTCACAATGGCACCCAAGGCAAGGAGGAATACAGCCAAAAATCGTGTATGTTACAGCTTACCAATAGGTAAAATATATACATATATATATATATATATTCTGAGTTATTTTGCAGTGTACATTCCTGTTGCAACTGAGAAGGAAAACACAAAGGAAAAATCATTACAACAAATGGTATTTAGGTGTTACAATGGTGTTTAGGTGCCACAGATTTCTTTTCAGCAGGGAAGGACCAGACACTCACACAAACCAGGGCTCCAAGGAGCACCAGAGCA
This sequence comes from Nothura maculosa, assembly GCA_032353885.1. Lineage (NCBI taxonomy): Eukaryota > Metazoa > Chordata > Aves > Tinamiformes > Tinamidae > Nothura > Nothura maculosa. The sequence continues at coordinate 576,081 of JAUBOD010000939.1, forward strand.
ATGGGCAGCTCTCGTTGGACTGTTCCTCAATTCCGGCTGTTTTTGGAAGACAACAGAATACATGCTGATCCAGGGCACTGTCTCTGCATTTTGGGATTTAGGTCATGCTCAGCATGGGACACATGAAGAAGGGCAAGAGCAAGTGGACATGCATGTTTTGCCATTGATTTGAGTGTCAGAATTCTCCTATTAAAAATTACAGGCTGGGTTAGGAGCATTGCTGAATGAAGACATCTCTGCTATGAGCACCTCTGTGTTGAAACTACCCATAGGGGTGGCCACTCACGTGCAGTTATTTGCAGGCTGAGACCACCTGAGGAATTCTCAGAGGGAGTTGTCACTGGATAAGTTCACATCCAAGGGAAATAAAAATGCTAAGAAAGCTGTGAATTTGATTCCCACCTGGCGAAAATGAAAATGCCTTAAGCTACCTCTGAAAGAATTGATGAAAGGCACAAATCTAACACATCTAGGCACAAATCTAGCACAAATCTGGAGAAAATACAGCCTCTCGGAGGGCTGATGATGGTTGGAGGCTGGATCCCTTGGTGCTATGGGCTCTGTGGAGCTCATAGGGCTCTGAAGGGAGCACAACCTCTGCTCACTCACCTGACCAAAGCACTGGAACTTGGGAATAAAAGAGCAGAGTGTCTCTCTCTGTGAGCAGAAGGATCAAACAGGAGAAAAACTGACAGCAGAGCTGAGGTGGGAGAGCCAAGGTTGGAGAGAGCCTCTTCCAGGGCTCCATGGGCCCAGTTCTGTTCTCTGTTACAGGCCCATGAATTCAAGTATCAGTTTCAGCATCAAGTTCATTCTTGCACTACCTCTGTTACTGACGACAGGAACCACCCAAGCTTTTCTTTCATTTTTTTCTCTCTCCCAGGAGACCAGACTTCATATTAGTTTTTATTAATGGTTTAAAATTGTTCCTAATGAAAGGAAGCTTTGGGTTTGGAGAGCCTGCTTAAAGGAGAAGGGGGAAAGGAGCAGTTCTGCTTTTAGGCCCTGGCCAACCTGGGCTCCTGCTGCATTAACTTTACACAGCAATTCAGAGAAGAACTGAGACCAAAGAAAGGATGGAAAAAGAAAAAGCAGGGATGACATGCTGTGAAGCAGCTTTTTCTCTTTAAAAGCACCAGGTTTTCTTTCCTTTATTAAGTTCATCCTCCAACAACCTTCCTTTACTCTAGGAAGACAATTCTGGTATCAGCAGAATTACTGTAGATTTACCTTATCATAAATGAGAAAGGAATTTATCCTTCTGTCTGTATCTTTTCTTTTTCTGTGCTTGCTCTCTCTAAAATATATAACCCCTGGGAAATTAAACTGAATTCAAACCAGCTTCCTTCCTGCTTACATCTCCTGCTTACAAGAGAGTTCTCACTGCAAGACACCATCACATTCGTTCAATTAGGAAACAGGTTCTGCTGAATTTCAGGATAAGAACAATTTGCATTGTGATTACATATGGAGATTATTCTGTAGGGAGGCAGCTGGCTGCGATAGATGCCACCAAGCAAAGCGAGTTACATCTATCCACGTGTCATATAAAAACCCACTGCTGTCTCTGCCTCTTGCACTGCCCTTCTACTAGGGCATGAAGAAAATAAGACCCTTTAAGGGACAACCTGGAGATGAATGTGACTGCCACTGTAACAAGACATGTTATAGAATGCAAAACATGCAACCATCAGCTGCAAAGTGAAACATTCCCATGGGGTTTTACTTAAAGGAAAACCAGCCAACAGGTGCCATGAAAACAAGGGGTGCCCCAGGGCATTAATATAATGGTTTTTGTTTCTTGTTTTTGTTTTTTTCTTAAAGATTGATGAAACTTATTTGAAAAGCTGGTGGAGGAGAGAGTAAAGATTTTGTACATCCTCGCCTTGAAGATCAGGTCAGAAGCTGTGAGTCAGTGATGCCCTCCTTGAAGATCCTGTGTGAAACTGAGCTTTTGGCTCTCCTGCAGGCTGATGCTGCCAACTTGCAATGGGCTACAATGGAGAAGCTTTATGTATAGGTCCTGCTTAACCATGACAAGTTGTGGGCAGAGTCCTTCCTTTCCCTCTGCTACTCAGGCCAAACAAGACCTTATTATTGAGGATCTGACCTGTTCTTGCAGCTTAAAAGTGACCCCAAGTCTTAATCCTGCACGGGTGACATCAGAGGTCCTGCCACAACAGCCACGGTGATGTCGCCATGAGGAGCTTGTGACTGTAAATGAGCAATAAGCCACGGGAATGGACGACCTCAAAGGAAATGTCATGTTTATCATTACATAAATGTCCCTAATTCTTATGCACTAGTAATAAAAAAATAAATAAAAAGGAAAACAGAAGCTGCTGTCTACTGGCACATGTGAAGATGTGTCAAAATTTTGCATTTTCCCATGGACCTGGTTTGTCTCCTACCACACCAAAAATCATCCTACCATTACCCGTTTCTGTATGGCAACTCAATTGCTTTAACCAATCTCAAGATCTCTTCTCATTTAAAAAGCACAGATCATCTCCAAATTTTATCTCGGCTTGTCCAATAAAGAATTATGTGCTTACTTAAGTAAATTATGAATCTGTGTGGTAATTTCAACATATAAAAATACAGAAAGGTGCCTCTTCTGAGAATCTCCACAAGGGCTGCATAAGGAATGCCATAGACTGAATGCAAGTAAAGGTATCTATTATTATGTTTTATTTTTACGATAAATGGAAACTAATAAAATGTAAAATTAGGTGCAATACTAGACCAGAAAGGCCTTATTGCAATTATGAAAAAGCTATACTTTTCATATGCTGAATACTTAAAACCTCATAATATTTCTTCTTCTCTTTTCACCACTGTGCGGCTGGTTCATTATTTTCTGTGGTCAAATACGTGTTGTATTTCCTTGAAATTTTTAGACGGATTTTCTTGTCTTGACAGCATAAGATGAACTTTTAAACACTTCTGGAGGGCAAATAGCTTCACACCAACACTTTCAAACACAAAGTCCGGATCTTCAGCAGGTTTTGCATTATGCAAGTAGACATTTAAGGTACTTAATACTTTCTAACCTCTAGTGCCCTTTTTACACAGAGACAGGCAGTCAGCTGGGATTAATCTGATCCTAATTAGCCACAAACTCTTCTGATATTTGGTGAGTGCACAGCAGCGTGCTGCCAGGTACACAGAGGTAAACTGAGCTGGATTAGCTGCTTGTGCATGTGCCTCGTGGAGGGAGGTCCAGCACTTGGTAGCACAACTGAGTTACAGGCAGATACGGCTTTACATGCAGAGCATGGAAACTGCTGTGCAAAGCTGGAGCTTTAAGGGACCTGGTGACCGCTAATTGGAAGGCCTCTTCCCAACAGCTTTCTGCCGAGGTTTCCCAGTTTCCACTTTATTGGCAGCATCTGCCACTGTGGTGCTTGAACGGGGCAGAAACTAAACAGCATGAAAATCCAGAGAAAGGAAGAGTTTCTGGTTCATTTTCAGCAATAAAGGAACATGGTTTCATTTTCATTAGTCTCTTCCTTCTCTCCTCTCCATTGCTGTGTATGAGTGTGGCTTCTGATGAAGCGTCGAGACACTGTGAACACATCCATCCTTAATCGCCCACCACAGCCTTTGTGTCTCCTTGCAAAGCCTTAGGTTGAGCTGCTGAACTCTCTGTCAACCCTGCAGGATAGGGGAAGCAAAGAGCTAAAGGTGTTCATGGTAGCACAAAGAATCATAGAATCATTATAGCTGGAAAAGACCTCCAAGCTCATCACGTCCCACTGTTAACCCATCACCACCATGGTGGCTAAACCATGTCCTAAGTGCCTCATCTGCATGGTTCTTGAACACTGCCAGGGACTCCATCACTTCCTTGGGCACCCTGTTCCAATGCTTGATCACTCTTTCCATATAGAAATTCTTCCTAGTATCCAACCTGAACCTCCCCTGGTGGAACTTGAGAAAGGAAGAGCAACGTGCAGTGAGGTGCAGAAGGGAACCCTACCCTGGAGCTGGAAGAGCCTGTGGTTAAGGAGCCTTGTGCTGCACCAGTCTCCCAGGCAGCAAGAGCACTGGGGAATCTCAGGTGCCTCTGCTCAGGGTAAATGAGCAAGTTGTGAAGTGAACTCATGTGGAGCACAGAGACCATAGTGAAGCGGTCAGCTTGCTGCAGACTCTAAGTGTCCTAAAGACCAAAACAACCTTCTCCAGACATGGATCCAATTCTCCTTTTCAGTCTGACTTGAGATCAATGAAAAACACATGGTTTCTTCCAGCTCAGTGCAACAGCAGATGGAAGCCAAGGGCTTGCAGAGGAACTGCAACACGTCATCCTGCAGCAGCAGGTGAGTGTGCAAACCAATGCCAGTGTCCAGATGAGGTCCATCAGCTTGCTAAGCTCTTTCTTTTTTTTTTCCTCAACTCTGAAACACTCTTCCCTAAGCCACAGTAGTTCTTGGGGATCAAGACGGCCAAAATAACAAGAAGAGTGGCAGTAACTCTGGGAAGCTGCCCCCTCCCGTATCCATGTGCAGTTTGTTTCATTCCTGGCCATGAGGTCTCCTCGGGATAGCTGGAGGCTTGTGGGGATAGAGAGCTGGCTCCATGCAGATCTCTTAGGGCTCAGTTACATTGGCCCAACTCTTAAAGAAAACATAAAATGTCTTCTTCTCCTTCAAACCAAAGGCCATTGGAATATGCTTGAATTTAGGATAACACTATGGATTGGCTTCTCTGCAGTAAACCTTTCTACGTTACTGCAAACCTAGGCTCAGCAACAAGGTATTGCTAACAGCAGTGGTCAGCTCTGCTGGTTAAATTCCAGAGGTCGAGTTTTCCTCAAGGCACTTCTGTCCTCACATCCCTCCCAAATGAGGACCCCGAGCAGTGTTATGTTTCCCCTACACCTCCACCTGGGTGTTATGTGTTTAAAAATGTAAACATGGTAAATCTGTGTTCTGGAAGAAAATAAAATCCAACTGTTAAAATATCTGTGTTTCAGGAGAAATATTCCTGATAATAGAAAAGAAAGTGTTAAAAAGCTAATTGCTCTTTTTGAGGGTTGCATCTGCAAGGGTACAATGCTGCTCTGATTCTGCTTTAGAGATGTGGCATAGCACATATGCTCACTGCTTGGTTCCTATAATTAAATATAAAATATTTATTCCTCAACTGCTTTTGTTCTTCTCTTTGCTTAATCTCTCTCTCTCTCTCTTCTTTGTCTCCTAACAACCCTGTTAATTAAGAAGAAGTGTCAAAGGACCAACATACAAACAAATGAGGAAACTGAGCGCTGTTTCTCAATGTTTTCTTTGCTTTAGAGATTGAACATGTACACCGCACCTGTACGCTTACAGATGTAAGTGCTGCAGCCTGTAAGAGCTCCTTTCAAATCCCAGGACATTCAATATTGCAAGTCTATGGCAACTACGACTCTACTTTTACTTTGGTGTTTCAAGAAGAGGAAAAAAATACCACTGTTTGTTTAGGAGAAAAAAAAATACAACTAGCAGCTGTCACCGTGTCAAAATTAATTACCTTGGATCATTCCATTTGCCTTGATCTTTATGGCCCTCAAGAATTCTAAATACTTATCAATCAATCATTTAAATTCCTTGGCTAAATCCAATGTCCCATTAAGGAAAGAAATAAGGAGATCTTGATGTACTTTTCTTTAGGCCTGTCACTCAACAGTCTGAAATACATATTATTGCTTCTTAAACTACTCTCAAGAGTTTCCTTTTTAATTGCAAGAGAGCCTAATATTCCTCTGTAAATCTGCCTTCTCAGTGTCTCTTCCTTGTTGGTACCTCTCAGAACTCCCTTCTTTATCTACTAGCTTTAGTTTCAGAGGTGAAGGTAGCTCACAGCAGCATGGGGCATTAAATTTACTGCTGATGGGGCTAGCGTCACCAAATGACGAAAGACCATTGCAATGGTCACCAAATGACCAAGGCCATTGCAATGGTATAATGAGAGGAAAGGAAAATGATGGAAATGTGGGAAGGAAATAAAGGACTGAAGTCTCTGATTGCTGGCACCCAGTGTGCAAAACCCTATCTGGTCCCACCATGTCCATAGAGCTCTCTCAATGCTCCGCATTGCCTCCATGGTCTCCTCACAAGCATGTCCCAAAAGCGGAGATTCATCTCACCTCACTTTAGCTCTTTCCAAAGTAGGCATCCTGTGATTCACCTCAGTGATGGGAGACCATGATGGAGATGAGGAGGACTGATTTGCACTCTCTGCTGCTTGATCTGCAGTGAAGTTTTAACACCTGGGTCTCTGCAGTTCTTCCTTCCCTCACCTCCTGCCACCTTGGCTAGGCAGATGTAGGCTTTTCTGAAGCTCTCCTGCTGAATCTTTACACCTCGTAGAAAACCAAGGAGTGTGTGAGGAGACACTGTAGCCTTTACTAGGTAAAGGGTAAAGCTGAGCCACACTTCTGGGCACAGAAGCCCCTTTCAGCCTGCTATGGTTGTAGTAATAAATCATCCAGTTAAGAAGTTTTGAATGGCTCCCTAGAGATCTGGATCCTGGAGCTCCCACAGGAGAACTTGGTGATACACCTCATAGCAAAGAGCCCTTTTGCTTTCTCCGAGGCTCAGTGAATATGTGCAAGGGAACAGTCACCTTCCAGGAAGGATACTAAATGTGCAAAGAAAGGGCTCAAATTGCATCACTTCCAACTAGGCTTCTAGCCAATGCCTATCAGTGTGAGGAGGAGCAACACCTGCCGCTACCTTTCCCATCGCTCAGCTAAGCCAAACACACGTGTTTGGGATAGCTTTGGAAGTACCACAGGTGCTCCCTGGGGAGAAAAGCCAGCATCTTCTTCGTGATTCTGGGTTGCCCTGTACTGCTCATCCAAGTGCATTTCACCAGGCTGAGGCCATAACACCTTGGTGAGCTGCGGTGATGGGCATTACAAGAGCACACACAGCACCATCGTTCTATCTCCAAACCACAGGAACTTCACAGCTGAAGTTTTGCTGACCAGTCAGAACCAACAGTGATATCTCCAACTGCCTAACGAGATATCTCACTGCTTGCAAGCCCATTGTCGCTCTGATCTGTGTTTCCTCATGACAGATCACTTTTCCTCTGTGCATTCAGGTGACTTTTGTTCTATTTTGTTTTCTACTATCAGTATTTCACCTTTTATCTGCTTTTTCCATTCCATCATGATAA
>JAUBOD010000939.1:583254-593671 GCA_032353885.1 Nothura maculosa
GGGAAAATTTCTTAGCAGTGAGGGTGACAGAGCCCTGGAACAGGCTGCCTAGAGGGATTGTGATTCTGTGATTCTGTTTTGGAGTTTCCTTCTCTGGAGATCTTCCAAATCCACTTGGACACAATCCTGTGCTACATGCTTTAGGTGACCTTGAGCCTGCAAAGGGGTTGAACTAGATGACCTCTATAGGTCCCTTCCAATTGTTATGACTCTATGATCATTCTGGTTAGTCTTTCCAATTCTCAGTAGACCCAGAGACACAAACTCCAGTGCTGAATCCTTTTGCTTGGCTTGTCACACGCTCTGGAGCAGAGAGCAGGTAGTCTCAGATGTGCTGCATCATCTGAGCTGGAAAAGCACGTGTGGCCAGACCTGTGGCAGAGCCAGCACATGCTGGACTTCATCTCATTTGCCTTCAGCTGTTAGACCAGTGGCTATTTGCCTTGCCATATGGAAACACATGGAATTGTGATATACAGAAGTTACAATGTTTGTGAATTGCTTTTTTTGTTGTCCCACTCGAGTCTCAGTGGCAAAGCCACCACCTCCCAAAATCTGGGAAGGGTGCACATGGTGAAAGTCAGAAGCCAAATATACCACTGGTGCATTAAAACTACTGAACTCAGTGGGAGAAGCCTGATGAGCTTCAGTAGGGTCCTGGTTTCTTGTATTGTCCAGGCTTTACCTAGTTCTTGCCCAGTTCCAAGCTCAGATTGTATAAGGCGTCTTCAGTGAAGCTTTCCATGAAAATCACAGTTGTTTTGACATAAAAGTCACTGCAGGCTCAATCCCTAAAATGTAGTTTCCTAAAGAATCTAGCTCTAGGACCAGGAATAAGAAGTAGGCCTTACACTGTTTTTTGTGTCACCTGTAGGAGAATTCTTTTATGTAATTTATTTAATTGATATACTCTTTTCTATTTAGCTTTCTTCTTATACATCCAAAATCCTAACTTCTGTATCATGCAATTGCAGTCCCCTAACTCTCACCCCTTCCTGTCTCAAGTCTCTCTCTCATTCCCACCCTTACATTACGGAATATCATTTTCAGATTTCACACTTCTGAACGTCCATATGGTTGTCAGACTCCTTTCTGATACCACTTGTTTATGGCCTCAAAATAATCAATATGGACTTGCACATTCCCTCTCTCTTTCTTTATTGTTTTGCAGTGTCCTTTGCACACAATTCCAATAAGATTAATTCACTTCTTCACAAAGTCATGCTGCCAAACTTGACACAACAGCAGATTTGGCCTGAGGCAAAAATCTGTTCAGCCCTGCTATGCTAGCCCTTGTCAGGCTCAGGGCTAGCTGTCCCTGCAGGGAGCAGCCAGGTTGTCTCTGGACTGTCTACCAAAAACTACAGCTTCCAAAGTCAAGCAACTGTCCCACAAGCAGAAAACTGGTATGCACTAGAAAAGACACATTTTGTGTCTTGGCATATCTAACAGGCGACAAGCCGTCCACGAATAGGGAAGAGCAGGGCACATATGTGGCTGCATCCTCAGAGATGCCACTGAGCAATTCCCAGTGATGTTGAAAGCGAAGTTTGGCATGATAAAGCCAAGGCATGTGGCAAATCCCACTGATATTATAAGATAAATCCCACTGATTTTGTAAGATAGCAAGCAAGGAGGGTCGTGTTAGCCAAGGCAGCTTCAGTGCTGTTCTGCCCTCAGCAATAGCTCTCACCTCCCCAACATGTACAGAAATTCCCTGAAATTCCTTTCTTAGGAGTTTCCACACAGCTTCTTGTAAGTGTGGGAAGGTGGGAACAAGCCTCCTCACCCCTCCTCGTGGGGAAATCAAGGCACAACTATTAAAAAAAAGCAAAATGGCTAGGAGATAAATTTAGGGTTAGAGGCTGTACATCCATGGATTTATAGCGCACAAGGGAACGCTGGCAACCACTCAAAATCCATAAGTAGAACCACAGAGGAATTAATTAAAGCTTTTTTTTTTTGGTGACAGAAAAAGGGCATAGAAAATAAAAAAGGAAACTCCTAACTGTGTAATGGCAAACCATGTAAAAATAACACCCAATCTCTATTCTCTTCAAAGATGTCTTGCAATAGCGTCTGTGAACTGCAAATGCACTGAGCTTCTCACCCTGTTTTCAACACCATAAAACCTATTCAGTTTGCCAAAGTGGGATGATTTACGCAGTTGGGACTGAAGTCGGTATCGTGTCCTTAAATTGAGGCTGTTTCTGGAGGCCGTGTCGCAGTGTGCAGTGCACGTGAGGAGCAGGAATGCTCCTCGGCGCTGCTGGAGGCTCAGGCCTAACAAGAAGCTTGTCTAGGCCGGAGCTGGGTCATCGGAGCTGGGTCATACTTAGCAGATTATTGCCGTACCAGGAGGGTTACGGTTCTCATCAAAGTAACAGTGGGATTTGTGATGACCGGCCAGCTTAGACGCTGCCCTTCAGGGCTTGTTCACAGTAGATGCTCAGCTTGGTCTGGACAGTCACTCTGTGGGCTGCACGATTCCCATCTCACTGTGAAACTAGTGCCATTAATGAAATCTTCTTCTTCGGAGGCACTTTTGCAAGGAGCCTTGGGGACTCCCAGGTGTGGGGCTCACATACAGCCCCTGGATGCAGAGCCCCGCTGCAGGGTCCCACTGCCACCAAGGCTGTCACCCAGTTGGGTTCCGAGCGAAAAGCTGCTTCCCGCCTGCACACGAGTGTTCTGCAACCACGAGGTGGCACCAGCAGCTTCTGCAGGCTGGTGGATCCCAGCACGCTCCAAAAGGCAGGGATAAGAAGCAGGTGCGTTGCTGTGATCCCATCACAAAGCACATGGATATTGTGCAGCCACGGAGACACGTGCTCCCGGAGCTCCCTGCAGTAGGTTGGGGTATTTTTCCAGCTCTTACCTGGGCTACACTGCCTGGGCAGCTTTGTCTAAACCACTTCAGCTGCCATTTCGTTACCTTTTAATGGTCGACAGGTTTTTTATTTATCATGGGCAGATTAGATGAATGGCTTCCATGTACCAAGCTAATTTTATGTTTTATGCCTCATACATTCAGGAGAAAAGTAGTTAAAATGAGAGTTGATACTGAAGGGAATCACGTTGGATTCCAAAGGCTGGCTCGAAACAAACATAGCGGGAGCCTGCTCCGTTGTGAAGCTCTTTAACACTCCAGCTGCCCCCTCTGTGGCCAAACATTGAACAGTCTATGTGTAACTTGCTAAATGAGAGTGAGCCAAAGGCTGAACTCTGGCTCCAAGGCCAGAACAGCACTGCTGGACTCATGTCTATGTCCTTCAGAGCCATCCTGTCAGTGACAGAGCCATCCTGACAGTGACAGGGAAACGTGCCCTTGGCCCACGTTTCCTCTTGGCTTCCCTCGGGATCCCCGTGACGCTAGGACACAACTACCACATTTTGAGGTGGAGATTGTTACCTGAAATAATGTGAGGACTGTGTTGCAGCCCAACGGAAGGTCTCATTAGAGCACAATCCTGAGGGGCGACGTTTCATGCCCTGGGATGCCCATGGGCATGTGAGAGGACAGGAGGGTGCAAAGTCTGGTGGGACAGTGTTGGAAGTGGAAGAGATGCAGTCTCGAAGTAGCCCCTTCCGCAGTGGGAACAATCCTTGAGGGGAATGGCATCAGAGGCCCTCTTGGCTGGCAAAGCTGCATGAGGAGGTTCAGACTGAAGCCATCGATTGAGCAAATGATAATGAATGAAGTGTCTGAAGCTTCTCCCTGACCTTTTTACCAGCATCCATATACCCAACTATACATTTCATATATCTTTCCATTGTCTTATGGGCCTTCCAGTATGCAACAATCAGATTCCTGACTCATATGGCTACTTCCTTACTCACATGTCTATGTGCAGGACTTTTCCTCATTGCTATCTCAGATTTCATTCTTTCCTGGGCTCAGGGTGCCAGAATACATCCAAGCTACTGAAGTAACATTACCCAGCACAATATATTAACTTCACCTGGAACAGGAAGCAATAAATGAAATTATCAGCAGGTTGCGTAGCTATTGGCTTGACAGTAACTGTTCTCAGAGGATTTAAGGTGCCAGCAAATAACTAGCTGAACATGAGTGAGCAGTGCACCCTTGCAGTGATAGAGCCAACAGCATATTGGGCATCAGAAGCCAGAAAGATGCCAGCACATTGATGGAAAGGATTTTCCCCTCTACTCATCACTACCAAAATCACTTCTAGAATATTGTGTCCAATTCTGAGCTCCCCAGTAAAATGTCAAATTGCAAAAAGCTCAGAGGGGCTTGAGCCATTAAGACGGGCAAGGAGCTGCAGCACATGATGCCAAGAGGAGGCTGTGGGAAGGACCACACTCTTCCATCACTTGCAGGGGGACTGCAGAGAGGACAGAGAGAGATGCTGCTCAGAGGTGCACAGCGAAACAAGAGGCAAAAGTCACAAGGAAATCCTGACTGATCGTTTGGAAATAGCTCTTCATCATGACAGCGGTTGAGCAATAGAAAGGCTTGCCCAGGAAGGTTATGGATTTACCACCTCTGGAGACTTTTCAGACTTAGCTAGGCAAAACCTTGAACAATCTGACCTAATGTTCAGCATCTTAGAGTCTGCTTTGAGCAGACAATTTGGACTAGATCACCCATAGGGCTCTTCCAACTCCTGATGTTTCTGTCATTCGATACTAACCGCAGAAACACATAAGAGCACATTGGTAAACCATACAGCCATAAAAGCTAAACAAAGCAAAACTCGTATACCTTTCCCCCCACAATGTAAATCTGACATACAGACAAATCCCATGGGAGGTGGGGGATTAAAAAATATAATAGAGAACACCATGCTGCTGGAAATATGAGGCAAGCACTACCATGAAGACCAACATTTGCAAAATGGACTAAGATGGGATTTAAGCATGCAGGATTACCAGTATTTGTCACAGCTCTTACTGCATCATTCAGTTTTACTGGGGCAGATGATTTACCATAATACAGTGAGAAACAAGAGATCCAGTTTGCAGAGGCAAAGCTGAGTCTAACCTAAAAATATTTCTGCTGTGTTTATTTTGTAATTATCCTACTGACATGCACTGCGCCAAGAGCTGCAGAGCTTGTGTCACTGCATTCATTCTGAAGTCAGGCAAAGCCTACTTAAAATAGTGAGTCTGCAATACTCCATAAATAAATACAGGGAGGGTTAAGCACAATTGACCTTTTGTTGTCATTTTATTTAACAAAAGCGACACATTATGGGTGAGAAGTTCAGGAAAAAAACTTGCAGTTTTCTAATGACGTTGTTCATAATTTAATCACAAAACATGTTACATGGGTAAGTGCCACAAAGCTTCATATTCAATTCTGAGCTGATGCTCCTTCTTAAATAATGGACAAAGTATTAATGAATCCTACCTTCAATGAAGCATTCCTCAAGGTCTGACTCACATCATTACAGAGAAAACATTTTCAGGATATTATTAGCACTGTTTATCCTGACAGTAGAACACACAATTATTCCCAAATTTGGTTACAACAACCATGAACGTAAACAATTACAACTTTAATTTCTAGGCAAGTATCAGAACGGAAACACTTGAGAGACAACCAATGCAGAGAACACAAATCCAGAGTCTATGGAAGTTAATTTGGCTTTCTTCCTGTTAGTATAAATGTGGTAAAACCTTGACTTTAGATGTTTCTACAGTTGCAGTTTGACACCACACGTGAGCCTTATGAATGATATTTCAGCTGTCTTGTGCTTGCTTGTAGATCTCCAGCTTCAGTGCATCCTGCCGTGTCATGATGCAGCCCGCAGATGAGCTGAACTACTTACTGCCAAGGCATGCTCCCATGGGAAAGATATTTCAAAGTCTCCTCTCCATTAATAACCCCAATCAACTTCTGTCAAGAGTTTCAGTGTTGACTGGATTCCAAGATCTAACAGCCTTTCGAACCAGCTCTAACTTGATAATTGTCACATCTGGAAGCAGCTACTGTTGACAAAATGGCTGCCCAATAGATACACAATGCTATTTCATAATTTATTTTTGCATTACCACAACTATGAAAGAAAAACCCTGAATTGTGAACTTAAGCCTGTGGAGTCTGACTGTTCTAGGTGTTGTTGCTTGCACATTCATCTACAGATAGATGGAAAATACTGCTGGTCTCACCTGACAGTGACTTAGACATATTTTGCCAGGGTACAAATACACAGTACAACCTTGGATAACTCAGGTCCTCTGTAAAGAGATTTGTTTTGAAGGCAATTAAAGTGAGAAGAAAGACTCCACGAATGGCTATGGAGCAGATGAACGCATGCATACTCTGGTTAAAATCCTTCATTGGTGATTAATGCTCTGTGCCCAGTTCTCTCTTAGCAGCACAGTTTAACAACAACTGCAGTAAAACAGGTCTGAGGGCAGGAGAAGGGTGAAGATTCCCTAAACTTATTGAGTTTAAGTAAAATTTCCTACTTTTGTACTTATTAAAAAAAATACTGCCTCATCTGTCTTATAAACCTCATTCATTTCCAAAAAAGTGAAGGCAAAAAGAAAGGAAGGAGTATTATCCTGATCCTCATAATCCTTCTGGCCTCTTCTGAATTTGGGATGCATATTTAATGGGTTTCCCCCTCCTCCTCCAATAAATTTGTATGCAATTCCCTCAGACTTTATTTGCAGAATTGTTTGTAAAAAGTTTGCATTTAGTTATAAGATTAGAATTGGCCTGCAGAGCTGTTCTATTTTTTTTTGGTAACTATTATTAAGAGTATGCATGCGCTTTTTCTAAACCAACAGTTCTGAGTTTTACTGGTATTACAGTAAAACAGTCCTTTCTGTTTCCAGGTATGTATCATGTCGTCAGCATCTGCATCTAGATTGCATGCAGCTCTATATATGTAACAATATTGTCATTTTCTCACTACATGATCACAGCTGCATTTAGTGTCACCTCTCTCTGGCACAAAATTAAGTTTTTAGGACATGTATTGATGCACTCGTACACATGACAAATTCTGTGGAAACAACTTAACTATTTTTCATAGGAACAGCTTCCTACCTCTCCTTTTTTTTTTAAATAGAAAATTAAATGGAATTATCAATTAAGAATGCAAGTGTAAAAAAATGTAACTTGAAAAGCCAGAGACCATAAAATTTGACCTATTTTCCCTCTAGATGGATATATTTGAGTAGAAATGAGTTTTGCCCAGAAACAAGTGTCCTTGTTTGGAAACAAAAAGAACACATTTCTGCATGAAATACTTTTAACAGTAAAATAACAACCTTCTAAAAATAGAGAGTTGCTATGTGTTTGAAACTGGTGCTGTAGTGATTTATAAAAACAGTAATTATCTTACTTGTTTTGTATTCCAAACAGGTAAACAGTGTTGCCTGAGCTAAAAGAAGTAAACATGGTTTATTTGCGTTTTCCACTGACCACACAAGTGGTTCCAACAGGCAGATTCTTCCTTTCCCATTGGAAAAGTTGTGATTTTGAGGGGAGGGTAGAAAATGTTCCACAAGGTTTCCCTCATGGCACTCTCTATAACCTGGACTGTCAAAGTAAGAGATACGGTAGAGCACCCACACTCTCATCCCCATGGAAGGAATGAAGGCTTTTTCCCCTCAGCACTGTAAACTCTGAGGTTAGCCACAAGCATGTGTGAATTCACATGAAGGCTTTCAAGAATAAACCTTCCAGGAGGGTCATGCTTGTGTGGCTTTACTGGAGTCATGCTACTGTGACCCACTCTGCTTAAAGCTGCCTTTGGGACTTGCAAAGGAGAAAGAAGACCCCTTTTTCCTTCCTTCTTTTCTGAGCTGAGGGAATTTTTCTGAAAGGTTATAGTGACTTGGTATCACAAATCAGTGGTTCTGCGGCTCAAACCTGGCTTATTATGTGCTTTGTCTTGCACATAATAAGCCATTGTCTTCACCGCTAGTCCATGGGTCAATTATGTGTAGGCCTGGCTCTCCGGTACAAAGGTATTGGCCCCATTTCAGACTGCCTTACTGTACATGTTCAGAGGCACTGCACTCTGAGGGATCTGAGAAGATTATTCACATATTTAGCATGCTCTGCTGTATCACCTTCTCTTCACTGAGGAACCTTCTGCAAGCTCAAGGCAGCTCTACTGTTGTCATTCACAGATAGAAAACGTTTAACCTGAAAATTGTAAGGTAGAGGAATCTCAGATATAAAATTCTTCTTCATTAGTCGGTGAATCTGGGCAAAGTGAATCACGATCATCCAGAGAACAAGGTGTTGCTCTCAAGGACTGTTTGGGCTCCCTGGAAAGAGATGCTGAAAATGAAGCTGAAGATGACAGGAATAAGCTGGGAGACCATTCGGAGAGAGAAGGTGATGAACCATCTACCGGCTCAAAGGTATTGCACATGACAGATGCAGGGCTTCCACCAGCTCCAGCCTGTTTAGTCTTACTGATACTTTGCATTTGTGAGGGAAGAGGAGTTTCCAAGTCACTGCAGAATCCATTAAGGGCAGAGTATGCAGAGACCACAGACAGATCTGAGAAGGACAGCTTCCTCCCTGTGTCCACATCAGTCTCCTGCGCACCCTCTAAGTCATCGATGTTAAGCCTGGGGCTGCATCTCCATGTTTTTAACCTGGTTGCGGGCGACCCAGTGCTTAAAAACTGAATTGGTTCACTGAAATGAGAAACCTCTGAGGCTGAAGAGGAGCTCATTGTGGGCAAGCAGAACAAAGACTTGCTTCGTTGAAATGACCAGGAAATGCTGGAGGCACTGCTGGATCTGCGCGTGAAGTCCCCTTGATCACTGGGTCTCAAGTCCTGCTGGGATAAACCAAGGTAATGACCAAGGCCATTTGTCTGATGCAGCTTGTTTTGACCCATTTCTTTTGGTCGCTCTGGGACAGATTGGTGGTTCTGTGGAAGAGAGGCTGGCAAAGAGGTAAGGTGGGAATCTGTTGACACAGATGGATGCAGTAGTTTGCTCTGCTTTGCAGACTTCCTATACCAACTACGTGCTTGCTGCAGCAGGGAGGGGAAAAAAAAGAAGAAAAATGGTATCAGTGCAAAATTGGCAGTCTTGCAACCATAAGTCTCCATTGCTGAGCTGTTACTACAAATAACTAGGAAGCAGATTTTATTCAGTATGCTCACAGCAAATGTTTCACTACAATAAAGAAGAGAAGACACCCTGCCAAAATCCCAAATATTTACATCAGGAGCCTTGAAGACAACACGGATAAATGGCAGAAGAGCCCTCCTTGCGGCCTGTGTTATACAGCCTTAGAGCTCTCACTTGCTACTGATTTACTCTGATTCACTCAGATTCTGTTTTCTAACAGTGCTATCTTAGTGGAAAGCTAAAGAACAAAAATGAAGACACTAGAATTTTATGTCATGTATTATTCTCTCTCAATCTTTGTTATTGTAGTACAAATGATTTTATTTTTTTCCTCTGAAAGATCAAAAGGCCTTTAGATGGCAACCTCATTCTCCCTCCCTTCATCAAGAGGTCCCTTCCACTCTCTCATACACATTTTCTCTTTCACACCTGCTGGGCTGAACAGGGCTCTAGAACCCACTTGCTGTGTGAACGTCCTCCCAAGGACTAAAAGCAGAGCTTCAGGCAGCTATTTTGCCTGTAGACATCTAGACTAAAGAACCCGACAGCCACCATCTGAATCTGGATCTGAATCTCATTCTCATGGCAGGATCCAGCTGTCTACAAGCCAGATGTTTAAGCATCTGTGCAAAGCATCTGCTAAGGACAACGGAGCTCCAATGTCCTCAGCAGCAGAAGGTCAGATGGCCTTGAGTGTTTCACATGGCGCTAGATATGGCTTTGTGGATAACTCAACTGAGCCTCTAGTGCCCAAGCAAAAACGATCTTTTTCTCCATCTCAAATATTTCTTCAAGATTTCAAACTTCTTTACACTTTAAAAGTAATCTGCATTAAAAATAACTTTAAACTTCTCTTACTAGATTTTCTTAATTGACAGAAAAAAAACCTAGATTTTTCTTCTGAAACAAAAAGGAACGAATGGGAAAAAGTGGAAGATCATGTCCATGAAAAGGAACAATAGTCCCAGCTAGAGTGTTTTTCAATCAGAAAAAACAGATGAGACAGAATAAGGTATCTTAGTCACTATGTGCTATCAAAGTGCCAAAGCTGTAAGAAACACAACTCCAGGCAGTTTCAAATAATTTAAGTAAAAGTCTTATGCAGTGCACAGAACACCAGCAAGTCTCATCTGGAATGTTGTACAAGAATCAGGTCCCCCATATATATAAAAAAAGAATACATTCAAACTGAAAAAGTTGTAGGCACAGAAAAAAAAAGAATGAACAAATTCTACATTAAAAACTTTAAAGTACAAAAGAAAAACAAGACAGGTTTATAATCAGAACAGAGATGCAAAAACCTCCTGCTGTTGTGCGGCAAAAAGTAGCTAAAGAG
>JAUBOD010000939.1:599540-618775 GCA_032353885.1 Nothura maculosa
TTTCCTTTCCTTTCCTTTCCTTTCCTTTCCTTTCCTTTCCTTTCCTTTCCTTTCCTTTCCTTTCCTTTCCTTTCCTGCTGCCCACTTGGCACCGCCTGGCATGTGGAAATTCATTAGCACTTCAGCGGTCTCCACAGGGATCACGTCCACAGGCAGCCAGGAATTTGGACAAGACCTATCAAGGCAGCAGGCCGTGGTGTATTCTTAGCTGCTCTGTATTTTTCCCGCTGCTCTTTCTTACAAGAGCTCCCCAGAGCCCCTGCTTCTGGCCCTAGCCCTGGTGAAGCAACGTGGGTGTCTTCCGCAATGCAGACGTGCTCCTGAGCTGAGCTCTGCTAAACCCAACTGAGGTGCTCCCCTTCGCTTCACTTGCTATGTGGGTAGACACAGATCCTCAACAGTAACTCACTGTTAAGGAAAAGGCACTGTGACAAAATCATTTCAAAGAGCTTTCTTGCAAATGAAGGAATATGGACATTGATATTAAACAGACTTGTCCTGCTCACAAATAACTTTATTTTCTCTTGCAGTGACTTTATCTAAGCCCCTCGATAATTGCATTTGCAAAATGGGTTAAGAGCATGGATCAATCTTGCTGGCAAGTATCCCAGTCCCTGTAAGCACACCAAGAAAAACACTGAAGTCACATCTCGTTAGCCTAATCATGGAAGTACATCCAAATTTCAAACATTTAATGTGGCCTGTTATTAAGAAGAGATGTACATCTATCATTTTAGGCATAATTGTGAGTTTTCATCTGTAGACAGGCACAGCATCAATATGCAGCCAGTAATCTGTTGATTACTGAATACCAACTGATTTGCAGGCTGAAAAACATTACAATGTCACTGTTTGGATTCACATATTTGGGAAGGGATGAAAGTTATTAGGAACTATGCCCTGCCAAACTCCTGAATCTCACTTTTCAAGAGTAGGTATTATAGTTAGTTTTTAACTCAGAATAAGTTAGAACAGTTTGGGACTCCATGTATCACCAAATTCAGTGAGCCCTATAGCCCATGTTCCATTTAATCCCTTTTCCTTAAATGATGATTATCTTGTCTTAAGTTATTAACTTGCTTGCACCTGCTGGGTGGCTGTTACAAAGATGGCCATCAAGATGAGCAACTGCTGGCTTCAATCTGCTTAGTGCCTTTGCTTTTCTCCTGCACCAAAAGAGTCACTTAACCAAAACAGGCTTTTTCCTCCTCCTGCTCACCTCCTGAGGGGAGGAGCAGCCAGAGCTCCCCTCGGACCTCCTTTGGCCAGATTTGGGTGGCCCAGCACTTTCAGATCCGTTTTGTGAGGCAGTGTGTGGGTCCCTGTGCACCCTTCTCATGCTGCTCCTGCCCCTCCCTGGGGCCCAGCACTGCAGAGGGGTGATGCCAGCCCTATGGCAGTCTGTAACTGTGTGCACTCCCCTCCTTCTGCAGTGGGTACGATGTCACACCTGCTCCTGCCTTCCCCTCCTCATGGCCAGGTGGACCTGAGGCCACCCCAGCACAAACAGCTTGTATAGTCCCTCACATATAGCTATACAGCTTCTGATGCTATAGACTGTTTTAACACTGAGACCAACGCCTAGGCTTCAGGACTTTACAATTCCGTAATTCAGACCCAAAGTCTCTGTTTTCCAATACTTTGCATATTTTTAACTTTTTTTTTTTACTTCACCACACTTATACTGTGGTAATTTCCACTTCCGTAACTTCATGCCCATTTGCAATTTCACCCTCAAGTTCAGCAGTCAGTTTCATTGAAAGCAGAAGAAAAAATAATCTAGAATTCTTAACACTCTTTTCTCCTTTATAAGGCTAAAATCTTGTTTTAATTTTCTTTGCAAGGTTCACCTCTGACTGGTCTCACTTTTCCACTGGCCTTCCTGTCTCCTGTTATTTCTCAAAACTTGCCGTTTCGAAGTTGAAAGCACTGCTTACAAACCCTCTTGTTTCTTTTCCTTCCCTTTAATTCACTCAAAACCAGCACAGGTTCACATTAACCAAAGTTATATCACACAGATATACAGAAAAGTCTCTAGAAAAACAAAATCAGGAAAGAAATGGATGTACCTAGGAGTGGTTGCTGTATAAATGTATTGTGCTGGCTCTTGAGAGGCGCAGAGCAGCTGAACAGTAGAAGACAGTGGTTTTCCAAAGGTGAGAGTCTGTGCCCTGATTCACATGCCCAGTGGCATTAAATACCTTGGCAGGGAAGGAATGGTGTTAATCTCTCTCTGGACTGCCACGTATGCCCCTGTGCAGAGCAGGGGGCTGTGAACAGCCTGCTGCTTGTTATCCCAGCTCACTCCCTTGGATGTGGCGTGCTGAAGCGCGCTGATACAACGTGCACACAGGAGGATTGCAGCCATCCTCATAAACAGATCCTCCACTAGGATCCAATTATGAGCACCTGATATTAGCTGAAGGAGAGTCTATGGAAATGTGTCCGCTGGGTTGCTTGGTAAGGGTCACTACCTTTCTCCTCATGATGATGACCATGGTGCATTAGAGAGGGACAGCTTCCTATCCTGCCTTCATTCAAAAAATACTGTGTACCATCAGGAATTCCACTTATCTTTAATAAAAAAAAAACTGCTAATTGAGAGCTATTTTATAAAATACTCTCAGTGCCCATATTTCTCATAAAACTACCCCCATCATCCATCATTTCTCCGCTTGGGCTGATAATTCCTTCCCCTTTCATTCTTTTAAACAACTACCTCACCTCAAACCACCCTGAGCAAACTGAAGCTGACTGATACCTGCACCACATTGCCAACTGCTTCCTTGGTTAACTGCACACATGCACTAAGTTCATTCTTAAGCAGTAACGTCTTGGCTCTTCCAGCTAGGACAGAGCACAAGAGCTTTGGAACAGGCTGCCCAGGGAGGTTGTGGAGTCTCCTTCTCTGGAGGTCTTCAAAACCCGCCTGGATGCTGCCCTGTGCCACATGCTCTAGGTGTGCCTGTTGGAGCGGGAAGGTCAGACTAGGTGATCTCTAGGGGTCCCTTCCAACCTTGAAGACTCTGTGATTCTTCCCTTCCTGGTGGCTGCCTTAGGTTAAACTTTCCTTGACAAAATCAGTAAATTTGCCTCTGTTTCCCTGTATGCTGAACTCACCTGCAAAAGGATCCTGTTCCCATCGTGGTCTTCAGTTTGCCACCTGTCTTCACTGATGGGGCTGCAGGAGTTGGGCAAGAGAGGCACGAGCTGTCCAACATCTTTCACTCGGAACTCCAGCACTGCTGACTCGGTTGGGGCTGGAATCTGGCCCTTGGGGAGTTTTTTTAAAGAGAACTGAATGTCAATGTCCATGTTAGAATAGATTGGGAAAACACAAAAGTCTGTTTTTTTCTGACATGCTGGTCTTTTCAGGATTAGCTCGTACAATTTCAGAATGTCCACAAAGTTCTCACTCCTGCAGTATATAGTGAAGCGGATAATTTCTTTTCCATAGTGCACTGGGCGAATGGCCCACAGAGGAGTGCCCGGGGCCAGTGTGTAGAAGTCCTGGCTGCACGGCATGTAAGGCAGGAGCTTCCCGTGCACCCGCTCTGTGTGGTGGTAGTGCCAAGGAGGGCGCTGGAAAGACTCATGGAGCTGCAAAATGGGCTCTTCTCCATACTCCTCCTGCAGGAACAGAACGATGGCAAGGGCTGGCTGGGAAACACCAGCCTTGCTCGGCTTCCTGCCCTTTTGCGGCACGCGCCGCTCCGAGACGCGGAACAGCTGGAGGTCTGGGTGGATCCAGGCTAGAAGCTTGTCGATGGCTTGCTGGAGAGTCTTGGATTCTCCCGGGTCTGTGATAATATGGACACTGACGAGGAATGGGTCCTGTACGTCTTCCACCGAAAGTTCACCTGATAGTACAGGAAGAAAAATATCCATGAGGATGTTAAACCTACTAATTTCCTTGACCTTTGTGAACATTTAGGTGATACTTAAGGCAGAAACAGAGTACTCAGCCACACTGGACTTTGTTTTGGTCTTTCTCAAGCTAACCTACAAAAATCAAAAAATAAGGTAGAGAGACAAAGCAGCAAACAAAATAACCACGAAGGCAGAGCCATTTTGCCATGCAAAACACTTTTTCTTTCTACTGCCCAGATGCTGCCCAGTGTGAATTTGTGTGCTAGAAGGGAACTGCCCAAACAGCTGAGTGGTGGAAAAGATAAAACCCCTGACACAGAGTGGGGTGGAAGGGGCACTAGTTGTGTGCAGAATGACTGGGGTGGACAGGGTTCATCCCATCTTGTTTTAATTTGAGCCTCTTGGCTTGGGGCATGGAAATCACAGCACTCAGCTCCACTCTCCCACCTTGCCTTTGGGGTTTCCACCACGTTAGGAGTGCTCTGTGGCCTGAAGGCAAGTGTTTTAATAAGCCAGGCGGAGTTTGCAGGGAGAAGTAATATCTTTTATTAGACCAACTGATAAAGCTAGCAAAAAAATGCAGACAAGCCTTGAGGCACACAGGCCCTTCTTCAGCAAAAGATATTGCCTCTCCATACAAATCCTGTGCGGTTTAGAGCTTTATACCATCATGACTACAACAATACTGCTGCTTTAAGGATTTTATACGGTTAGGGAAGACTGGTAAAAGCAGAAAGCACAAAGAAAATCACGCTGGAATCTCTAGTCAGCACTGGGGATGTTCAAAGGAGCCCCTCAGAGCTCCCTGCTGGCTGAGCAGAAGGTCAAGGGCTGGTTGGAGGGCAGGCAGAAATCGTCATTATTGCTCTGCAGGAGCCCCAAAAAAGGGAAGATCCAAGGAGCTTAGGGCACCCATCGGGTCCCCAGGAGGCTGTTGCTCCCTCTGCCTGGGCTTCTGAAACCAACTGTGTGTATGAGAGCCAGGCCTGGGCACAAAGCCTGCGGGCTCGGAAAGGCTTCCCAAGGTTTTCACTGTGCCCGAGGGGCCACCTCACAGGCCGCTTGCCCTCCTCTTGGCAGGCATGGGCACTTGTCCCTCCTCTCTCCTGGCATCAGGGCCACATTCCTGCCACACTCCAGCACTTGCTTTAATGGGCACACTGTACAGGGCATTTTAGTTGCCTTGAATGCAGAATAGCTGCAAGCCTGGAGAGCAGCTAAATGCAGGTGTGTAGCTTTCCTGCTATGGGAACACACCAGCAGCCTCCGTTTAGGAGCTCCTGAAATACACGGCATGCAGAGCAAGCAGCAAGCAGGCACTTTGCCTGAAGTAAATTTAGAGGGGAAAAAGGAAAGCAGATAATCAAAAATACAACTAGAGCAAAGTTCCAGTATTTCTGTAGGAAATGGGTGATGGAGGCTGACTTTGTCACATGGTTAAAGGAAAAAAAATACAAAGCTCAGGGCAAAAGAATTTTATTGTATTATAAGAGGCTCTGCTGCGACACTTGTTAGTGTGGGTAATTTTGAGAGATATTCCCTGCAGGCAGTTACAGTGTGGGAGAAAGACAAGGCATGTGTGCGGGCTAGGTGCCCCATGGCCCTGGGTATGGGGCAGCACGACAGGAAGGAAAACAAATTGTGAGGAGATCGATCTACTAAAACCAGAAATAAAACAAGCAGCACCGCTCCGCAGGCAGTCGTTCCCTGAGCCGGGTGCTGAAGATGTTCAGCTCTCTTCTCCTGCCTATTCTTTTGTCACACAGATGCTGTCAAAGGCTGCAGCAAGAAGCCCGCTCGATATTTATGCACAGAAGTGACTGCAGCTTTGAAAGCAGCTCAATGGTGTGAAGCAAAGAGCCCTGGGGTTGCCTGTGCATGGCTTTGCTGCCCTCCTCTCGCTCAGCGTGGAGCTGTCGGAGGCATCTTTCCGAGGGCAGTGCTGGGAGCCAGCAGAATTAACATGCTGCAGCCATCCCCGGCTGTGTCCAGCGGCACCGGCACCGCAGCGGTGCCCAAAGGCCCCCAAGGGCTCCGCACAAACCCATCCTTAGGGAGCAGGATGTCACACAGAGGCAGAGAAATCTGCCCTTTTGTGAATGGGAAGTGAGCGTATGAAGGGGGGAAAGTGTCATGGATCGGGAGAGAAAGAGCTCGGGTACCTACTTGATGTGAGCAAAGAGACTTCCACTGTAGATGGGCGCCACTTTGGCACCTCTCATTACGTGGCTTCTGTGGGGAGGAAATGGCAGCCCTTTTCATTTAGGAACAAAAAGCAGAAATACAAGGAAAGCGGAAATTTGAGACGGGAAGCTGAGAGAAGCTTTGCGGGAGCTCACAATACGCTGCAAATTGTTTCCATTTTACTAACAAGTCTTTTTGCATCAGCTCACAGGAGCGGTGGGGGAGTGTGTGGAAATGGCACCATTTCTCATGACACAGCCCAATCTGCCCTCTGGCAAATCGTCGCAGAAGCGAATGAAAGCTCTGCATACGTATTAGCCTTCCTGTATTACCAGTTAATCCCACAGAAAATATCAAAATGCTGAGGCACCTCTTTGAAAGCAGGCTCTGCAGTTCTCACAGCTATTACAGTCGTTTTTTCCTGCGATCGAAGGGAATTAGTTCCTTCTGAGTCGGCAGAGCACTAACATTGCTACAAGGTAAATGCCACCAAGATTGAGAGCATTTGATAATTTTTCTTTTTTCACTCATCTGTTAGCTAACAGTGCCAGCCCAGAGGGGCTAAAGCAGAGCCCCAGGCAAACGAGGCAGCCCAAATGCTGAGGGGCTCTTGCACTTCACGTCCCAAAGCTGCTGCCTATTTTATGATTAAGCCTCGGATGGCTCTTCACGTGTAATTTTGCTGCTGGGGCAATATTTAACCGTGCTCTTTTCTAATCTTCTGAGGAGGGGAGAGCTCTGCACCCAGTGCCGGCCAGTCCCGACAGGAGGTGCCTCGCAGGACGGCTGTGACAGCCCTGGT
This sequence comes from Nothura maculosa, assembly GCA_032353885.1. NCBI lineage: Eukaryota > Metazoa > Chordata > Aves > Tinamiformes > Tinamidae > Nothura > Nothura maculosa. The sequence continues at coordinate 606,397 of JAUBOD010000939.1, forward strand.
GCTTTGGTGACACCAGCACAAGGTGGGAACAGGGAGCTAGGTGCTCTGCCGCCTGTGGAGGGGTACCTGGAAAACACCTCTCCTGTGCAAGCTGCTTGGGAATGCAGGAGTCCTCGTGTCAGAGATAGTGCAGCAAATATTGGACATAAATCATAAAATTGAGCTGACCCACCAGCCCGCAATGGGAACGTGCAGCACCGACTTGCAGCTCCGTGCTGCAGGATGCTGTGTGAGGGCAACCAAAGCTGGAATTTCTCTGCAATCCCGTGGGCTGAATGCCCCTATGGCATCTTACTGTCCATGGCAGAAAGATTTCAGATTTCATTCTGACCCAATAATGTGATACTCTGTGAGGGAGGTAAACCAGAAAGGGAGAGGATCAGAATGAGAAGAATTATAGCTCCCACCAGACACTACATTATCAAGAAATAATGAAATAATTCAAAACAAATCATTACAGATCATTATAAGAGATTTTGTTTATTGTTAACAAAGGAAAATACTTCAACTGTGGGAATGCAGAAGAATTTTAATTGCATAAATAACGTCAGAACAAAACATTAGACTATTTCCTAAATGAGACTTCTCGAAATCTCTGTTGCACAGGGAATTTCAATATTTCCCTATTCCAATCCCATTATAGAGCACAATCAAGTGCTGAAATACATTGCTCCTTGAACAAGACCTCTGTATATTTTTCATGACCCTAATGCAAGACTGGCCCTTTTTGGCACGGGGACTGCAAGGCTCATGGGCAGGCACAGCGAGAGCCACTGTTTTCACCACCAAGAACCACTCGCTTGTAGGCAGCTGTGCCAGAAGCGGCTCCTGAGCACTGCCCACAGCAGAACCCACTGGCTGGTCGCCCTGCGATGAACTGTGCAGCATCAATAAGCTCTTGACCAGGCAAGATGTGACAGATTCACCAGCCACTCCATTCTCTTTCCCCTGGTTTAACAGCATCTGACAAGCGTGGGGCTGCAGGGCGCTGCGCTGCTCCGCGTGCCCTGCTTTGTGCCCCACGTCCCATGTGGGAAGGACATTGGGAAGCGACAAGGATGCTCTGCGTGGTCGGCAGCGCCGCTTCCATGCTCCATGGGAGCAGTGCTTCCCTGGGAGCTGCACCCAGGGCTTCCCTGCCACAGATAATAGGCCAACCTCTGGTAGGCACCCTACGCTATAACCTGCTGCTCCTACATGGAGCAAGAAGGCATTTCACATTCAGGGACACACTCAAGCACACTACACAGTGAAGCCAAATGAGGCACAGGAGCCTCATTCTGATCATACACCAGCTTTTCAACCCCATCTACATCAAGTCCATGCTCATCCCTTACTCCCTAGCTCACTCCCTAGCTTGCTGGATGTACTTGCAATGAACAAAAAAAAAACATGGGAATTTGCAGGCAACAGCCACCATTTCAGTGATAAACCAGCTGATGGGAACACAGTTGAGATGTTGAGTTTCTGCAAACGTTACCCATTTTTAGTTCAGTGCATACACAGCAGTCTGCAGCAACTGCTCACCAAAAGGCTACATAAACTAGAATGGAAAATTCAGCATTAATGTTGTTGGAGGAATTTGCAGCCATTTCTCCCCGAGGCCAATGGTCGGAATTTCCCCTGTTCCCTCCCACAAGAAGTTTACTACAATTTGTGAGCTGTCTTGGAGACTCAGATCAGTCTGCATTGCACAGAACACAGTCACATGATTTGGCACCATCAGTCCTGACTCAAGAGTCCTGACTCAAAAGCCAAAAATCTACCTTCATTTCCCCATCTAGGGACTCAAATGGCTCCATCACTCAATGGATAGGTCTTATAGGTGACCTGAAATAGGCATGACAGGAAACAACAGTGAGAATTTTTTTCTATCACCCTGAAAAGTGTTTCTGATCTGAGGAAAGTACAGCTCTCAATTATCTGAGTCTTTCAGAAACATAAAAATCATCAGAAAATCCCATCTGGGGAAGTCTTAATCTTAACAGCGAGCTGCTGTTCACCAGATTTGTCCCCAGGAGTTCAATGACACTGTTGGCACAAACAAGCCTGCACCATCAAGGATTGGAGTAGCAGCCTGTGCCACTGCTAAATTCAGACCACTAGAAAAATATTCCAGTAGAAAGGAACATGAAGTAATACTGTTCAACTATTATATTAACTTGTTTTATGGCTATTTTATATTACATGCAGGATTATAGCTTAGAAGCTGTAAGATTTACAAAGATGTAAGTCCTTTCCAGACATACCATTTTTCTAAATAAAGGCATGGATTGCTGTACTCAGAAAAAAAAGATACAGATCTTTAGTACGCATTTCAGATCTCTACACAGAGTTGCAAATTGTAGCAATTCAATAAATTTTTCATTATAATCCACCAAATAATCCACCAATAAATCAGAAGTTGTGCAATGTATGTCAGCATTCAAAGAGCCCAACAACACACAGTTCAAAGGCCTTAACTTTAAGCACAATATTTTCTTAGAAATTGAACTCAACATAAAGTCAAGAATCATAAAAATATTTTTGTTATAAAAGTATAAAAAGAACATTGCTATAAATAAATAAATAAATAAGCAAACAAGAGCTTGGACCAACAACAAGTTCCATACCTCATACAACACGCCCTAGTTAACCATGATTTTTGTGACTGGCTTAAGCCATTTTAAGCTGCCGCTGCTGGCAGCCCCTGCTCAGTGTTTCTGCTGCTTCCCGCATGTTGGCTCCACATGGAAGTTGAAGCAAGTTGCTGGGAGATTCAAGAGAAGCCTTCGGACAAGTAGCAAACAGGATTGTGCCTTTTGGTTACAGTCAGAACTGATCTGGCTCAAAATATGAATTTGCAGGCAGGGCACTACTTTGATGCAGCTTGTGCTTTTGCACAAACCATGCTAGTGTCATAGGGGGGTGGCAAAGGAGCCACCAGGAACCAGAGGGAAAGTAGGAGCCCTTCCAAAGCACCTGCACTCCAGCAAGACTAAGGAAAAAGCACAATCAAGCCTCAGCACATGGTTAAGGGTGAGCACGTTTGCTTCTCCCTAGGCAAACAACATCAGTATCACAGTAGAGGAGTCATTTGGATACAACGATGGCAGAAAACTCCTTGGGATCTCATCATGCTTCTGGCTGGTAGCAGAGTGCCATTCAAAGGACCTACCCCTGGTCAGCTGATGGAGATGGGACACAATGACAGGAAACATGGTTCGTGGTCAGGGGTTTCTTCTGGCCCACATGGTAGCATCCAGGTATCACCTAGCAAATGTTATATGGATTTCTTTAAAACTACAGAGGCAAGATGCTTTCCCAAAACGGCCTATCTGCAAATATATGGTATCACAGAACTGAAGCCACCACTGGACATGCTCTAGGAGGTGGCACATACAAACTACCAAGTGACGACTCACCTAAAACCACCTTCCAAGGGGTTATTTATTTAAAGGAGTTCAAATCAAAGAAACACACCACAAAAAGTTCCTGCAGAGCTAAAATGAGGAAAACTATTTCTGACATTGCCACTACAGGGTGTCTTTACTAAAAATTGTCTGAAAAGCTTCTGCCTTCACAAATGTGTTGTCATCTGACTCAGTGAATCAACCAGCTTTTCAACTGCCCTATCAGAGCCTCTGAGCTCTGAGGCAGGAATTGCCATGGGACTGATTTTTTTTCCTTCTCTCTTTGGGCAGATGTCTCAATAAATCTCAGATTTTGTTGATCGCTTTTGTCACTGCACCAGCTGAAGTTGGCACGTCAACGTCTTTCGGGTAAATCTGTGCTCGGGATGACAAGCCCACTGAACTCCTAGATCCTCATGGGACAGCAGCAGCACTTTCACAGGGGGAAATACAATCGACGTCACCCACTAATCCAGTTTAATTTGCTCGCAATTCTTTCCAGTAGTTTTTTTATGAAAATTGCACGGCATTGAGTGCTTCTCAAGGCATAACAAATGCAGAGCTTTGGCAACCCTGATCTAGTAACTGATTAGGGTACATTTACACCCGTTTTGATTCAGAAATCCCAATAAAGCAAGAAGCAAGAAGTAATTTAGCCAAGCAACACACATTCTGCATGTGCTAAATAATCCCTGTGCAATCTTATTTTAACAGAGAACAAGAAATACTGGATTGCTGCATTAAACAAGAACTTCAGTCTTTACAAGAGGAAGGGTATGCTTGTGATTTAGGCCACATACTTGAAGTAACATGCAAACTGATGTAGATTTAATTATTGCATTGAATATTTCTGTGTGTCATCTCTTTTCTATCTTCTCTTTCTGGCCACAGACCATTTTTAATCATGTATTTAAAGACATTTGTTTTGTCTCTAATCTTTATGCTTCTAGATAACCACATAAAGTAAGCCCAAGCTCAACAAGGAATCTCTCCACTTGCACTGGCTCCTAACCTCAGCTTCCACAAAGACAGAAGTGCAAGTAACTTATTTGTAGCTTCCAGTCATTGGTACTGAGCAGCAGTGGTAACTCCTTGTAGTATCTGACATAAACAAGGCTCCATGTGCACCTGCTGAAATAGCAGAGTCATCACCTGCCTGTGCTTGTGGTCGAGGCTCGGATGTTTGTGAACCTCAAAGGAGGTGCTGTGTGGTCACATATATCATTGCCAAACAGGAAGAGGTTGATTAAAAATTATGCAGTTGAGAAGACAGATGAGATACTGAAGATCATCAGAGCCTGCTGATGTTGCTCAGGGCAGATGATTCAAATTGAGAGATGGAAAATTCCTTTTAAAAATAAGAAAAAGCTTTTTTACTGCAAGGATGGTTGAACACTGGAGCAAGTTGTCCAGAGCGGCTGCAGAGTCTCTGTCCTTGGAGATACCCAAAATCCAACAGGACACAGTCCTGGGCAACCTTCTCTATCTGACCCTACTTCAGCAAGGAGGCTGGACCAAGTTATCTCCAGAGGCCCCTTCCAAACTCAGCCATTCTGTGGTTCACTGCTAGACATTTTATCCTGCATGCAAGCCTATGCTCCTTCATCACAGTGGAATTTGGTGATAAGCAGTTACATAAGCCCATTCTGCAGAGCTGGCAGCCTGTGACATTTTCCTTGGTGACACAGCCACTATGGCAGGCAGCACTGATCTTCATCACCAGCCCCTGGTGATGGCACTAGCTACATGAGACGTGCAGGAGATGTCACTGTGTTCTCTGATGGCATCCCACTACAAAACATCTGAGTTGGTAACACTCATGAATGAGGCAGGTTGTTCTACATGATTTGGGCCCCATTTTTATTACATTTTAATTAGTCTTCATTTTGTAATATCTTCTGGAAATGCAACCTGATGCTGGCAAGCCCACTGCAAATTAGTTTTACAGTTATCTCTACTATAGTCTTTTGCCAGCCATTGCAAACGCATCTCAGATCTCTGTGGAAATGAGAAACAATTTACTGTGATGGGCTCTTGTGTTGCAGTAAAGAATATAATTATTCCTTTATATTTATTAATATATATTAATATATAATATATTCATATATATTAATTTATATTTATATTTATTAATGATGTTAGTTGGAAAAAATAGATTATATAACCCTAGTCCAGCAGTGCCCAAGACAAAATTGGTTTGAACTAACCAAGCTTAAAGTGAACAATTGTTACACAAAAATTTACTTCTGTAACAGATTTTTAAAGTAATAAAATAAAATAAATATATCAAACCCAACCCTTTTCTGTTCCTGGGTAGCTTTGAGCACCTTTAATTGTTTAATGAAGGCAACAGCATTTGGAAATGACATGAGTAAAGGGAGGCCATTTCTATTGTTAGTGGCTTCCCATAAATCTGGGTCCTATTGTAGCTGTTTAAGCTTCTTCTGTAGCTCCCCTTATCTCTACAACCAGGAAGGCCAAATCCATTGTCTTTAGTGAAAATCTCCATTACTAGAAAATAAAGAAAAAAAGAACCCACTGGAAATTATTCTGCAGTGCCCATTTTGACAACTGTGATCAAAGTTTTTGGCAATACTCAAGGATGAGAGCTGGGAAAACACGTGCAGATACTTTGCTTTCCTGTCCAAAAGTCTAGAAATTGCATTTTCTTTGATTTGAGGTCATTTTTTCTCTTCACATTCCTTCCAGCTATTGTTGCAATATAAGAACTGGAATAGCGAAGAGTAAGATTCTTGCCAAGTGGCATCAAGAACTGGAGGTCATGGTCAGGAGATATGTATATTTACGTTAATATATATATGTATGTGTGTAGCTCTGAGCAGTGATGGGAAGATGGCCTTGTACTGTTTGCTCGCAGTCTATCTGATGGACCACAGCTTTTGCTACATCCTCAAAATGCAAGTGCAGGCAAATATTTAATTTCTAGTGCCAATGTTAATACTAGGTGCAACTGTCTGAGCTCACAGCAGGGTCCAAAGCAAGAAAAAATTGCTCAAAAGGAAAGCAGAGAAGTAGAGAATCGAGTCAGCAAAGGAGCACAACACAACTTGAAGAAGCCATAGTGGTTTACCTCAAATTTAATCCATCCTTTGGATCACTTTTTTTTCTTTTTTATATCTGAATATCATTCCCTGATTCATTTGCTTTAATAAGAATCACCAGGTGTCCAAATAAGACTGGGAGTATATCTGGAAGGACAAGAAGGTTGATGAGGGTATGACATCTTGGACCCATTAATGGTGCACAAGGTTTCAAGGCTCTCCCATAAACAGCTATTGCTGTACCAGTAATACCCTATTCCTCATGATGAGATCAAGTACAAACATTTAGAAGTGAAGAAAAGGGAGAAAGTAACTTTAGACAACGTTACTCATTGGCTGCAGCCCTCTTCATTCATAATATTTTAGTCCAATAATATGAAAACAGCAATGGAGAAGGAAGGAGTAAAAGGACTAGCAAATTCTCTCAAGCAAACAAATCATTCTGGAAATAAAATGCACTGTCCAAATAATTATCAGCCTACTTTAATGCACAGCTTGCCCATCTGACAGGTAAGATACAACCTTTGCAACTCACTCTGTCACTGGAATCAAGAGTAACAGCAAATAGCAGCCTTGCCCTTACTGTCCCTGCAGTTTTACAGAACAGGACTGTCTCCATTTGTGTCTGAGAAAGAGAAGGCAAAAACAGTCCAGGGGAGCTGATATAGATGGCACTGATTGATTAAACAATGATCAAATCTCAAAAAGATATGAATTTACACTAACACATACACAAAAAGAAGATGCTAAAGCAGAAAATAACTGCACAATAAATGTTGAAAAAAAAAAAGCTTTGTAACTTACATCATTGCAAACCTGCCCAAAGAAAACACCCTATACTTGATTTTTAAATCACCAGCACATGGGTGAGATTCTATGGGTTAGGAAGTATGTGCTCCATGGAAATTATATTTTAATATCCCACCTCCCAGGTTTGTAGTCAAAGAACACAAAGAATTTTAAAAGTGGAGAAGCTCTGAATCATTCCCCAGCTGCTAAACGAAAGGCAGGGGAGCTGGGGAAGGTGAATTACCGGGGTTTCAGGAGCAAAGCAGGGCAGAAGCACAGCACAAAGTGCAAGCTGCTACTCGGTTTCACTGTATCTCAGGCTCCAGATCTTATCAGATATTTCAAATGTTACAAAAATTCTTGTTCCAAATTGTTCGCTTCTGATTTGAGGCTTTCTGAAGACGCACTATTACAAAGGGAAAGCCCCGGCAGAAGAAGAAGACAGGAAACAAACATTTTCCATCAAAACTTGTCCTCTTCGAAAATCATCCCTGAAAAATACAGCTCCAAACAACTGGAAGATAATTAAAATGGCAGTGAGCAGAGAATGTTGCTATTGTGCTGCCCTGCCTAATTAATTACTTCTTTGTAATTCCAAATGTCTGTATCCAAATGTCTCCTCTGGCCTTTCGATTTTGTGGTAGATATTATGCACTTCAGCCAAGGGTTCCCTCTGTGTATGTAAATAGTCTGGTGCAATCGCCTCTCATATGTCAGTAGAGATCCTCAAGGGTAACTGAAAACAGTAGTGGAAAATATGAATAGAGAGAAGTTAATTACAATTCTTGATTAACGTTGAGCAAACTTAAGGGCACAACATCTTAGTAAGAAACATAGGTAAAGAAGAAAGGAGAAGTGGGCTACATAAGGAATTTTGGGGTGTCTCTTCCATGGTACCCCATGCCATACCCTTCAAAACTGTAAACTAAGCACCTTGTGGAGAGATTTGCTTGGCCTGCTCACTGTCGCCTCAGCAACAGCCGGAGCAGGCAGGGCAGATGAATAACTGCATTCTCTTGAAAAACAGAGACAAAAACTCTGCAAACTTTGGTGCTCTTTCCTGAAGTATTTGCTGCAAGTGTTAGATGAATGCTGTGGCCAAGGAGCTTTTTGTGGTTAGCCAGAGCTGGCCCACAAGAGGAGAGAATAAAAGAACTGAGATGTGGCATGGGAGCAAAGGGCCAGCAAACCCAGCAGCCTGGCCTTTGAGCAGCTGAAGCATTACATTTCCCCCAACATTTGACATGGCTTAGTGGAAAAAGAAAGTCCTAAAACTCAAGTGCACGTGGACGTCATGCAGTAGTTAGTGAGATTTTATTTCTGACTTAATAGGCAGTGGTCTCCTCCCCTAGGTTGAGGGCTCCTAAATTGCACTAGTGCAAGGTCCTGGAGCTTGTCATGTAGGAAGCCCTTAGTTCACCTGCCAAATTTTCCCCATCCTTTTCTTTAGCATGTCCACAGGAAGCCTTTGGCCAGGAGAGTTCATCCAGAAAAGATGCAGACAGAGTGGGTTATTCATTATTAAAGTGTGAAACCTGAGCCTCTTTAGTACCTAAGAGGAAAACTTCTGCAAAATCAAATTAGTCTATAACCCTCCTGCCTTAGATAAATTCCCTTTCCTATGAAGTAGGCTGCAGAAGAGGCAGTTGTAAATAATAGAGATTCTCTACTTTTCAATTTATGATAACATATTAAATTTGGATCCAACAGAACCATTGACTAGAATGCTTTCTGTACTACAAATAGCAATTTCTGACTCATTTTTTCTCTGAAGAACTTAAGATGGCCGAATAATGGGGTTCTTTGATATCTTTTCCTCAATTATCTTATTTTCTTGAAATATTTTGAAAGACACTGCGCACCCCGTGCCTGCCAGTCTCTGGGATGAAAGCAATTCTCTGTCTCTTCAGTTCTTTACTGTGAATGTTATTGTTGCTTTTGCACTGTCTGACCAAAGTGACCACACAAAACGCAAAGTTAAATACTGCTACTTGTGAAGCTGTATCAATGTAATTTGCCTTGGAAGCAGAAAAGAGAAAGAGACAGTCCCGTCTCCTGAACTTTTGTGTCTTTGCTGGAATGATACTGCATCTTCATCCTGACAGACGACTGTTATTGGAATGTAGCTGAAACTCCCACAGGTTCTCGACAGTTTCGGTCAGTAAGACAGTAAGGTGACCAGAATCAATGTGACAAATTGGAGCTGGCATACAACTAAAAGTCATCTAGATAGCTAATTTAATAAAGAATTACAAATTTGATTTGTTACCTTTATTTATAAGCAGCACAGCAGTCATACAAGGTTCATAATAGATCAAAATTAACTTATAAATGAGAAATACTTGACTTTAAGCCATGTCTTGTGACACTTTTACTGGACAAATACTTAGAAGTCACTGCCCATACCGTGAGAGAAGCTGGCACATATTCACTGAGCCATCTCTGAAAACTGAGCTGAGAGGGTGGAGGTTACACACACATTGGGTAGCAACCCAAAAATTCTAAATTCTTTTACTATCATGGAAAAAGTTGGTTGAATGAATTTTGCCTCCGAATTATTTCAAGGATTATACCTGCCAGCAGGAAACCAGAAATATTTAAATTACAAGATTTAGCAAAACGCTGCACTGAATTCTTCCTGAAACCACACACACAAACACACAAGGCAGAAAATAGAGAGCAAGCTCCCTGCTAGTCACATTGGCTCAGGACACAGGCATTAAGAATCCTGTCTGATTCAGCTTTTGTTGAAATCAATAGAAGCCCTCCACTGAAATCCAATTTTCACAGTGATTAAAGATCCAGATTTGTTATTTGTTATGATTTGTTATTTCCGAATTTTTGATCTGCTTGCATTGGATAAATAAAATTCATGTCTATGGGTGAATTAGGGAGATAGGTATCACGACACACCTTTATAAGAGAATTTCTAGGAACTATGCTCAAATAAGCGTTTTGAAATGGCTGGAGTAGGGAGACAGCAGACTGAAAAAGTTGTGAAATTTCTGATTATAGAACTTAAAAAAAAAAGTAATTTTGCATTAAGCAAAACAAACAGACAGTAGGTTTCATCTTTTATTTGCTGGTTATCTTACCATAAATAAATGGTTTATGATAAATATCTAGAAAGGTTGGACACTCTGCAGTCTTTACAATTGAAAAACATGTCTCATAGCATTAGCTCCCAAGAGCTTCCTTGGCCTCAGCTTACAGTGAGTTCAATCATTTCCATGGCCCCAGCTGTACTGACATTGATCACTACAGACAGCGGATTTCACACCAGACATGTTTACAAGTTTTGTTCCCCTTTTGTCCTGCATTCTTGTAAGCACTAATACTTGACTAATAGTTAACTTTATACACGGCTCTTAGCTTGGAAATAAACATCCAGTTTAATTTATATATTATTTCTAGATATAGTCCCAGGAAGAGCAGGAATTTGTCAATGCAAAGAGTTTTCATGGTTCAAGGGGAATGTCAGGGCCTTTTGCTGAAAGCTAACAGGAGGTAGTACAGCTGGGAGTGCAATTCGGCACAGCACTGACTTGTGCTATTTAGACATATCCTTTGGAAGAGAGTCTTCCCTATTGGGGATTTCTAATGTCCTCCACCCTCTTCTCCCACTCCTTGGAGCTCCTCCTTTGGGATTTAATTTGGCCCTTCCCCTCCCTCTCATCCATCTTTCGGAAGGCGACCAGATTCATAAAGAATTAGAGTGTCCATTTGTTATTGCTTGGAAATAAGAGACTTACCTCACTGATTCCCTTTGCAGTCTCCATCAAATCCACAACACAAGGACAAGATCACTTCAGCAGGAACCATTATAGCTGTGCCAATGTTTTTTTTCACTTAAGAACTAATTTTCTCACTTAAAAACTAACTTCAGTTAAAAATGATTAGCTGAAAGGTTTTGGAGATCTTACAAAAGATGTGTCAGGCAAAGCTGCTATTTTCTTCTTAAGGAAAAAGGCTCAAGTAACCATAGTCTGTCTGTCACTGCCTTCTCTTCTCCAACCAAGTAACTTTTGAACTATCTGCCAACTTCAACAGAACTGACAGAAGGGTAAAGACTTCAAAGATAACTAGGTTTTTATGAACTTCACGAAAGCAAACAACTGTGTAAAAAAATACAAATGTGGCTTTGCCACAGAGGGAAAAAGTTCACACAGAAGCCTATCACTTTGTTAAATATTATAGAAACCATCCAGGAACAAACAACGGGAAAGAAGACTTCAAAAATGCTGCCACTCATAGAACAACTATTGACTTTCTTTACTTTTTCTACCTCATTCTTTAAACGTACCACAGTACGGTTGTATTTTGTAATAAACAAAGATAAAGAGACTCAGTACTTACACCCATAAAAACCTGTACATTTCTCCCATTAACATTAGGCTGATAAATAAATGATAAATAGTAGCTATGGAAAAAAAGGGTGACATTCAATTATTTAAATTCTCAAAATTATACTCACTGCTCGTAGAAGACATACGGCTATATTCCGACCTGCAAGACAAAGATTTTGGTTAAACAGGGCTCAATATCTCAAAGGTAATCAAAAATGTAACAAGTATAATTTACACTGCATATTAAAATAGTTTAGAGACACAGTTTAGAGTCAGTATTATTTTGATATTAAGAGAATAACTGGAACTTGTTTTGAACATGGTTCAAAAAAAATGATAAAAGCCTCTATATAGACTAGAGCAGAGCAAATACTAGGTTTTAACTAGGGATGATTAGGAGCTTTTTATATCACCAACCTAGGGCAACGAGTTAGAGCTCAAAAGGCTCTCTAACAAAGAAATAGACTGTTTTGAGCAAAGGTTTAGAGCTGAAGTCTGTCAGATTTTGACCCCTTCCCCATCTTCCTCCTGTTATATCCTCTGAAAGCTGCTTTGCAGCTAATCTTTTTTAAGACAACTCTATATAGAGCGTAGGATTTTTATTGCTCTTTACACACAACTGATAGGGAAGCCAAAAAATGAGCACTGAAATATGAACACTTACATTATTTAATTTTTACTTAAATTATGAATGACTCTGCTTTAGGAAATCCTTTTTCTCTTCAGATCATTTCTCAGCAAAACCACAAGGCAGATTCTACTGCAGTGTATATACATGCCAGTACTGCAC
>JAUBOD010000939.1:627655-644151 GCA_032353885.1 Nothura maculosa
ACCCTAACTGTAAACCTAACCAAACCTCTAATCCCTAAAGCTTAACCCTAAACCTAAATGCTATTGATAAACGAAAGCCAAATGCTAAACACTAACCCTAAATCCTAAACCTTAACCGTAACCTTAACACTAAACCCTAAGCCTAACCCTAAATCCTAACCCTAACCCTAAACCCTATCCCTAAACCCTAACCCTAACCCTAAACCCTAACCCTAACGCAAACCCTAATCCTAACCCTAACCCTAAATATAACCTTAAACCGTAACCCTAACCCTAAGGCCAATGCTAAACCCTAACCCCAAACTCTAGCCCTCACCCTATCGCTAACCACTAACCCTAAAACTAACCCTAAACCTAACCTTAACCATAACTCTAACTCTAACCCTAACCCTAAACACAAATGCTAAACCCTAACTCTAAGCCTAACCCTAACCCTAAACCTAAACATTAACCCTAAGCATAACCTGAAGCCCAACCCTAAAAAGTAACACTAAACTCTAACCATAAACTCAACCTCAAACCCTAAATCTTAACCCTAACCCTAGACCTAACCCTAATTGTAACCATAACTCTAACTCTAATCCTAAAACTAAACACTAATGCTAAACCCTAAAACTAAGCCTAATCCTAACACTAAGCCTAACCCTAACCATAACCCTAACCCTAAAACCAACCCTAACTCTAACTCTAACCCTAACCCTAACCGTAAAACCTAACCCTAACCCCTAACCTTAACCTTTAATCCTCACCCTAACCCTAAATTCTAACCCTAAACCCTAACCCCTAATCCTTACCCTAACCCCTAACCCTAACCTTTTATCCTAACCCTAACCCTAAATCCTAACCCTAATAAAAGAAAATGGCTGGGCACCCTGCTTCAGCAGGGACACCCAGAGCACGGGGCACAGGGCAGCATCCAGGCAGGTTTGGGAGATCTCCAGAGAAGAAGATTCCACAGCCTCCCTGGGCAGCCTGTTCCCAGGCTCTGGCACCCTTGCAGGAATGAAGTTCTTCCTCAAATGGAGATAGAACTGCCTGTATTGCAACTTAAACCCATTGCCCCTTGTCCCATCACAGGCCACTAATGAGAGGAACTTGGCCCTTCCTTCCTACATTCTCTCCTCAGGTATTTTTATATCTTGATCAGATCCCCTTTCAGTCTTCTCCTGACTAAACAGGCCTAGCTCGCTCAGTCTTTTCTCATAAAATAGATGGTCCTTCCTTAATCATCTTTGTCGCTCTCTGCAGGACCCTCTCTACATCTGTCTTATACTGGGGAGCCCAGAACTGCACACAGTACAGTTCTGTACTCTAGGTGCGGCCTCACCAGAGCTGAGTAGAGGGGCAGGATCACCTCTCTCCACCTGCTGCAACGCTCCTCCTGATGCAGGCCAGGATCCCATTGGCCTTCTTGACCACGAGGGCACTGCTGACTCATGGTTAACTTGATGTCAACCAGGACTCCCAGGTCCCTCTCTGAGGAGCTGCTCTCCAGCAGGTTGATCCCTAATCTGTCCTGGTGCCTGGGATTATTCCTGCCCAGGTGCAGGACCCTGCACTTGTCCTTATTGAACCTCATGAGATTCCTCTTGCCCAACTCTCCAGCCTGTCCAGGTCCCTCTGGATGGCAGCACAGCCCTCTGGAGTGTCGGCCATGCCACCCAGCTGGGTGTTATCTGCAAACTTGCTCAGGGTGCACTCCGTGGCTTTGTCCAGGTCATTGATGAACAGATTGAATAGCCCTGGGCACAGTACTGACCCATGGGGGACACCATTGGCCACAGGCCTCCAACTGGACTCGGCCCCATTTATGACCACCCTCTGAGCTCTGGCATTCAGCCAGCCCTTGATCCACTGCACCGTGCACTCATCTAGTCCACTCCCCGGGAGCTTCCTTGTGAGGATAGTATGGGAGACAGTGTCAAAGCCTTGCTGAAGTCAAGGTAGACAACATTCCTGGCTCTCCCCTCGTCCATCTAGCCAGTCATCCCATCACAGAAGGCTATGAGATTCGTCAGACATGAGTTCACCTTGATGAGTCCGTGCTGACTACTGATCCCCTCCTCCTTCACATGCCTAGAGATGGTATCTAGGATGAGCTGCTCCATCACCTTTCCAGGGATGAAGGTGAGGCTGACTGGCCCGTAGTTGCCTGGATCCTCCCTTTTAACCTTTTTGGAGACTACAGTGACGTTGGTTTCTTCCAGTCCTCTGGCACCTCCCCTGCTCTCTGGGACCTCTCAAAGATGATGGAGAAGGGCTGAGCAATAACCTCTGCCAGTTCCCTCAGCTCTCTTGGGTGCATCCCATCCAGGCCCCTTCATGGGTGGCCAGTTTGCCTAAATAGCCCCTGACTCAATCCTCCCTGGGCAGTGGAAGTTCTTCCTTTCTCCCGTTTCTCTCTCCTATATCTGGGCTCTGTAGTACATGGGGACCAGCCTCAGCAGTAGACAGAAGCAAAGAAGGCTTTTAGTAACTCTGCCTTCTCTGCATCCTCCATCACCAAGGCACCATCTCCAGCGGACCAACATTTTCCCTAGTCTTCCTCCTGCTGTTCATGTATTTGTAGAAGCCCTTCCTGCTGTCCCTGGCATCTCTTGCTAACTCTATTTCCAAATGATCCTTAGCCTTCCTCATTGCATCCCCACACTCTTTGACAATGTTCCTATATTCTTCCTATGCAGCCTGTTCCTTCTTCCACATTATGTACTCTTTTTCTCCTTAAGTTTGTGCAACTCTTCTTTTCCCATCCATGCAGGTCTCCTGCCCGCCTTGCTCTACTTCTTTCTTGTAGGAATTGTAGGAATTGTTTTAGGAATCTTGCTTGATAGAAGATATTTTCTGGTTTTCTTCTCTATTCAACAAGTTTCAGAAAAAATCCTAGTGGTGAGTGGGGAGTTTAGGGTTTAATATGTTTTGAATATCTGGCTTGATTTACACACTTTTTAAAAGGCAATATAATTTTATATGGAGGACTTAGCATAAATATTCCAATAAAAATAAGGCTCTCAGAATGGAGTCATCCACTTTAATTGGAACCTCCTTTCCCACTTTCTTCTAGCAAGCTGCTAAATACTAGTTTGTACAAAATGCTGTAAAAGGTACTTGATAATCATCAGTCCTGTACTGGCATGTTTATAATAGTTCAGAAGTTACAAAACCAAAATTTTCTGTCTTTCCTGACTGGTGGACTCTGCCATCTAAATAAATTCACTTATGCACGCAAAAGGATTATATGTGTGCAAGGATTCAGCATATCTTGATTCTGAACTTGCACCTCTTTTCTGGGAAGAGCTAAATATTTGTTCTGCAAAAGCTATAATTGTAAGGGAGGACACTGAACCCCCCAAAGGAGACATTGAGTATTCTCTAGTACTAGACAGCCCTGCTGTCTCCCTGACTCTTAGTCCACACACATACATTTATTTAATCACTGCAACTCTGTTTAAAAGCAGGTCGCTCCCACTCACTTTTAAGCGTGATCTCAAAGTCAAATAAATTGCGTTTAGCCACTGTCGAACTGATTTAAGATGTAACCAAACCTCCTTAAATATCTAGAAATAGTTTTAGTTAAATTGATACATTTCTGCATGTAAAATTTTAGATGGTCAGCTAATATATCTTTTCTGTCTCTGACTTTTATTATTCTAGTTAGTTATGTGGAAGCATTGACATATGAGAGGATCTGGAATAGATTTTATGCTGCATTTAAGATTAATTTACTCCATCTGTCCCTGGGAGAGAAAAAAAGAAACATTCTAAAGGAAATATATAATTAAGATAGTAAGTAAAGCTACCACAAAGTCGAGGCTCTCTTATTTATATATTTGCCTCATTTAACCCAGTTTTATTCTGGTCTTTCACATAATTATGGTGAAAAGAAATCTTCTCTGCAATAAATTCCAAACATCTCAGAGATTCTAATGAATGAGGTGTTAAGCCCTTGCATTTCTGTTACCAGTTCTTCACATTAGCTCTTCTGTATGGTCTGTTGAAAAGAAAAGTTAGGCTTTAATAGTTTTCTTGCATTTATGAGACTACGATATCAGTTTCGAGGTAAGGATAATAGTGAAAGTATTCCTGGTCTAACTTTCCTCAAATTTCAAGCCTTTCAGTAAGTAGTACTTAGCAAGACTGCTAGACATAAATTTGTTGGGAGAAATCTTCAAGGAATCCATAAAAAAAACATTCTCTTGTCAAAAAGTAGTGAAACTCAACCTGGGGTCAAGAAATCAGTGCCTGTTCTGCAGAGAGCTCTCTTGTTGTTAGTTGTCTAGGACCATCTCTAAAGTAGAACTTTTCAGTGTGCCTAGTGCTGTATGCCCAGAATTTCCAAGGCTAGACAGTTTAGCTCATACCAGAGCTGAGCTTAAATGCCACCTGGTTGCATGCATTCTTGTAGATGTAAGTACTGTCACCTCCATCCTTGCAGAAGCAAATGTAATCGGATTTCCTCCCTATCCCTCACGTAATAGTTTTGGTCTTAGCAGCTGAGAATACATGCAGGAACGTGACGGCTGTGGCCTTGAACTGAATCAAGACAGGATGAGAAGCTGTGTGGATGAAGCTATATCAGGTCATACATATGCTGAAGAAGAGGAGGACGCAGAAGTTGATTTCCCTGAGGATGCTGATCTGGATTCATTTTCAGTCTCTTTTCTCCTCGTGGAGTTCTACATACTTGACTACCATCTGTCCTGTCTCAGCCACGAGGACAGAGTGTGTGCAAAACAAAGAGTGTGAGTCTGGTTCTCCAGCCCAAAGAGAGGTAAGGGTAGAAGTTCCACTGCCCCATATGAATATCCCAATGATTAGGAACACTTGTGGGATATTTCTCACCTATTCCTTGTATTTCTTGCTGCACAGTGAGAGAACTTACCTACAGGATAGAGAGAAAAGAGACAACGTAACTTAAATTGTGATATCATGGCACCCTACTGGGGAAAAAAAAAGGATTGAATTCTTTTCATTTCAAGCCTCCTCCATTCTGTGCAATTCCAGAAGAAAAGAAGCTGCAGTTTTTTCTGCATTACAGTATAAATTAGAGAGTCTTTTTAATCTTTGAAATGCAGAGCAGAGATCTGGCTTAGCAGAAGCTTCAGAACTGTGCACCCCAAAAAGACAAAGACTCAGAAGGATTTTTCATATCTGATTAAAACATTTCATATGGGGCTATATTCATGCTCTCTCCATGCTATGCTACCTCAATTTGTAGGTAGGATCTATCCCCTGAAACAGGGTCTAAATTCTATTCACTGGTCATTGAATTCTAGGTGTTCTGTTACTGCCTTCTTTGTTTACTGCGTTGGGCCTCCCTAGAAAAAGTTCTCTCTTTAGCTCTCTTTTGTTGTGGAGTTCAAGATATTGTTATCAACTGAGTAATGAGCTTAAAGCACTGGATTGTGGATTAAAAAAAAATAAAAGGAGACAGTTGTAGTTTTAAAAGGAAGAGAAGAGTTACAGCTTGGCATGTGGTTCAGTCTTCATGCTAGGTCAGCCCTGAAAGGCTGACTTTCAGCCTGGTGCATGTTGCCAAAATACTTGTGGCACTTTCTCACGTAGGCTGTTGGGTTGTTGGCTTCTTTAAGGGTTATGAAGAGGTCAGTGGCATTTGTGGTGGGTCTCAAGCCAGAAACCCAAGCTCCTAAAATTCCACAATTCTGAGTTAAAACACAACTGTGCAATAAAAGCTGCTTCTTCAAAGCACTGAGGCAGAAGTTTAAGGGAATTTGGTTCCCAGGTCCCACTATTTTAAGTTTCACGTGAAAACATTACGATGCACAGTCCTACAAAAGTGTATAGCACAGCAAAGCAAATATGTATTTTATAAGGAGAGCAAATATGTATTTTATAAGCAAACTGGCTTTTTTTAAACTGGAGTTCTAGTATATTAAAAATTTTATTGAGAAATCCTAGCACTCGGTAACAACTGCTATAAAAACTTAAACTTTTGGAGTCCCTGTCTCTACGATCCTGAGTAAAAGGAGAGCAGAGGGAGTATAAGAGGAGCAGAGCTGAACCCCTTTCTCTGTGAAAGCATCCAGCTGGAGGCTTAACTGAGATGGGTGATAGAAAGGCCCCTTTGTGGGATATAACACTGAAGTGATTCAATATCACAGACTTAGAGAAATTCCGGTTGCCCTCACCTTGCAACCTGATCTGTTCAGCCAGATCATTCACGATCCATAATCAGTGGGTTTGATCCATGGAGCTGCAGGAATCTGGGCTCAGGCCTGAGTTTTAGGGCAGTGGCTCTGTGGCAAGTGATAATGAGTCAATCCTCAGGCTTTGTGAATCCACTCATCTGGACCAATATGCTGAGTGAAGTATAAGGACTGACCCCTCATGTATTACCTGGTTCCTCCTTTGATGGGAGTTTGAGGTGGTATTGTTGAAAATGCTCAAAGTGAAATAGAGCTGTAGGTGACCATGTGCTCTAGGTGACCCTGCAGGGATGTGCAGGGGGGTTGGACTGGATGACCTCTGGAGGTCCTTTCCAACCTTAAACATTCTATGATTCTGTCATTCTATGATTCTATGATTCTACAAAACGTCATCAAGCTTAAAGGAGTGCTAGCAAGTCTCATTCTGTGCTTTTACATCTCAGGACAAACCGCCAGGTGAAAAATTTGTCAGGAAAGCAAAGAATTTTGCTGCATCAGTTTCTGGGGAGCACCTGGAGCCCTTCAGATACACTCAGTATCACTGCCCTATTAGGAATGGTCGTAATATTCACATAAACAGCCCTATGACGGTAACCCTGGCAATTCCCACTGAATGAAGTTCTTCATGAAATAGTGAGGCAGAAGAAGCATTTGCTTTCAAGGATCATTTCTATACTGGTGTCCAAAGAAGATAAGAATATTCATAAAATCTGTAAGCTAGTAGCAGTAAATATTATAGCAACTTTTACCTGCAACCTCTTCTGAAAGAAAAAATGACTTTTTTTTTGCCTTTGCAATTTGTCACAACAGTAAAATGTTTTATTCTAGGAAGCCATTGCACTTAAAATGCTGTTGGATTCCCAAAGGAGATTTTCTTTCTTTCTTTCTTTTTTTACCACATTGATTATTTTTTCTTTCACGGACTGATTGAAAATCAGATGGACTATTTAATTTTCAATGTTTATATTAAAACCTTTCATTGTGCAGTTGTGTGGTTTAGTAGTTGATCTATCGAGCAAAGCAGCAAAAATATCCATTTTACCTATCTAAGACAGTAATCATTACAAAGTAGATCATAGGAACAAAACTTAAATAATTTTACTAGAAGATATTTGATTCTACTTCTGAGAACTGCAAACAAGAGTAGACTTACTGGCATAGAGGAGTTGCTGAAGTCCCGTATACATTGGCTGATGCCAGTGGTGGTGGCTTACAGGCTGTACAGCCTTTTCCCTGTTAGATTGAGGCTGTAATCACTTTTGCTGGTGTGATGGGGCAGAAATGTTAAAATATCCCTCTCTCATTTTGGAATTAACCTTACATGCGTGATGTCTCTACCCGTACTGAGAATAATAGGAAAGAGTGATTTCAATTGAATTATGAGTCAGATGTTCTTCATTTGGGAGACGGATGGCATGAGGGTTTTCAGAAATTCTACCTGAGAAAAACATGAACTTCCATTAAAAATTATCAGTCAAGGAAGCAGAGTCCTGTATATGAACCACCGAACGATCATCAAAAGGAAGAAGGACACTCTGCCCCAACGTATGGGCCGGACAAAATTTAATGTTTCTCTCATAGTAGACAAATCTCTGGGGTCAGACAGTTTTTGGGTTGATCCATTGGTGACAACTGAGGAATCAAATTAGAGGTTTCAACTCAACCTGCAAATTGCATCTTTTAATGCTCTGCAGAACTAGGGTCTCCTCATACTTCTACTAGCACAAAGACAACCTTGGCACTTAAACTGAAGCTCCACAAGTTCCCTAGTGTCCCTGATCATGCCATGGCACTGCCTCATGTCCAAACTACCTAGAAGATTTAAATGAGCTGATGTGGCTGAAAAACAACTCAGCAAGAGAAATAATATTTATTTTTCAGCCAAATTAGTTTCCTGAAGAGACTCATCTCCTGCTTGCACAAATGCCCGTGGTAGGACAGCAGAAGACAGAACATAGTCACTGTCCCCCTCCAGGACAGTAGGAGAGGACAGGACCACAGCGCCCTGACTGACTTGAATGGCAGCTCTCAACTTCACTGGAAGGTTTGCAGAGCTATAATTGGGCTATATAAAAGTATTGAGGGCAGAAAATTGGTCTAAAAATCCCTTAGCCAGAAAGGATTATTAGGAGAAAAAAAAAAAAAGATGCTATTTCTGTGGTGTGCAACTTTTAACTGAAAATTGCGTAACTTTTTTTGGCTTGTATAAATCAACTTTAAAAATAGTTCTTATGTTTAAGAGGCCTGGATATCTAATAGTTGAATCTGGTATTTTGAGAAAAGTTCATAAAATGGCTAAAATTCTTAATATTTGTTGCTGTAAAGCCCCTTAAACCTTTTTTTTCTTTTTTTCTTTTTTTTCCTTTTTTTTTTTTGCTTGAAAGCCATCTGTTTATCTCTGCAGTTTATTGCCATCTATTTACCTCAGAGTTTTGGATGGCTTCCAATCTGTGAGACTCGCAATGCCTCCTGGAATCCCTGGCTGCTCTTCAATCTTCTTTTACTGGAGACTATGAGAAAGATCCTATTAGACAACATCCAAGATCCACCTAGCCTGATATCTGTCTCATTCGGCGGTCAAAAGCAGATTTAAGCAGTGCAAGCAGGGCAAATATCTAGTGATATTTCTCTGATTTATTTCGAGATGTAGCTCGGATTTTAAAGGTCAGGGATCATAAGAGCTAAAAAGCTGGGCCACAGCATATGTACACTAGCCTAGCTAGTGGTGAGAAAAAAGACCTTAATGAAGTAGAAAAGCAGAGCTGGCAGCCGTTACACTCCAAATATTTTTTTTTCTGGAAATCTGCACTGTATAGATGACAGAACACCTAATGGTTTTTGTTTTCCACTCTGATATGCCTCAAGAGGCTTCTGTGTTTTATCAAATGTCTCTTGGTGACTCTACCTAGAACTCTACACTGGTGGCCAGTAGTGCTACTGCCTGGAGCTGAGCTCTGCTGATGCCTAGGTATTATCCTGTACACAACTCAGTGGGCATTCCCGCTCTGATTTGATTTGATGGGGGAAGTTTGTCTATAAAAACAAAGATGATACATCAAACATTATGGAATATATGATATCTACTACTGAAGATGCTAATCACACCTCAGTTCAAAGCTATTTGATGCACAGACCAAATCTTATAAGCTCATAGTCTTAAAGAAACTTGGTTTGATTTAAGCATCCTCTCTTTCAAGATAAAGGAGGTTTCGTTCGTGAGAACAAGATTGCAATGTTTGTTTTCTATATTATGTGACTGGATTTGCCCTGGTGAGACTCAACCCTACCTTGCTGCACTGATCCTCTACTCTGCTTCCCTTTTGCCAGCACTGGAATGAAGGTATCAGGGTGGCTTCTCCACTCTGGCAAAGGGAAGGAGGTGGTCTAAACATCTGTCCTTCTAGATAATTTATTTTTATCTTATAAAATAGTAGAGCAGCAGATTTGCTAAGTATGTAGGGGCTGTGTGAGAAGAAGCAGTGGTCCACGATAGGAAGCATCCCAGGAGAATGCAGGAGCTTGGGAGCCAAAGCAACTTCCACAAAATCACAAAATGACTGAGGTTGGAAGGAACTTCTGGAGATCATCTAGACCAACCCTCCAGCACAAGCAGGGTCACCTGGACCTATGCATGTAGGAATCAAATAGACTTGCTCTATAAACACAATGCCCACCCATTTTACCGTGAGGGTGACAGAGCCCTGGAACAGGCTGCCCAGGGAGGCTGTGGAGTCTCCTTCTCTGGAGATCTCCTAAACCCGCCTGGATGCCGCCCTGTGCCCCGTGCTCTGGGTGTCCCTGCTGGAGCAGGGGGTTGGACTAGATGATCCCTAGAGGTCCCTTCCAACCTCAACATGTCTGTGATTCTGTGATTCTATATTACATCTCTCGGGAAGACAGTCACTTCTATAATATCTAAGTATAATATTTATAGGATGAATCTAAAAGTTATAATGCTAATGTAAGTATTTATTCTACAAATCAGGATGAGATTTGATAAAACAGATGGAAAATAAATGGAAAAAATATTCCTAAACTTACACTTCTCCTCTGTTGATTGCTGTATTTTTCCCAGACTTGGTCCCTTACAGTCCATTGTTAAGTATATCCCGGCAGATCTATGAGATGGGCAGTAAAAGGACAATCTGAGAAAATGATTCCAAAAGCTTTTTTTTGATTCATCTTATATGTAGTACTCAAGAAAAAGACAATAAAATGTGCAGGATGTCCTTAATCCAAATCTAAGCAATGGAGTTACATGATAGGCAGGAGCTTCTTGCCTTTTCATTTATACAGAACCAGGGGTATTAGAGCCAGTCAACTATGCACTGTAAAGTGCTCCTCATAGCACATCAGCGTGTGAAAAAATGACAATCCACAGGGAGAATGGGGAATAAATTCATCTTATCTCCTTTGACTAGAAATCAAGGAAGCTAATCATTATGTTCTAGTCTGTGAGTGAAGACTGCAGTTTATGCTCAAAAATTGGTGTGTGGCTTTCATGAAATGGCTTAGCTACAGATTCTGGGCAAAAGGGAAACGCGTAAAAACACTGAAATAGCAAGGTTTGTGGCCTGAAAATGAAGTGTTAATCTTAACACTAAGGCAATATTATTCATTATTTTTTATCTGTTCAACAAATGATCTTGATACTTTCATTTTATACATATATATATATATATATATATATATATGCTCATTACAGCCATGTATGTATATGTGCACATTGGCTCTTCTGGGACTCTGGATCTGCACAGTATTTTGGGAATATGCACTACTGACAGTGTTCTGCATCTCATAAATAGTATTTTTGGACTGTTTTCCATGATAATGCAACACCTATAAGAGCTGCAAAAACCCACGAGCAAAACTAAAGAAGCCAAAAAAAATAACTTGGTCTAAAAAAATTGTAAAATTTTGCTCCAGGACTGTTAAAGAAGTAAAATATATAATTTTAAGCACTTGCCTTTGCTCAAAGAATATGAAAAGAAGTTTTACTAGTTACTTCTGCTTGCTCAGAAGTTACTCTCATAGCTGTTCTTCAGAAGTTCTGAGCATGAAGTACAAATTGAGGTGCAGTTTATTCACCTAGGATTTATCAAATGTATTGGATTTTCAGAGCTTACCATCCATGGGCAATGCAGATGCCCAGCACTCCCCAGAATCCAAGTCTTTTTTATTACTCTGTACATGAGCCATTTGTTCAAATTAGTATAAGCCATTACTATATGAGCCATTAGTAGTTTACTGGGGATAAAAAAGCCCTCAAGCATGTAAAAAAAGGTATGGAGTGATTTACAGAAAAGCACAGAGGATACTGTCATCACAGCTACAGTTACAATATCTCTTTGTTTTGCTCATGTTTCATATCCATTTCCCTCTTTTGCCCTTTCTTTTTGGCCTATTTCCCCAAGGAAGTGATATTTTTAGAAGTATCTTCTTTGGACTTCCATATTCACAAACATTGTAAAACACAAAAAGGAAGGTTATTGATGGATGAAAATTGGGACAAGGGGGTAAGCTGGGTAAAAACTAAGCAGCGTTGTTATGTGTTGGGTTTTTTTTCTGGGAAACAGTGACCATATAGAGTAGATATAGGACAAAATTAATTTTATTTTATCTTAGGCGGTCCTCTGAAGAATTCTAGGTGAGAAACTTAGCTGACCCTTTTAATTGAGGTAGAAAGATAGGCACCCTTAGGGTGATTCACATTGCATAGGGTGTCTATACATCACTAAAGAAGTGGCCTATGGTGACCACACTCCTAACTTAGGTGAGTGGTAGCAGGGACTGTGTCCAGGCTTTTAATGAGATTCTTGTATGCAGATCGATGTCTTCAAATTCTTGAAAAAATTATATAATACCATCTAATAAATTGCATTTAATTTATCTGTCTTAGCTTAGTAACCATTTCTGCTAGAGAAACATTTCTTGTGGGATAACATCATTTATCTGGGGTGGAAAAGTTCCTTTAAGTAACTATTATAGTTTCTGTGGTTGCTATATCGTGAGATCACCCACATGAAGAAAATGTTTATTGGGTTGTTTGAGTGATTGCTTCCTTTCTGCATTTTTGGCAAAGCTTTTGGGCACTGGAAGAAGTAAATGGACCAAAGAAAGTCCTATTCATTTCCCCACCCACACTGTCAACCGTGATTATATCAGCCATGATATAATAACACACGTTTAAACATTCTCTAAGTAAGGAAGAATTTTAATGGGTGATAATGGTGGCAGTTTATGGTATAGTTTGAGACCACTTTTGCAATGGCTGTGCAGAGGATATTAGGGAACTGAGTGTGGGCTCTGGATCATTTCACCAGCCTGTGGAAAAAAAAATAGTGTTTTACAGCCCAGTAAGTGTATAGTAATTTGTCTGCAGTGAATTTCCCTCCTTGTGGGAACAGCACAAGACCACAGCCATACCCAGCCTCCAAAGGCTGGGCAGGTAGGTGCCAGAGCAGGTGTCTGCTAAAGCAAAGTGCTGCTGGGGAATTGCGAAGGTCCTGCTGTTTCTGAGGTGTATGGCTATGCAATGTTTGTGTAGTGCTGTGAAGATACAAAGTGCTGTAAAACATTAAATTATGAATTTTCCTGGTGATACGGTCTATCTATTTACCAAGAGTAAGCTCTACTTGAAACAGCACCCTCAATAGCAGAATATTTCTGTAGTCTTTAATAAAAGAGACATTGCTGCTAGCCTTTTCCACTCCCTGTACAGATACAGCTTTAGGAATAAGTGCTTTCTTTATATTCATTACATTGTTTTTTGAGCTAATTTTAGGACTTTTCCTCTATTACATCCGGGCTTTCTTTTCTCTTTCCATACAGCTCAGAATTTTATTAGGACTGGCCCTTTTTTTCTGTGCCCTGCAGCCCAGGAGAGAGCCCTTGTGTGGGAACTTACCTGCCCATGAATTCCCTTCTCTGGAACCAGGTACTGAGAGCTGGAGTGCCAGTAAGGCTGTCCCAGAAAGGGACTTGTCCACTGGTTATCTGCGCTGTCAGTCTCTCTGGTCTGTCAGTCTCCTTTACACGTGGTGCCAGAGGAACACGCGCTCTAGGAGGGCTCTGGCCTCCCATGCAACCGAGCTTCTTAGAACAGATCTGCAGTTTTGCATTCGTGGTCAGATTCCAGAAGTTTAGATGCCCAGGCTAGAAGACTAGGTGGACCCTCTGGACTCACTCCAAAGTCATAGGTGCTCTGAGTCTTGACTGAATGGTTTGTTCCTTTTCTTTTCATGTACTATACAGCACATTTGTTGCAAAAGGCTGTTATCTCAAACACCTAATTTCACTGCTTCAGGTTAGTGAAGTCAGTACTCATGCATGTACTTGCAATGCACATTACAGTCCTTGGATGAGAAAATTCACATAATTAAGGTCTAGACCAAACAAGCTGGTTGTCAGGATATTGAGCTGGGATTGTGTATATTATTTCTGTGTGATCTTTTATGAGTCTTCAGGGGTCACTGGGGAGTTCCAGCAGGGTGGCCAGGGCAGACAGAAAGGAACCTCAAAGAAGAGAGATGTTGTGCGATGAGATGCCACTGGTGTTTATCTGACTTCTGTTTTACAATAAAATCCCTGGCGGATGTGTATCTCGGGGCTGCTGGAAGCACTCAAGATACAGTTAAAGTCTCCAGTAATTCAAGAGCCCTTCATAAGAGGATGACAGGCAGAATAAGAGAATGACAGACTCTCATGGCTCTCTGCAAATGACTGAGCCTTTCAAGTGCTACATATGGGCAAGAGGAGAGAGGAACTCCTAGAAGAGTGTTTGAAATCTGCTTTAGCTCTTGCCACTTGGGATGAACCTAAGCCTGAGTGCTAAAAGACAAAGAAGAACTTTCTTTTCCATCCCACAACTAAATGTCCATATTGCTGGTTATTGCTGGTTATTGTGGTTCCTGCAGTGCTAGTGG
Source organism: Nothura maculosa (assembly GCA_032353885.1). Taxonomy (NCBI): domain Eukaryota; kingdom Metazoa; phylum Chordata; class Aves; order Tinamiformes; family Tinamidae; genus Nothura; species Nothura maculosa. Next base: position 641,745 of record JAUBOD010000939.1, read on the forward strand.
AGGTATGGCTGTGTGGAGGGGAGAAGTCAGAATGGAGATATATATATATTTATATATATTTATCTTTCTACACCAGGAGATCACGATAAAGTGATTCTCAAGCTAATAGAGATATTCCTGAGCCGTGTAGACTTGAGAACTTAATTCCAAAATCACTCTGACTGAATTTACAGAGCAGGGCATCTGCAATAAAGGTTGTCTGATTGTTTTTAGTGACCTATGAAAACAAACTGCTTATAGACCTGAACTGCATCCTATCCAGATCCCTCCCTTCCCTCTCCACATCACTTCTGCTTCTGGACTTGGTACAAGCAGAGCCAGCTTTTGAGTCTGTAGCACCAGCAGTAAAAAGGTATCAAGGGCTTCTCCCAAGGCATCTCTGTCTCCTGTAAGAGACTTGTTGATATTTTGTCTTGCTTATGTGGCGTGGTGTATCCCCAACAGACAGGATAATCTGTCCTTCAGGATGAAGCAGGGAGAGAGCAGAGTCTGATCCTCTAATGGTAATTATTCATCTCACTAATGAGAAGGTGCCATCTTATCTACCCTGGTTTTCCTAGTCCCTTCATGTTGCTGTCTTTTGCACATTGAACAAAAGCTGAATTATTCTTCCTATGAAAAGAAAGTTAGAATCAGTCTACAAACAACTGGCATCTCACTGCTCTAATGAAAGCCATTTTTATGTCTGTATAAACTAGGTTATCTTTCAGCAACCTTTAGTGATAATTTCAATAGAATCCACAAGCAAATGCACATGACAGAAGTTGTTGCTTCCTGTAGAAAACGCCTTCAGCTGCATCTCTGTCAAAAAGGAACAGCTGTGGGAGTATTGCATAGATGTGACATGAGACATGGTGTCTTTGTGGGGAGAAAGAAGGGATGAAGACTTGTCTGGAGACAAAAGACAGTCAGCAGGGAGGGTAAGTTCTGCCAGGTTACCATCCAGATCACAAATTTGAAGAATGAGTGAAGTAAGCCATAATATAACCAGAATGATAGTTAAAGAGGACAGTATGCCATCCATGTATTGACATTGTACAGCTGAAGTAAAAGGCAACTTTGAAGCAGGATGTCAGAAACTAGGAAAAAACACCACAGAAATGGAGACAAGGAACAGAGAGAAAATGAGGAGAAAACTATACTTCGGAAGTCTGCTGCAAAATGTCTAAGATGGACTTTTCTTGATCTGAAACAGGTTTTATATGACTTCTCACTTGCAGGGAGACCTGATGCTGATCTTTTCTTATGTGTGGTGAGCAGTGCAGGTAATGAAAAGAAAAGCCTGCAGAGCACAGTGGTTTATGTTTCAGTTCACATTCTTGTGAAAAGTTCTCTTTCAGTGTCCAGGAAAACTTACTAAAATTTCTGGGAAGTGGGAGTACTTTGTAGGACAACTGCCTCAGGGTGCAACAATGCAAGGAGAGATTGACAGTTTTTATTTCTAGAAAGGCCCTTGCAGCCACTGTTGTCACTGCTGTTCTCTTCTCTTTGACAATGAGGGCAAATGTGATCATGGATTTGACTCCTGGGCACGGAGCATTCTGCCTGCATCTCTCCACTCCATCACTTTATTCCATTAACCTAATTGTATCAGACACTGGAACCAGTGCAGATTTCTCAACCTTTGATTTATATATTATGTTAAGCTATGTAAAATTGAGCAATGTAAAAAAAGTCTTCTGTGACCAATGTTCTCTTATTAGTAATTAGATTAACAAATAGACTGTGAATCTGCTGAATTTAGTTAGACTTTTGGGCAGCAGCTGGCTTATTAGTGGAAGCAAAGATTAAAGCAGTTTGGTCTATGAAATGAATGTTCACATGACTGTATTATAATCATAGATTAAAATAAAACTCAAATATTATTTAAATATTTAGTCAGCAGACTGGCGTTCTTACCCCTGCCCATATACCAGCCTGCAGTCTCTATATGTGATTTTTTCCACAGTCAAACTTTGAGAAGTCTAAAAATCATGGAAAACTGAAAATGATTAGTGTAAAAAAGGATGCTATTTTCAGAGGGACACTGTCAATCTCAAAAGCACTTGGTTTCAGAAATGAATGGAAAGTAGTTTTAGAGTCACTGATGATTCCTGCCATTTTTTTTTTGCATTTAATTGTGGCTTCTTCCTTTCCATATTATAGGAATGAAAATCCATACAAAAGATGTATATAAGCTGAATATTATTAGCTCAGGCCATTGAGGAGAGCTTACCCAGAGACTGCCTCTGCTGCAGGACCATGCCCTGTCTCATACAGAATACTCTACAAGGAGTGGCCAAGGATGCATGCACAAAGAAACCATGCCCAAAGCCCACATTTTCCATCCCTTTCAATGACAATAATCTCCACTGTTACTAGTGGTAACACCAAAAAGAAATACCCAGGAAAAGTATTTTTTTTACTA
>JAUBOD010000939.1:653029-666102 GCA_032353885.1 Nothura maculosa
GGCTCTGCAGTGAGGCTGATCCGTAGCACTTCTATGTATGTTCTGAGTGGTGAGCAGGAGAATGTTAGTGAACCACTGAAAAAATGCAAAAGTACAACCAGCATCGACTCCTGCGCTTATTTCCAGCCAAAAGAGGAAGACAGGGCCTGGATGTATTCCAAGACTCAAGACTGCTTGAAGTACCTGCAGGATCTGTTAGCCTTGAGGAAAAAATATCTTGACAGTATCAATAACTTAAAATCCATGCATATGGCTACAGACTCCCCAGCGTCCACAAAATCATCTAAAACTGGGAAAAAGTCATTACTTCCTCTTCCTTCCAAAGAGTCTTCTAAGGTAATTCTTAAGAAATTTTGCCATGTGATTAGTTTTAAGCTGTGAAACAATTAGTTTTATGACATATATTTTTTCTGCCTTATTGGTCTCCTGCTGATTGTCCTCTTACCGTTATATAATCTGAACCACTACAAAATATCTTAAAAGTTCTGCTAGGCTAGTGTAAGGTCAAATATGAATGACTGATCACAGAAAGAAATATGTCTGTGTGTGCCAGAGAGAGGGGAGAAAAATAAAAGAAGAAAATAGCTAGGGGAGTATGGGAAATATTTGAAATACATTCTGAAAGATAGCTGTTTTTGTCAGCACTCTGGCAGGTACAGGGTTCCCTACTATGGATATTTGTATTTCCTACTGACTGGCAAGCACAGTAATCCCTGGGTTTATGGGCAGCCCTGTTATTGGCTTTAAAATTACCTACAGGAGTGTTAAATACATTGAAAAACATAGGATTTCCTATGACCCATCAGGTAGCTTGTCAATGCTACTTTTATTGTGAGTGCAAGAGCAACTGATAGCTAGTCAGCTGTGGGGCTTTCTTGAGGCTCTCTTTTATGATAGTTAAGAAACAGTCAGGAAGTTTTGAGGCAGTCAGTGCAATTCTTCACCCTTTACTGTAACAACACCACAAAATAACTTTGAAATTGTCTTTGGTATCTCTGTGTATCCTAGAAAGGAAATGTTTGCAAAGCTTCTTCCTGGCTGCATTTCATGAAGTGCATGTGGCTAGGAAGCTCTGTGCCTTATCTGACTCTGCACTTAATTCAGTGGGGACAAAGGGAAAGACTCTAGCAAGAGGGATGATCTCTTCTGCTTATATGATCTTAGACCTGTCTTTGACAGCTCACAGCCTGCCTAGCACAGCCCTTAAACTGGATACCAAAAGGGATGACAGGAAGAAGGGACATATGGCTGAATTACTGAATAGCCCAGGTAGACATTACCAGAAAGCTATTCACCCATTTAATGTTCTGCCACTATAGAAACTCAAAATAGCTGAAATAGAGCTCTGTTATAGACCTTTCTTAGCCAAAGAACAAGTTCCACTTTTTTTTAGGACTAGATTTACAATTTTTCATTTTGAATTTTGATCTAATACACATTTAGTCGGAATCTTCCTCCTGGTTTTATTGGGCTTTGTGTCATGCTTCGAATAGTGACTATCAGAAGCTAGGAATAATTGTAGGAAGCAATGTTCAGCTCATTGGGTTAGAGGAGATAGTTTTTGTAAGGATATTTGAAGTTTAAAGTTTTGAAATTTTTATAAAGAAAGATTTTTATAATTTAAAGAATCATTTAGGGGTAAGGAAACATCCCAAGGAAGGACTGTGATATAGGAGTGACTTACATGGTGGTGCCAGAAAAGGATTCTCACACTATGTGAACACGGTTTGTAAAGTGACATTGTGTCTTGATGAAGAGAAGATTTACAGGACACCAATTTCCCTGGTGGGATCAGTGGTGATATATCAGAGCACTATGTGACTACCCAGCCAGTAGGGGGAAAAAATGAGCTTGGAAGGATGCTCCAACTATGGGCCTAACTATGTCCAACGATGGACTGTGCACATCTAAGCTTCATAGAGGGTGGTGTCTTCCTGAAGTTTGCCCCTGAAAATTCTATTTGAATAATGTCAAAAGCTCCAGTTTAGCAAACAAATGAGTCTCCCAGAGGCTGAGGCTGACTGTGTGTGTAGCTGACTAGCTCTCATGTATGAGCAACCCTGATACAGGCTGGCGTTGTAACTCCACCCGCCTTCCCCTCAGGAACAGAGAGAAACGCAAGCAAGATGCGCAGTGAGTCATTCTTGCCAACACACATAGCAGGTTCACAGCAGCACAGCACCAGTTTTGCAAAAATTAGGGAGAGATCAAGAAGACTTCCAGAATATCCAGATGAGTCACCTGCTTCCGAACTGCAAGCTTTATATTCACAGATTGCAAAGTTCATTTTATTAAAAGGCTTGAATGGGTTTGTACCTACCTACCTGTTCGTGTTAAATTACCTGTCAGCGGAAATTCACTTCTTTCTCCTCCCTGCTGCATGATTAATGGGAAAGTATATTGTGCAGACATCTCTGTCTTCAGGTCCCCACGATTTTAGTGAATTAAAAATGGGCTGAAGTAGCCTTTGGGTTCTGAAAGAGGCCTGAACTTCCAAGCTCACTGTAGCTTCAATTAGCTACTTGGGTCTAGTGAGATAGAGAAATAATGAGTTGTATCAGATACTTGAAAAACAAGTGTTTTTTTACAATGTCTTCTAAGCAATAAGGGCTTAATCATAATAGCAATCACAATTCTCAGTGTGGTTACAGTTACCTTCTGGTACATCTGAGGATGTCCATCAAGGTATAACGGTAGGAGGAGAATAAGCCGGTTCATCTCTCTGTCCTCATCATCTCGCAGAACAGGGAACAAGCTAATAATCCTTCTGCGATGTCATACAGCATGTTCCCTTTCTTTGCAGGTTTGAAAACCAATGTAGTAATTTTCTGACTTCATATTTCTGTCTGGCAATATGCCTGGTTTGGACTCTCAGAGAAAATACAGCCCTTTATAGGGTAGATTCCCTGCGAATGGCAGAAAGGGTTCATCCTACATGGGCATACATGATTGCTAACCAAGGCTTTAGGACTGCTTCAGAGTTTATAGACAGACATTTACTATTTGCTTTTTATCAAGATAGTCTTCTAATTTTAAACCTCATAGCTGTCCTGTGGGAATTGTCATCACAGAGTTGAATGACTCACACACACAATCCCTACCCATTTCAAAAAATTCTGGCAAGTTAGATATGGATTCATTTCATCTAACTCAGGCATTATAATGAGATGCTTAAATTAGTAACCAGTTACCCTATGATTCCTCTACAGTTAACAGAAAGAGCTGCCTGCAGATGGGAATTCAGCCTACTAAGGCCTGACTCATCTGCTGAGGCTACTGGAGCCTTGCATTAATTAGAGGAAACCCTGTAGCTGCAGTTCTAATGCGTGTGCCTCATTAGATGCTGACTGCTAGGAAGAATAAACTTGACCACAAAGCTCACCTGTCACTTAGGCACCCAATTAAGTGGCCTGGTACTGGGATTCTGCGGAACTGTAGAAAACCTGGCCATCAATGGCCAAGTGGAAAATGTTTGGTGTAGAGCATGTGACAAGATGGACATTTATTAGACTACTCTTTTCTTTCATGACTACAAACTAGACTAGACTCAATCTATATCTTTTATTCTGACAGCTTGAAATACTGAATCACATACTATTTTTGCATTGTCTTTGTCCAATGGCCTGATAATTCTTACCTATCTGTTCTACAGACACCTACAGAACGAAAAGGCCCACAGACTGGTGCAGATATAAGAGAAGCAATAGCTTTCTTCGACTCGGTTATTGCAGACCTGGATTCAGAGAGATGGCGGAGAGCTCCTGATATGGATCTGCCAAATGTGGATGTTGATTTTGATGGTGCGGTATAAAATAAACAAAATATGATAATTCTTTCTGGACAGAGAGTAGAGAGAGGAGGGGCAATGTGAGACTTTATTTGTTTAATTATTGAACACAATTTCCATCCTAATTTTGCTTTCCAAACCGGGGTCACTGAGTGCATCTGGGGTCATTATGTGTGTCTATATGAAACTAGAGTAACGCATTGCTTGCTCCCTGCTGAAAGGGTGCACTATGTTATATGTGGCCATTACCTGAGGAAATGCAGCACACAGAGCACTGGAGTAGTGCTTGTCTTCTACCCAGAGCTGAGTTGCAGCCTTGCACTTGTGCCCTCAGCCATATCTGCAGGAAAGCTTTAGAGAACACAAAGACATCTGCTTCTTATTTTTGTCATTGAGAAATGTCTGGATATTTTTTCTCCAACCAGCAAAACAGAAGTTATTTAGAGATTTAGCTAAATATTAGTACATTCCTATTAGAAAAAAAAAGGGATTTTCCTGACTAAATGAAGATGTGCCTGTCTGAGCTCTTCATCCAGATCATTAGGCATTTGTAAATGCTTTGTCCTGGGCTAAAGAAGGTATCTGAAACAGGTCAGATTAATTGTGCCCTAAAAGTGCCTATAAAGAGACTAGGTCTGGTATATACAATTATACTTCAAGCAGCAACATCTTAGATAAGGTGAATCCTATCCCTATTGAAAACAAGTTGAAAGCTGTTAATAAGTTTTCAGTTACTCAGTATTGCCTCCCAAAAGGTCATGGTAGGCACCTATTATGTGATATCTATAAAAATTTCACTCTGAATTCTGCTAACTGCCGGTTATCTTCTATCTTCCAGTTGCTACCAGCACAAGTGAACACAGTTTACATTCAAACTGGATCCTTCGTGCTCCCCGGAGATATTCACAGGATACTGCCCAAGCAGCTAAGGCTGAAAACCAATCTCAAGGAAACAGCCAGCGGAGAACCACTGGCTCCAGGAAGAGATTGGAAAGACATCCCATGTATTTACCCAAAGCTGTGGAAGGGGCATATAACACTTTAAAATTTAAGCCTAAAACACATAAGAAAGATTTTTGAAAGTATATTCCATCTTCAACTGAAGATATATATGTGACTGTGAGACTACGCCTGTGCTTCCTTTTTTTTTTTTTTGTCACTGTATCTGGCCCTGTAGAAGTGCAGCCACTGAAGGCTCTTTGTGTGACATAAATTCTAAGCCATGTCTATTCTAGTGTTGGACTCGTATGAGTTTTTAACTCATCGAGTTCTTTGTGCCTAACAACATTTGTTTATTATTGAGTTTGGAGGAAATTCCAGCTTGAGGAGCCTTTTTCTAGTGCTATTATTGAAAGCAATGATTCAAAGATTGCCTGGTGCAGTAACTTTTCTTCTGATTCCAGCAGTGCAAAGCAATTCAGCTTTTGCACCAATGTCTCCAACTTCAGAGCAGCAAAGCAGAGTTTTCCTTTTTTTTTTTATTTTGCACATGTGAAAATTAGAACGTGCCATCATTGACTCTGTGATCTGAGAGTATCCAGTGGCACTGACAAGAGGCTGTGGCACAAGCAGAAAGAGCTGCAGCGAAGGAACCACCACTGAGGAAAATTTCTGAGGAATTTCTCCAGTGTGTCTTGTCAAAAAACAAGATATCATGTACTCTACTTACTAGCACAGTAGGTTCTGCTCTTGGATACATCATCAAGTTAATGTGACATTCATTCATTGCATATAAAAATGTATACTTTTTTTTAGTATCACCACACCTTCTCTTAGTTTTCATCTATTTCAATACCCACAGGCAGAATTAACCTTATTTAAATATTGGGAATTTAAAACATCCCTGTGTACGCTAGAAAAGCTTAGTAATGTCTTGGAGCAGAACGGTTTGAGCAAATTGGATCATAGGTTATTCTCAAGTGTGGGAAGCAATTCACAAACAAATTCCATTACATCAGCATCAGTTTATATCCAGAAGTGAATTTCTTCAGAGTTCCTCATTAAAGACTAAACTTTTGGAGGAACGCAGTCAGGAAGTGTTCCTGACTTCAGACTCTTTCACTTTAGAGGTGGGATATCTTCCATGTGATACTGGGAATTGTTATGTCCCATTCTCTGCCTATTTCATTCATGTTCAGTCATTTAAAAATGCGTGGCCTGTGACAAGGCCCTAGCATCCCGTGGAAGTCTGAGTTATTCAACCATTTCTGCCATTAGGTGGAAATACTACTCTCAGATTTTGCAGTTTTAAGACACTTTCTGTCATAAGACAGGAAAGTGCCAAGATGTGTTCATTTATTTAGAACTGGCATCGCTTGAACGAATAAAAACTTTTTGTTCTTTTTGTAGTGGTGTTCATGAAGGGAAGTAATTATTTCTTTAGTACTTCAGTTCAAAAAGTGCTATTGCTACTCTCAGTCTAGCCTATACCCTCCTCATAATAACCAATTTAACTAACATCATTGATACATCATGGTGAGCAGTTTAAATGAAGGTCAAGTTTTCGTTTCTGCTTCCCCACCATTGGTGCTTCTCACAGTTAATCAGTGTTCTCTCCACACATGGTGCTGCTGCCTTTGTACCTCCCCAGTCCTGTCCTTACTGCCCTGAACTGAACATCCTAACTATCCTTAAAGCTTTGCCATGTGCCTGCTCAAGACTCCTGGGCTGAGTGGGAAAGGCAGAGCATAACATGCCCTGAAAACCCTTGTCTTCCCTGAGGCTGCAACTCAGTGTGTGTGAAAGGAGGAGGACTTAAAACTACGTTAGTTTGGATACTGTCACCCTGAAATTTCTCTCAGAACCTCATGCTGAAGTTTCGAGGAACCTTTTTAATGAGTCTCTGGTCATCTTCGCTAGTACTAGAACTTGCAACAGGGATCCTGGCCGAAAAATACCTCACCATCTTTTTGAAGAACTACAGCAGTATGCCTAATAGTGAAGAAAAAGATGAAGATAAAAAGAAAAAACTAATGAAAGAAGAAGAAAAGGTTTCAAATGGTGTTTCACCCTGGGCTGTGCTTCTTATTCATAGTGCCAAGGTTTTACTTGTTGGAGTGACCAATCCTCTGTTGTTGTTTAAAGGATGCACTATGATGTGCAAAACGGGACTACTCCAGCTCTTATATCTGCCCTGTAACTTCTTGTCTGTCCCCATATACTGAGGTAAGGTAGGTCACTCTTGCTGTGGCTGAGAGGAAGGGTCCCCCTGCTGTCCGGCACACAAATTCCAGTGTGAAATATGTGTTTGCTTTTATGAATAAGACACAGAGAAAGGAAAAAAAAAGATTTATAACTTTATTTTGGATGCTGTGTTTTCTTGATTTTCGTCTTTTCTGGAAGCTTGTTTCAAATCTAGTATTGTCTTTGGGAATTTAATTCAAGCAAAGAAAACAAAGATACTTGTGAGGACTATCCATAAAGACTACCCTCTGTGTTTTCTCTCTGGCTTTTGAACTTCTCTTGTTCTCCTAGATGGACATGGCTCAACTCCAATAAAGCTATGGAGAGTGGCCCCAGCCTATTCTTTAGGGCACTTGCTAGGGAGTGGGAACTGAGGGTTCAAAAGAGGAAAGGGAGCGTTTCTCTCATATCCCAGATGATGTTAGCTGCTTCCTCAGAGACGAGTTTGCTATGGATTTCTTGCCCCAAGGAAGAAACTTGCCTCTGCCTCACATTCTCTGGGCAAGTTCCAGCTATGTCTCCAGGAGCAGAGACTTGTCCTTACAAAGGGTGCCTTAGTCCCTACTCTGAGTTGTTTCCATGTGGTCTTTGTAGATGGAAGAGTCTCTCTCACTTCTAAACCACCTTGTAGAGACATGCTGCTGTTTTCAGGCATTGCAGTGTTGAAATTAAGTACCTAGTGTAGGTGCTCTGGCTATGCAAATCATGCAGCAGAATTATTCATGATCAACAGAGCTCTGGTGACCTAGATCCTTTGCAGAGATTATTAGTGAGGTTTTTCAGTCATATCCCTGGGCTCCAATAATGAAGTGCATAAACCAGGAACTCTATTGATCAAGGCTATTGTATGTGAGCATTCCTTGAAGCAGTAATTTCCAAAAGCTGCTTCCCATAATGCATTGGATAAATAGGAGAAATCTTTAGGAGAGTATCTCTTACATTTCAAAATCTATCTCTGCTGAAGTACTGGGGTATTTTTAGTTTCCCTAGCTGGAGTACTAGTGCTATAGGGACACTGAGTATGAATTTGACACATCTACAACTGTCTGTGAGAAACTAAAGACATGGTACAGAAGAAACCAGTAATTTAAAGAAAGATGAAGTCTGTTGAAGAAATCATATCCTGGGGAATTCAAAATCATTTTATTTATTATGTCCTTTTGTGTCCAGCATGTTGCTGTATGTAACTGTGATGGTGTAAGCACATAAGTGAGCTGAAATCATAAGTGTCTTTGACAGAAACAGAAGAAATACAGGGAGCTAATGGAAATTTGGCAACTGGACAAGATGTGCACTCTGGTTTGAATCTTTCAGTGCCATAAAGTTATAATGAAGGCAGAAGGTGTCAGCACTGCATTAAGTAACACAGGAAGTCCTCCAAGGTAATGCATAATAAAGATATATGGTTATCTACTGCTCAGGATTGAATTAGGTGCATGAAAAAATATTAGATTAGCCCCTAACAGCTGTCTCCAAAATTGTCTCTAGTTCTTCTTGTGCAAATGCAGGAATGTTCTGTTTCCATAGTGCAGAAAGTCCATAGAGAGGTTCAGGCAACACAAAGCTGGACATAAACAGCTGCCTACATTTAGGGGCCCTTGCCACCTTTTGGGCCACTAGCTCTGAACCATGTTGCACCAAATCGGTAGAATTATTCTTGACTTGGGGATTACTCTTTCCTAAGGAAGACAGGCACCACCACTTAAATGACTTAGTGATGACAATACCCTGAAACTTGACAAGAGATAAGAGGACCCATTCCAGAAAATACGAAAATTTATGGAATAAAAAGTATATATTCATCTTCCTATAGTGATAATAATAATGGAGCAAGACCTTGCAAAGGCTATGGCCAATGTGTGACTAGTGAGCCACCACACAGCAAGTACCACTGAAGAAAAATGTATGAATGAGTAGAAATCTTTCTGTAGGAAGGGCTGTGGACTGTTGCTGATCATACAGAAAGAGCTCTTGAAGATTTCTAGTAAACAGCGAGAGCTGTTACTTGGCCACATGGTGGCACTTCATTCCTAGCTATTCTATAGCCATCCTATTTCCATGATCAAGAGATTTGAGAATGAGAGGGAAATTGAAGTGGTTTGTCCTGCTTCAACATGAGAAGGTCAGTGTGTAAATCTATTATTCAGTTCTTCATAAGTGTTTACTTGGCAGTTTCTAGTTTACATTTGTTCTTTAAATTAGTTTATTCTTCCAGGGAGATGATTTCCATCTCCCTGGAAATAAATAGCCACGATATCACAGGAGACATTGAGACCTCAGTAAATCATTTCTGAGATGCTGACCACTTGCCTCTGACTGTGCCTGGAAGCCAATGGACAAACTGTTGTCCCTGCCAAAACCAGTACACTTTTAGGCAGAGAAAACATGGAGATAGACTAAAAATAATGATTTGAATATTCAAAAATTCACTCTTGAAAAGGCCTTAGCTAAGAGTTTCTGACCTGATCCTGAGTTCTTTCCAAAGCCCATGAGAATCAATATCTGAGGTTCCCTGCTTCTCAGAGCCTGCAACACCATTATTCCAGAATTTGCTACAGCTCAATTAGTCAAAACTTAACCTGCTCCTGAGTCAGCTGCTGCTGTGGCTTCCAGGAGGATGTTTATAGTTAGTGCACTCTCTCTAAATTTTTTTTAATGCCAAAATACTCATTTACAGAAAAAAAAAAAGAAATATGTCCTTGCACTCGTTATGACTGCACACCGGCAACAGGAACTTTCATTAATTCTGATGGTTCTGTGGTCCCAAGGTGTTCAGATTAATGAGGTTCTCTGCATTAATAAGGCCCAGGTATGACCTCAGCTCTGGGACTGCTCACATACAGGCTCTCAGCCTGGACTTGCTTCTAGTTTGATGTATGACACTGTGTCCTTGTTAACTAACAAACACAGTACCGTTGTCTCCAGATATTTGCATGGGGAACAGCAAGGGGAGAAGGGGACTGATAAACAATAAAATACTTTGTGCTATTCATAGGTTAGAGCTAGCTTTAGCACCACTTCACAGTACAGAACTGATTCATCACATTCTTAGCCTTCAATAGCTTCACTTTTCAGTTTCCAATGTGCAGAATTAATTTTTGCCCCCTCACCACAATGATATAAATCTTTGCTGTGCCAGGAAAGTGAGCAGTTCAATGGAAGGACTCCAGTGTGAATAGAACTGACCCATAATTACAGCTGAGTAAACTGGAGCGAGTACGCTCTGGGCCAGATTTTCAGTGGTCCTTAGTGGGATTTTTCAAAAGGCACGTAACTAACTTCAGTGAGAGTTAGGTGACTCTGACAATTGCAGTGGTGCTTAATTTCTTTTGGAAAAGAGGGTCTGCAGCCAAGTTTCAACAGACACAACCCCACTTCTAGCAATGAGATTGGACTCACAAGAAGCCCAGAATTAGCCTAGTCTGGCTCTTTCTGAGACTGTTAATATAAACTCTGGAATGGTATAATTCTGGAAGAAGAGATTATCTCACAGCTTTATTACACTTCCACAGCCTTCATCACTCCCCTTCTGTGGCATTATTATTTGTTACTGCTGCTCTCATGCAACAAAAGCCCTGCAGGACTTGCTGATAATGTTCACAAGAGTGCTATCACTCCCCAAACCAGAACTTTAGCAAGTTCCAGCGAGTATGAAGGCTGCTGCTGCTCTTGTATTTGCCTGAGTAGGCCCAGGTTCGCTTGCAAAAATAGATCTGCTCTTCTGAAGGATATCTGCATGTGACAGCATGGCATTTTACACAGACCTGCTGTTCCATTAGGGCAGCACCTCAGCACACACTGCTTTCCTCAGGGAAAGATTTCAGATGATATTCTACTGAAGTCATAAGTTAAGGACTAAATTTTGATCACTGTTTCTATGGTAGATCTCAATCTCTTCTGCTGTCTTCAGAAGGCTGACAGATCACCTAGAGAAAGATCCAAACTGAAGAGATTCAGTGCAAATATTGTGCAAAATTCAGTGCAAAAATTTTAAAACACAAGCCAGACTTCTCATCTTGTGTGAGGCCTCATAAAGGAAAATATCAGCCAAACCTGCCAGGCACATCTGGCACTTGCATGACTTCTGGAGAGCTTCTGGTCAGCTGAGAGTCTGGGCAGGCAATGGCCTTCACTTACCTGGACAAACATGCCCTGAGACAGGCACAGATGGAGAGCATTTGGTCCAGCTTCGTGGCAGCACTTACAAAAGCATGATCAGGATAGTCCTAGAATCCATTTAAAGCTGAGAGCACGAACACAAATACCTCTTAGGCAGCTTTGGGTTTTCACCTTGAACACTTAGTTCAAACTCAGGAAAAAAAAATGCTCTTTTCTCTATTTTCTTCAGACAAATACATTGTGTTTTTCTGGGAAAGGTAAATGCTGGGAATTTTATTTCCCCATGAATCTTTCAGTCTGTGGGTTCCAGACATTCAAAACTGATATACTTCAATGAAGAATGAAGAAGAAAAGAGACTCACAGTTGGTGTGGTGGAACAGCAACAAACAGGAGCAACTTGGTTGCTGTGAAAGCCAAGAGCAGACAGCCAAACCATGGTGAGCTTCTTTCAGCATCACTGCTGAAGATGAAAATATGCGGTGAGGGAACACTTAAAAAAAATCAAAAAGCAAGCCTTGTATGTCAGATTTAAATACCAATTACTGTATGGTTTTCCCAAACAAAGCAGTTGCCTTTCACTCAAGTCTGATATGAGATCCATTAATTTTCCCTTTTTATTCTGTCAAAAGTTTAGCCATATTGGTTCAAAAAGGATTTAAATTGCCCAGGGATAATTTTCTTGTAACTATCTTTAATTACACTCTGGCTTCACAATTTATTTCCTCTATGGAAACTGTAATTAGTGATGTGACGAATTTAGGATTGCAGGTCAAAATGAGAAGAATCATTAAAAAAACCCACAAATGCATACAAAATGAGGGTGTTGTTATTTCTTTTAAAGGATTGCCGTTAGGTTTTCTTTAACTAGCACTTCAAGAGCTCTGTTTTTTTCTTCTCTATATAGTGAGTGTAATAGTTTGTTTTCTTTCTTTTTCTAGTTTCTAGTATCAATTTATCAATTCATAGCATAAATCTCTTATTATAGAAAGATTTTATAATGAGACACAGGGAAAAACTTACAGAGCTATCAGAGGAAATGTGTCAGTTCTAGATGAGGACTTTTGTAATAGGACCAAGTGGGGTTAAAATCTGATTATGATGTGAAGAGGTTTATCAATAGAATAGGGGCCCCCCAGCTCTGCACTTCATTATTATAATTAATTATGAGCAGCCTGTGCCAAAATCCAGTGCTGAGTCATATCCCCACAGAAGCTGAGCAGGTTGTGCTCAGCATAAATCAGGAAAGAGTTAGAAGCAAAGACATGCCACATCAGTGGTGACAGATGCATTTTTTCCATCAGATTAATAATACCTTTACTTTTTGCCACATTTGCTTTTCCCCTCCGGGATTAACTTAATTGCATATCATAAAACAGACGTGTTTCTTCAAACCTGCTTCTTTACAACCTGTGCTGGAAAGTGGTGAACAGATGACAGAGATCCCCTTAGCTCCGTAGTGACCTTCCAGCCCTGGTCTTGGGTGGTGGAAAATGGTAAACCGAGGCCACACTAAATTCAGAATTTCATTTGGAATCATGTGGAGGATTTTCTGAACCGTTGAATGGGCAGAACTTCTGTGCAAATAACCCTACCCTGGCTGCTCTCCTATGGCCTATGCAGCTGCTGGCAATATGGAGATGCTGCGTTTAAAGTGAGGAGGATGGATCTGGCACCCTCTATTTCCCTGAGTAGATTGGACCAGGAAAAATTCCTTCCTTTTTGGACATTTCTTTGTTCATCAGAATGCCAAATAACAGAGTCATGGCAATGGGTATCCCAGAAGGACAGAAACATAGGAAAAAGAGCAGAGAGGTTTATTCCTAAAAAATTCTGAAACAACAATTTCAGTGGCTCCTAGGCACTTTGCATGGCACATAGCTCTGTTCCCCAGGAAAGAATTTCCATCCCATTCTGCATTGCTTGCCTTAATTATTAATATGAAGACTAAACACAGACAGATGGCAAAATAAACTCTGTTAGGTT
>JAUBOD010000939.1:679767-708976 GCA_032353885.1 Nothura maculosa
TGTTGAAATATTCTAGGTAGTGGCTCTGAGAAGCCAGTTTCACTGACCAGATTTCCATATCAATGGAAGCAAAACAAACCCAGTGTTTACTTCTCAATCAATTCTGTATAGAGAAGTCTAGACAAGGTTGGTTTCAGAGGTTTATGCCTAAATGAAAGAAGTTGAACAAGGTGGGCAGGAGACTCATGTGGATGGACAGGGAGATGTTGGGTAAAATTAATGAGAAAAAGAGGGCATACATAATGTGGAAGAAGGGTCAGATCAGAAGGAAAAATATAGGAACATTGTCAGAGAATGGAGAGATGCAACGATGAAGGCCAAGGACCATTTGGAGCTTGAGTTAGCAAGAGATGTCAGGAACAATAGGAAGGGCTTCTACAAATACATCAACAGAAAGAGGAAGACTAGGGAAAACGTTGGTCTGCTGGGGAGGATTCCTTGGTGATGGAGGATGCAGAGAAGACAGAGTTACTAAAGGCCTTCTTTGCATCTGTCTTTACTGCTAAGACTGGTCCCCAAGTGCTACAGAGGAGGGAGGTTGGACTAGATGATCTGTAGAGGTCCATTCCAACCTCAACCACTCTGCAGTTCTGTGATGCTACGATCTGGCAGTAACTTCAACAGGCTACTATGAAGTTTCACTTAGGATGGTTTAGAACATCAGTTCAGTCCTTGAATGGTGCTTTTTGGGGATGATGCAGGATATCTAAGAGAGACCTCAAGGGAATCCTTAAGATGAAGTGTGAATACTGCCTCCCGAGACACACATGCATATAAACATTCACCACCTAAAATCCAGGTGTTGAAATGGAAGAACAAGATTCTCCTAACTCTCATCTTGCAAAAGTCCTAGCAAATGCTTTTTGCTCAGATAATAGTCAATATTTGTTCGCAGCCAGATCCAGATCCTTCTGCGTTACCTTTCCTGCTGGATAGGTTTCCTTGGGCTCAAAGCCTCTCAGAGCAACAGGCTGTACTGAGTGAACTAATAGCTTGGAAAGGGTAAAACATTCAGGGATTTCTGTGTTTGGGCACTAGGTCCCCTTCTGTTTCTATTCAGGTTTATATCTGGAGAAAGTCAAGCTGTAGAAGATCTAGAGAGTCCTTGGACAATTTGGTCTTGTCATCTCTTAAGAAAGGGCAGAAGGACATGAGTTGCATTACAGCAGTGCTAAATGTGGGGCAGATAAGATGGAATCAAGCTTTCTATGCACGCACAGTAAACTGAGAGCACAGAAAAATAGAAAGTGAAAACTATACAGGGGATGCAATGAACATGCTCGGAACATACACCCTTGCATTTCCTGCAAGCATATGAAATAATCAAAGTGGTTAATTGGAAAACTTACTGTAAGTACTTCCTCGTACATGTAAAAGAAAAAGGAACCCCTTTCTTCTTGTTTATTTTCTAATAATCCTGATTTTGATTTTTTAATTTATACTCAAGCTCTCCAATAAGGACATGCTGGCTCTGATTTATGGTTCGCACATTTTTATTGGTCATGGTCTTTCAAAATAATTCACAGCTAAAGCAATTTTTTCGGGCATCCAAAACAGCAATGCTTAAAAATAAAAGTTCCATGACCTGCAGTGATTTAGTACCTGGCACCAGTCCTAACCAACCCCAAGCTCAGTAATAAATAACTTACATGAACAATTTTTTTCCTGTGGCATTACTTCCTACCCTAATGAACAAATAAAGAGTCCTACTCTGCATTCCATACTCAGGCAAAATTTGTGCTGGATTTAATAGGATTTTTGCCTAATTAGACTACAATGTGCTCAGCAGTTATTATAGTGGTGACACTGCTGATTAAAGCTAATCTGCTCGGCTCCCTTCTCAACTGCTATCTTACACTGCACTCACTTCAGGCATCACTTCATGTTACACAACACAGAATGATTGTTACTGTTTTTAAAGCAATTTATGAAAAACAATGCAGTATATCGCATCAAAACAGTTCTATGGTGCTAAATAAAGCAGGAGAAAGTACTATTGTAATGCAATTTGAGAGTTCAGCACCATTCAGTCTCTTTGACTTGCTTTGTGCATTACAGCCCCAGGTTCCCATGAAAATACAGAAATACCCATTAAATATCAAAGCAAGAAACTGTGCAAGCTAAGTGTGATACATATAATAACTTCACATATTTCACACCAGCAACAACTTGTGTGAAGAGCAATGTCAAAGAGCAAAAGAAGTGTGCAAATAGGGTCTTAAATGTTTAGACCAGATCCCTTTCTGAGAAGTCTTGCAAAGCTCTTCTCTGCTCAAAAAATTTTTGCTAGCAAGAAATAATTTTTATTAGCACTGCCGAGCTAATGGACCTCTAGGAGAGAACTCTGGATTCCTTCTCTGATTCATGCCTCGCAGTGGAATTGTTAAGTTCCAGTTGCAACATTTTTTATTACTGGCGATGATGCATGAGCCAGAAAAGAGTAGAGGCTGAATGATTGCAGAGCTGGCATTCCTGAAAAAGATTTCTTGCTATAAAAAAAGGGAAAATCACATCAGAAGCCATCAAAATGGGCCATCACACATTTCTATTACATGCATTTTATTTTATTTGATTTTTTGTGGATTTTGGATTCCTTAATCAAATATGCCATTGCAGAGGATTCACTGAACCCTCATCCTGCAACATCACACTTAGGGCAGAGTACTACCCCATATATAAAGAGGAAATGAGAAGACGCCTTATGGTCTAACTGTCTGCCTATGTTTTGTTCATGATGAACTAGGCTTTGGGACTTTGTACTTGGACCATGGTTTGAATTTATTTGAGTAGCTATTTAATTTAAAGAGAACCCTTCCCTCCGATATTTCAAAAATTGTCTTATTTCTCAAAGTAAACAAACTTCTGACATCTCTTCCAATCTATCTAGGGCCATTATAGAAATTAGGAATTGGAGGGCTTGAAAGAGTGGGGATGCTATATACTATTGGATGCTTTTATATAATGCTGCAAAAATGGATGTAATGTGGAGGGAGCTATTTACACCCAATACCAATTGCAGCACCAGCAGCCAACTTAGAACAAGAAGCTATTGCTTTGGCTATCATTGTTCTGATCATCAAACAGTACACAGTAATAATGATATTGATAACTATTTTTTTAAGCCCTCCAGATAATTCTTGGTTCCAGAGTCACCACAGGCCTTCTTGTCCTAATTACTGTATTTTTTTGTGCAGATCTGTGCAAAACCAAGTATCCAAAAGAGAGGCAAGAGGAAAAACTGAAGGGAAAGGGAAGGGAAAACAAGCACATACTTTCTGAGGAAGAATCTGCATGCAAGCAGAAATGCTGTGGAGAAAGAAAGAGCCTCACCACAGACAGACAGGCTGCTGAGAACAGGACATAGCGGCAGTCTGCTGGCTTGGTATGCCATCAATAAAACAACATTGCCCTGAATTCCAGGAAGTGACAACAAGCTCATTTTATTTTAAAGTGTCAGGTAATTAAGCCATTCTTTAATGAAAGTCCAAAGAAAATCCTTAAAACAATTCAGGGCATATTCTAGTAGCCAGATAGACCCTTTTTTTTTCCCCTTCTCCTTTGGCTGTCAGTGTGCACTTTGGATGGAGGAAGCAGGATATGATTTGAAAGTAGATGGAAAAGAACATGTAAGCAGTGGACATGGAATCAGCTCTATACCTCCCTGTGTTTGGGAAAACACTCACATAAAACATGGAAATGCTGTCCTGGCGCAAAACAGATAGGGCTGGGCAGAAGACTTGGCACTGGAGGACATAAAACAAAAGGGATATAAATCTATGGCTCACCCACCTCTGCCATGGAGAACGTGGGATTTCACTTCAAAATGAACCCAGCTGCTTGTCTTTGAAATGACTATCAATGAGGTGTTGATAGCACAGAGAAAACCAAGCATCAGCAATGTGCCATGAGGTGTCCTGTGAACCTTTGTCCAGATGCAAACGTATTGGCTCATGTACGGCTCCACGCAGAGATGGGATCTTGCCACACTGAAGGAGTGAAATACTGGCAGAGTGGGAACATCCATGGCAGAAAGCGAGTCAGTGGGATCCCAGTTCCCATCTAGCGAGACGGAAAGACTATTGTTTCTGGCAAAGACTTTGTTTTGAGCCTCAAGAGTGTGAAAACAGTAACAGATTTATGAATTCTTCCTCGATGCATGTAGCTGTTAACCTCTAGCCAGCACAGGCTAAGCCTGTGGCGCCTGGGCATGCTGGCAATAGAGCTGGGATTGATGCTCAGAAAGCAGACAACAGCTAAGCGTATGTCCCATGAGTGTGACCAAGTTACAAAAGAAAATAACAACATGAGGGCAGAGGAACATGGTCAGGCCAAAGGCCTATCTAGCTGAGTATCCTAATAGGGGCCAGCAGAAAATCCTTAGGGAAGATCCTTAAGAATGGGAAATGCAGAGGTTGAGGCTCCACTTGGCATACTCTCCTGGCTTTCAGCAAGCAGCAACTTAAAGACTCTCTAGGCCTAGGGTTGTGTCCAGACCACCAAGTTTAACAGCCACCATGGACTTACCCTCTCTGAATCTATCTAATCCCTTTTTGGACCCATTACATTCGTAACGCTGTGATAGCTGCACATACAAACTCAACTTGGCAACTGCACACACACCCTTGTGTATGTGTGAGAATCCAAGCAAACCAGTGCTTGTTAAAATAAAACAAACATGGGGAAAGATCTGGTCCTGAAGAGCCTTTCTTCCCTCTCTCTTCTCAGGCCTTCTTTGTTTGGGCCTGTTGTCACCTCCGCTTTCGTCCTCCCCTTGCTCCTGGAGGTGGATGCGGTGGGAAGACACAGCAGTGAGATGGTCACTGTTGTGAAGTGTGCTGATGTGACCAGCTGCTCACCGCAAGTCATGCTGCCGGCGGTCACTACATCAAAGTCTCATTGCAAAACGGTCCTGACACTTTGCTTCACACAAGGGGAGGTGGGCTGGAGATGGTCCAGATGAGCCGAGTTGATCTGGGTCATATCTCGTCTATTTACCATGGCAATTAGCACCCTCAGGACTGGATTTTTTTTCCAGAGCATTTATGTGCTCCACTCTGTCTGACTTTCTGGGAGAAAGGCAGTTAAGACCATTGAGAAATCTGTCCCTGAGGTGTTGCTCCTGGAGTACCTTCATCCCATCGTACTTACCGTAGCGTGTTGCTGGCGGAAGCTGTGGCTTGGGTTGCTGACTTGAGGTTGCACCTGGGCCCTGGCTGTTCCCAGGACAAATAATCACAGTTGCAATGTCAGTAAAAACTGATGCTTCAGTTTGATGAGCTTGTGCAACAGCATGGGGTTTGGCAGCAGGGGTTTTGTCAAACCCAACAGTAGCTGAAGGGTGTCATAGCAAGGTTCCCCCATAGCAAACTGTGCTAAAAGCCAGATTTCATATCTTGCCCTGGCTGGGACCCTCAAACACAAGCTAAAGCAGCTTTATAAACTGATTTGGGCTTATTTGCTCTGAATGTTGAGAGCAGGAATCTGGCCTAGTTGCAGCAGATCTCAGACTTTTATGAGTTGATGATGAGTTACTCTAAGAGTCATTTAACTTTTGTGTAGAAAAAGCCAACATCTCTAGGGCTGCAGCAGTAGCTACTCTTGCTCACATGAAGTCACCTGCCTCCCACACAGTATCCCCACTTCAAAATCAAGAGTCAGCTTCTTCAGCTGAGTTTTTCTGTTTGTTCCACATGTGCTTTCCTTACTTTAGAATCTGCTGGGAACATCATACTCTTACTAGTGACTTTATGGATAAGAAGAGACAGATGAGTTGGTACAAATTCAAAAAAGAGAAAGGGATATAAGAATACAGATGCCCTTTGTTTTTGTAATGTTATTCCTCAGCCCCTCATCTCATTGCTGGTCTGCATGGGAACCATTGCTGCAAAGGAGGGGAACTATCCTCAGGACTTTGCCCTCTGCCTTTTTATTCCAGTGCCTTTTTTCAATTCCCTCCATGCTCAGTCTCTGTTCCCACTCATGTTCTTATCTTCCTCCTTGTTCCATAGGCATGTTTCTAGCACACTTTCGCTCTTGGTTTTGACTTCACTTTTCTTGCTACAGGGTCTGCAGACCTTATGATGTGGTGGATGACAACTGAAATGAGAAGCGCAGTAACAGCTCTGACAGATAAAGCTGTGCTCAGAGCACCAGCCGTGACCAGGAGACTAAGTGATCCTCATGGGATGCTGCAGGCATCTATGAAAGGAAATTGTCAACTTTGCTAGAGGTTTCTCCCGGGACAGCTAACAAGCTAGAACTGTTCACACCGAGAACAGCCTGGAGAGTTTCCTGGCTCTTTTTTTTCGCACCTCTTTTTGTTCTCACTTGTTATCTGTCAGAAGCCGAAGCCAGTTGGCTTAATGGAGAGCGTAGAAAAGGGAACAATGACGAGCGCCTTTCCAATCAGACAAGCACAGAGCATTTTCGCGATGGCAGCAGATAGCCAAGGCTTTGTGTTTTGCCGTAATACATGGCAAATATGGAACTATAAAATGAAGAAAGCCTGATATTGAGAACTTTAATGAAAAAAGATAATGAGTTTTCAGTCCAAGCTTTAAGAATGCCAATACTATGTAACAAAAAAGGTAAACAGCAATGTTCAGTGCTTTCGCTATAGAGTCTCGGAATGAAAAAAGATATATTTTTATTACTTATTTTTTTAGAATCAAATGCAATCTAGAGACTTTCTCTTTGGCTGTTAATATAAAGATGATGAGATATAATGTTATGACACAGCAATCGCTCTTTAAATGAGGGAAGAGCCCCCAAACCTTGGTTTGCCAGCACGAGCAAAGAGACAATGTTAATAAAAGACATTCACTGAGAGACAATGTTAATAAAAAACATACAGAATGAGGGTAGGTATCTACAAGCTGGATCTGGATCCATAATTCAAGTCCTCTGCATTATACAGAAGATTCAGAGGTAATATTGACTAAGGATTTTGGCGCCTTATGCTTGATTTCATTCACAAGTGAAGCACAGCATGAAGCTAAGCATTGGGAGCCAGAGATCCAGTAGTAGACAGCCCATGTAATACTTTGGCTAAGAATCCATGATTGTGTTGTCCTCTGATGTCTGGAACGGCAAGTGCCCAAGACTTACAGCTATAACAAACATTTTCAGCCTGGGTTCTCCAGGACCTATGGAGACAAGGAATGCTTTCTGTCAGTGCTCTGAACAGCAGTATATCCCTCCCTTAGAAAAGCTTGCAGGAGTCTGCAAACAGGGAAGAAAAAGACTGGAAACCACAAATTTACAAAATTGAGTAAGACCAGGATTTCTGGCCCTTGTGGCTTCCATGATGTTGGAGTCTCTCTTCCATTTTATGACTATACAACCCATCTGAGTGTTTTACCTATGTTTTATTTATTTAATTTTTTACTTCTGCTGTATATACTCCTCAAGATCAGTTGTCCTAAACTGCTCGTGGTAAATTGGTTACCCTTTCCTACAGTTAAGCCCAGATGCCTCACCAAGTTGTATAAGCACTGACTGATTCAGTGCCAGAGGAAGCAGACAAAGAAAGACAAAATGACTTGGCAAGGGTCAGGACATGAACAAGGGAAAGAGCTGGGGCTCTCAGCACCCACAAAACCTTCCAGTTTAGTGTGGCAATCTGCAGAAAAGGGTTCATGGGCCTAACTATGCCCATCAGTTACATTAGAGTATTAGGATCACAGCAATTCCCATGCTACAGACCTGCTCAGTGGGATAGGGGAACAGGGGGAGGGAGTCTGGGAAGAGGCTCCTTGTGAGGACACATTTGGCCCAAGGCCGACAGTTTGCTAGTCTTTTTGGATACCTTGTGGCTACTCAGTGTTCCACAAGTTATCACAGGATGACTGTGGAAAGTCACAGTAAGCAGGATCAGGTGTGTTTGGGTGGCCATGCAATATGGTAAATAAGCAGCCAGCAACAGGAAGCAAGCAATGGACCCTGTACTTTAGGCAGGTGATCAAGAGATTCACTTCCAGCAGCCTAGAATTTCCAGCTCTTTGTTGGGTCTTATGTTTGCTTGAGTCATTTCATATATGTGCTAAATGAAGCAGAAGCATCTGCATCTTCTGTCATCGTCACCCAGTGTGAAGACCACATTACCTTCCTTGGAAAAATATTCCAAGGAAGGTCCTCAATGGGTTCCACAATATGAACCCCTATGTCAACCTATGTGATAAGAGTCTCTCCTCCCTTCCTTGGAGGGATGTTAGCTACATCCAAATGACACAAGGAAAGAGGATGAGGCTTGCATGCTTACTAAAGCAAGTACTTCTTAAAGAAGAGCTCATCTACGCCTCAGTATTAAAGAGGGATATTAGCTGTGAACCTTAAGGGTATTTTACATTTGAGAATAGCCCATTTCTATTTTCTCCTCAATGTACCGCCAGAAGGTGCCAATACAAGCAGAGTTTAATGATTAAGTGCTTGGATTGTTTCTGCTGTTTATTACTTATTCTGCTGTATTTTTTATTACGACAGAGCTGGAAGCTAAGCTGCACTTTGTTGCAGTACTGGTCACTTCTAACAATGAGTGTGAAACCTTTCTCATTGCACATAAGTACCTTCTTTAGTGACAAAAGATGTCACATTGACTATTCAGGTGCTAGAGCAAAGGGTGAAACCACAGCTTGAAGGAGGTCTCCTTCGGACTCCAGGAGGCTGCTAACAGGATAACCCTCAGTTTTTCAGTGACCACAGGATGAAGATAAGCTGCTCACAGCTTGCCCGTGGAGATGGAGATCAGAGAATCAGAAAGCACCACAGAGCAGCACTGCAAATGTGTGACTTATGGCCAAGGCTGCAAAGCAACTAGGCCCTGAAGGGGAAGCTGGCTATAGAATTTCGCTACTAGGTACAATATGTTTGTTCAACACAATCTTTTTGTGATTGCCTCAACGAGCTTAAGACCTTGGAGTTCCCTTAGAGCCAAGGGATTAGATACTTTCTACCTATAAAGAAGTCGCTTGAGTGCCGTGGGACTCAGGAAAGCAGGAAGACATCCTCCCCTCATCTGCTCGCCCACCTTGTGGAGCACATCAGACCTTCAGAGTCTGGCAATGACCATGCTTTGATGAGGACTACTGAGAATAACTGATTTTCCACTTGCTGGGGAACAATGTGGATGGAATCAAAACAGAAAAAAAAATCCAAATATTTAGCAAATTGAAACAATTAATTCTGACTAAAACTTTTCAAGTGACCCCAAATGGATGTTTTTCTTCTGTTGTGTGAAGCTTTGAAATAAGGCAGAAAAAAGACAGTCACATGAAATGGCTTTGTGTCCCAGGCAAAGCCATTGAAAGAAAAGTTGCCTTTCTCCTCACTTTGTGCTTAAGAGTCTTAAACAACAGTGACTGGGGCTCTTGCCTGGACTGTGGATGAACAGCCTTTCAGCCTTGGGTCTGCTCTGCTCAAACTAAAGGACCTGCATTGATGTCTTATGAGAGGGTGATAGGGTGAACACACACTCTAAGAGTTGATATTTTTTCCAAAAATAGTTTGAGGCAGGAGGAAGCAAGGAATTGAAGGGCAGGAGGAAGCAAGTATGTGTGGATAACCTGAGGCTAGAGCTACAGGACATGAATCCATGTATTGAGATCCATGTGCCACTGAAAATGACTGAAAACCAGAAGTGAATCCCAATGGTTTCATCCAGGACAAAGGGAAGAAGACACTGGTGGTGAGAGGATTCAGATGTGGGGGCCTCTGCTCAGAACTGTAGTCTGAATCAGGAGATAGAAGTATTTGAGCTTAGCTCCAAAGTATGTGGGCCTATTGCTTGCACACCAGGTAGCTGTGGGGAGCTCCAATACTGCCTTCCCCCTGTCTTTGCAAAGGGGGTCCAAGTGCCCCTGAGAAAAATGCCCCTTCAGGTGGCAGTAGATCATAGTGGAAATGTCAGTGCTCAGCATCAGTAATGCCAGTGGCCTTCTATTGCAGGCTTTTGGCAAATTAAATGTGCGCCCAGTTCCTTACACATTCCTTTTATCAGCATTGTCTCAGATATAAAATAAAGGACAAGCTGAGAGGTAAAGTGACAGAGCCTTTGAATGCACAGCCTGATGGCATGTTCATTTATTACTTAGACTCACTGAATGCTAACTGTGTCATTTACTTTGGTTGCTCATTCTGCCAAGTTCACATAAGTCATCAGGAGAAATGCAAACACATTTGCAGTTCTTTTTATGTGAAGTATAGCCACGGCATAGGCTCTCTTACACTTTGCCTCTATGGAAAATACTTATTTTTTATTTTGTACCCAGCACTTTTCCTCCTACTCATTGTGCGGAAAAATAAACAGCCACACATTCTAGCCAGAGAGGTTAGCAGGCTTGATACTGCACTGTGTCTAACCGAGCCAGTCTTTTACATATGTTATATATTCACCTTTTCTCTGGCATCTGTATTGCACTTGGGAAAACACTCGCACGCAAAGGGATGGGCTCTGGGGAATGGAGAAACATTATCTAGCACGGGAATACTCAATTAATTTTCAGCAAGCAGCTTTTATAATACATAACATACACTTAACATAATACACTTTGGTCTCATGCCAGAGATTCTAAATGATTAGGCTGTATCAATTTACTCTTGAAACACTGATTAAAATCTCAAAACTTTCATAGCAAATGATGCATGAACCAGAATCTGAAATGTGATGATTGAAATATTGCAATGTCACAAATTCATCACACAGCCCTTCCAAATCTACTCTCTGTTTCAGCTGGCCTCTTAAATGTTCTGCTCACACATCCTAGTGATCAACTCTTTCTCTCCCACTCTGTCTCCTCCTCCCCAACCCTCTGCCTCTTGGAAAGATAATAGCCAGGCTTTAATTGAAGCAAACAGGTCATTAAAATAGTAATTTTGTAGACATTTGCAATGACAGACATACAGTCACTGCCAAAGACAAGCAAAGAATGGAGGACTGGATATTCCATGCACCCAATCGAAGTTAAACATCCTCCTTTCTTAAAGAGAAAAGTTTCCATTGGGCACTGAATTTAAACAAAGGGAAAAAAGAAACTATTCGGCTCTTGCTCTGTGAATCATGCTCTAGCCTTGATGCAGGTTTTGACAAATGATGTTACACTTTCCCTCCGGAGATAAGGACTCAACTCCTGTTTCTTGGTGCATTCTCTTATCTGATCCTTTGTTGCAGATAAGACAGGTCAAATCACCCTGATTACTTTTACAACCTCTCTGTAGAATGGTGCTCATCACTTCATCAGTAAATACATTCAGTTCTCACTGGAATTCAGAAACTCCAAGCCAAGTTGCCTGCTCTACAAAGCACGTTGTCCAGAGGATGACTGACCCAGAAACCACTTGTATCAGAGTTTTCTTGAAATGATAGTTTAGCAGCAAGTCATTGCCATAAATCTGGTATCAGGTCTCAATAGATTGTAAAAATAAAAATGTTTGGCTTTCTTCAAACTGTCAATTACAGGCTCCTCACTTAGCTGTCAAATCCCATGGTGTCTTCAGTGAGAAGTGTTGTGGAATTCAGAGAGTCTGCTAGTGAGGACGCCCTGACCTGCAAAGGGGAGACAACATTGCCCTGAAGGTAGATGTTTAAGCATGGATTCATCCTGTTTAACTTCAGAACAAACTGTGAGTGTTATTACATTGTTCTTATTTTCTCCTGTATTTAATGGAAAGACGTACTATGAAAGCCCCCATCAGCACTCAACAGAAGACATGTTTCTATCTCAGTGACTCTTAAGAGGGAGCTGAGCTCCCAATGGAAGCATTCCAGTTAAACGCCTAGGACAAGGTGGGATAACCCTGGACCAGACACTAGCCTGGTGTGACTGTCCCACTTGAACTGCCCTCACAGTGCATTGCCAAGTACCTTGGCAAATCAGGACCAACTTTATAAACATGCCCAGGAGCCTCTGCCATCCCATTAGCACCTAAGGAGCACAACTAGGGCCTGGGAAGGTGGCCTCTCCTCTGAACGGTCTAGGGATGCATAAATGTGAGAGAAGTAGAAGGAAAAGCACATCATCATTTCAAGGTGTAGTGTAGATAGGAGTCATGGTATCCACACATGGTATCAATGGCTGTTGCCAAGGTCTCAGACTTACCTCAGGTTGCCCAAGGCTCAGGTTCTGCGCTTCAACAAGGCTTCTCCTCCAACTATGAACATGGACTCCTAGCCAGGGCCCTGTCACTGCTTCATCTCCTGGGCCTGTCTCCAAATGTTTCCCCAGGGTGCCGCATGTCCTGCTACGTCTTGGGTGAGCAGCTCAGAGGGGTCCCTGGCAGTGCTAAAGATACAGCAGAAGCAACATGAGTTCTCCCTCCGCCAAACACCAGCTCACCCCTCGTGGCCTTTCAGTTTTCACATTATGTGTTCTGCATGCTTAAACCCTCTCCTGTGGACTCTCCTGGTCCATCTTGTCTCTCACACCACTGCTAAGGGACAACTTCTGTGTTCTTTTCAGATCTTTTTCTCGGCTCCAGCTCAAGCTACATGCATGCAAGAGGAAAAAAAATAGCTGAATGAGATCATTTTTCTCTTCTCATCTTAGACATTCAGCCTGCTAGCCAGGGTTACTGGAATAAAGCAGGGAAGCTCTTTTTCCATAGCAAGCCATCTGGTTGACATAGACTCACACTGATGCTAATCTGTTGGTTTCTTTCTCTTTATTATTTTTTTTTTCCTGAGGAACACTTCATCTGCAGCTGTAAATTCAGACCTGCTCCCTCTGTGTGCGGAGCATTCATTTTGCACACATATTTATTACCGCATTATGCCCCATTGTAGGTGTCAGGAAATCATTGTTATCCTTGGTGTGTCTACGTTGTTCTAATGTCAGGGATGTACTTTCAAATGGAAATTAAGCAATTATGTTTCACATGGGGAAACCTGACAGACGCATAGATTTTTACACCACTGGCAATGTCGCTGTCACAAAAGCAGACATTGTTCTCGGCGGACTGTCACAGAAATATAATGTATTTCAAGAGGGGAGCAGGAGGGGGAAGGCAGCAAGGCGGGGAAAGCAGGGGTAATTAGCTGTGTGATTCAGGTTCATAGTTCATCCACTGTTTAACTTCAAAATGCACTAATGACATGACAAGGAGACTACTTAACTCATCCTTGGAAAGGATGGCGTTTCGAGAAGCCTTTGAAAACACAAATAAATGCTTTTGACCTTATCTCCACCTCCACCCCGGGTTAAACCAGGATGCTACTGTATGTTTACTCTTTGCACTGTTGTGTTAGGGATTTGTTTAAGCAGCCGCTGGGGCTGGGGCTGTAAGAGCTAGGAGCCGTGCTGCATCCCAGCGTATGGAAAATCAGCTCTCCAGCCCTGCTAGCTCTGGGGCTTCCTGGGGCAGGGAACTCAGCATCACTTGCCTGGCAAGAACCATGTTCTGGTGCCGTCCATGAAGCCGTGGTGGGTGCTCTGTGTTTGCCTCCGTGACGTGTGTCATTGCCATGCAGCGTGCGACGTTGGTGCAGAACTGCGTGCTGCACAGCCCGCCCGCCCTCCTCCTCCTCCTCTCCTTCCTCTAGTCATCTCTGCTTTTGCTTTTCTTTTGCAGGCTTTATTCAGCAGCCTTTTGTGTAGCTCTCCTCTGCCCTTGGTCATTAGCTTCATACTACTCCCCGGGGCCTAGTAGACCAACAGCAGTATGGAGCCGGCGGCCAGTGAACGCAGACAAGGGGCTGTACTCATGCCCAGTTGGAATCAACAGCAACTGGGGCCCAAGGAATAGAGTATACTGAAAAATAAAGTCTTTTTTTAATGTTTCAATCAAATATTCACCAGTAAACACACATGTTATACAGCACGGGCAGTAAAGCAATGTAAATAGAAAACTAAGCATCCCATTAAATGCATTTCTAGACTAGATCAAAAAGCACTTTGCAGTGTTCAGGGGGAAATTATTTGTTTAATGGATATTTTTGATGGGCAAATCCTGTAGTCTTCACTAGAGCAAAATTCTTACGATTGAGACTAGGAAAGGCCACCTGGACTTCAGGGCTCCTGTAAGGCAAGAGCTGCGTAATCGTGACTGAAGAAATACATCATGTCCCAAGGAGTTCACATTGAAAATACAAGGGATCACAAAGCTACACAGGTTCAAAAACAGAGAATTCCATCCTGCCCACCTTATGAACCAAAAAAAAAGATATGTTCCTTATCCCAGGTCACAAAGGAAATTTGGAGCAAGCCAAGAGCAGAACCCCGCTCAGTGCCATGAGCCTCATTAGTAAACTCTGTGAACCCAAAACCCGCCTGGATGGCAGCCAGCACAGACGTCACTGGATGTACGATATTAACATTTCTGACCCTCTCTTCTCCTTCTTCCAACTTTATTTTCCTATCTACCCAGATACTTTTGCCTCAGTCTTTTTCTTCTTTTGCAGATCCCCCAGGGAAGTTGTCTCCTCTTTTAGGCCAGAACACCCCTGTTCATTAGGAAGCCTCTCTCCTGATCCTCACTTCCCTCTCATTTATTTCAATATCAGCCCCTTGATGGAAGATAAACCTCATCAACCCAGAAAGCGCTCCATAAAGAGATTACAAGATCGCCAGAGGAAGAAAACAGCACAGCTGGATTAACACCACATGGCTCCTTCAAAAAGAAATAAAAATCAATGCCCAACAGACTAGGTGGATAAAATAACAAATCCAAATGGCAGAGCTCACTGCAAGCGCAGAGAGACCATCAGCATCAGCTGGGCTGATTTCTAGTGAGGTAGGAGGGAGGAAAAAGGATTTTTTTTTATCCTCTGCAAATAATGTATTTTACCAATAACTTGGTAAAATGCACACAGTCCTTCTTAGGAATGTTCGAGCTGATAAAATGACTCATGGAGTGCTAAAAAAGAAAAGCAAGTTAGTGACACTGATAGGCAGGACAATTGGCCACGAACAATATATGTGGCAGCCCTGCCTCTGTACGTGGTTATATTTAGGGATAAAGAGCATATGTCATCCTAGGAGGTAGAGAATCTGAGAAAACTGCTCAGTGTGGGTCCAAGTGGACTGCTGATGTCCTATCCATACAACATGAAACATTTTGGTCAGAAAAGAGAATATGGAACTGGATATAGAACTGGAGATTCCCAAGTAGGATCTGAAAAATAAAGGGAGGGTTCAGTCCCAAACCAAGAGAACTAAAAAATAAGTTTTAATGATGAAAGTCTGCAATCTATCAACTTCCTTGAAGGAAAATGAAGGATGACAACAGAGGAAACAGAAGAGCAGTAATATATTTTCCACAAAGGAAGAACAAATCCAGTGACTAGGAGGTAAATCCCAACATACTTAAGATAAAAATGAATACTTCTAACTGGGAAAGTTTTAAGCGCAAGACCGTCTTGCCAAGCTCTGTATGAGCAAATCAACGTTAGATGCTACTTATTCTCAAAGTAACGGTAGCTTAAGTTTTATAGAAGTTCATCCAGGTCCTAAATCATGGGATCATCTGAGAATTCATGTTGGGAGAGACATCAGGAGGTTTCTAGCCCAATGCCTTACTTAAAGCAGGGCCAGCTATGAGATCAGACCAGGTTGCTCATGGTTTGTTCCGTCAGCTCTTGAAACCTTCAAGGATGGAGACTGAAGGATCTCTTTCCTGTTCTGGTGCAGGACTGTCCTCGTGGCAGAAAAAGTTTTCCTGAAATCCCATTGGAACCTCTCTTGTTCTTTTATTTTATTTTTTTTTGTCACCACAAGAAAGGGACTGGATGTATGATACTAACATTTCTGACCCTCTCTTCTCCTTCTTCCAACTTTATTTTCCTATCCTCTCAGCGAGTTCCCCATATGTATGAGGCTGCTGTTGTGTATCACTGAGGCTGTTTCTTCTCCAGACTGAACAAGTCCAGCTCCAAGTCCAGCTCTCTTGTTCATTCCTTAGAAGGCAAGTGCTCCAGTCCCCAAACAGCTTGGTGGCCTCTGCTGGACTCGCTCCAGTTTGTTGATGTATTTCTTGTCCTGAAGGACCCAAACTGGACTCTGTCTAGATGTGGTCTAATGATTAACGGTTAAAGGTGTCCCTTAAGAGTGTCCTTAGTTCTTTCTGTTGGTTCCTTCTACTGGATCCTAGCCAGGCCATCCTCCCTGTGTCACTAAAGGGGACTCTTCCAGGGGGCAGGCCTTTGCATTTGTACTTGCTGAATTTGAAAAGGTTCATGTCAGTCCAGAAGGTCTTGGTCCCTTGAATAGCCTCATCAATCATATTGACTCATCCTCCTAGTCTGACATCATTTGCAAACTGGGTGAGAACATACTCCTTCACTTCCTCCAGGACAGGTCCCAGAGCAGACCCCAGAGGTACCCCTCTTGTCACAAGTATGTAGGCAGTGTATAATCTACGAACCACAATTCTCTGAGCCTTGGCATCCAACCAAGCTTTTAACTATTTTGTTGCCTACCTATCCAGGCCATACAGCTCCAAATGGATGTAACAATACTATAGAAGATTGTGTCAAAATCCTTGCTAACATCAAGGTAAATGAGATCTATTGCTCTCCCCTCAACCTCAAATCCAATCATTTTATTATAAAAAGCAATCGGGTAGGTCAGGTGATAAATACTACCAGTAAAATCGTAATGACTGCTTCCCATCATCTTTAGGTGCCCAGAAAGGTGCTTCAGGACTTGCTCTATATTTTTTTCTTGTGACTGAAGAGAGTCCTGGGCTGTAGTTCCTTGTGTTGCTTTGGCTATTTTCAAAAATCATGGTGACATTTGCCTTTCTCCAGGAGACCTCTCTCAATCCCCACTGGCTTCCAAAATTGATAGGCATCTTGCAAGGACATCAGCCAAATATCTCAGCATCCTTGGATGCAACCTGTTGGCCCATGGCCTTGTATGGGTTAGGTTCACTCAACATACAGGTTGACCCACTCTGGGTGTTTTTATAATTTTTTTCCTTCCTGTCCTTTTCATTAAGTGGGAATCTGCAAGACCTTTATTGGTGAAGACTAAAGCAAAGAGATCATGGGGCACACCAGTCTTGCTGGTGCTTAATCACCATTAAATTATCATCTGCCCCATTTCTTTTTTTTTTCAACCTTTTACTACCAATGCTATGGTTGAAGATTTTGCTGCCCTTCTTGTTTCTTCTAAGTGTCAATTCTAGTTGTTCTTTGGCTTATCTGACTCTATCCCTCCATAGCTGGGCAATGTTTCTGAATTTCACCTTGGTGTCTCGCCCTGCTTCCACTCCCTGTCTTTTTTTATTGGAGCTTTGTCAGGAGTTCCTGATTAGCCAGGCCAGTCTCCTGACAAGTCTACATGTTTTCAGGAATTGAGGGATGATCTGTTCCTGTGCTTGGAAGGTGCTCTCTCTAAATCAAAAAGTTTTCTTGAACTCTACTGCCCTTCAGAGCAGTTCCTGTGCAATCTCACCTACCAGTTCTCTGAATAAGCCAAATTTTGCCCCCCTTAAGTCCAAGGTCTGTACTGCTACTCTCTTTCCCTGCTCTCAAAGGATCCTGAACTCCACTATTTCATGGTCATTACACTCAATAACACCACTGATTACAGCCAGGTCTGCTCTATTAAAGATAGTAGATCCAAATGTGCATCGCCCTAGACTGGGCCATCCAATACCTGTATCAAAGAGTTATTCCCAACAGCATCTAGAAATCTTGATTGCTTGCATCCCGCTGAGCTGCCCTTCCAGCAGATGTCAGGGACTTTAATCAATTAGAGAAAAGCCCTGAATCATGGATCTAGTTTTTATGAGGGATTTTATTAAGTCTCTGACAACACTTCATAGGCTTCCTTTACCATGTCAGGTGGTCTGTACACATTCCCACCGCCATGTCACAGTTACTTATCTCTGCTCTGGTCCTGTCCCACAGAGGAATTCTACACATAATTGCTCCCTCACACAGAGAGAACAGTCTCCCTCCTCATCTTCCCTGCCTGTCTTTCCTGAAGAGCTTTTATCAGCTGACTCCAGATTTCCAGTTCCTCCTGAGTGTATACACCCTTGAGGCAGGTTTCTCTGCACTGGTTTATCACTCCTGAGCTCTTTCTTGTACCCAAGAGCCTGGACCTTTTCATTTTGAGCCCTATACACTGCTACTTCACTTGCCAGGAGGTCATCAATTCCCTCCCCCTATTCTTTCTGGTTCAAAACTCTTCTCACCAGTTGGACAGCCTGCTGGCAAGGACACTTTGTACCCTTTGTCAGGTGGATTACACCTCTCCTCAGCAGCCTTCAGTCCTCAGAGTGGGTCCCATGGCTCAAATGCCACATCACTGTTGATAATGCCAGGTGTGCCACTGAGTGTTGACCTACAGGATCCCTCTGCTTCTTCCCAAGTCTTTCATCTCTGTCGGTAAACACAGACATACAAAATATAGTAAGTATATTAAGTATAATCGCTTAAACTATAAACATACAAGAAGTATGTTTATACTTCTGTACAGACTGTTCATTTAGATTCAATACTTCCAACTGAGGACAGAATTTAGCCACACAACTCCCATTCCCTTCAGTAGGATTTGTGTGGCTAAACTCAGCTAAAGTTGAAAATACTAGGACAAATGTACAGCATAACACATGGAGACAACTATGAAGACACTGAGAAAAATCACTGTTTGAACTTTTTCCAGTTTCTTTGGGACATATATCGCCTCTTCTTTAGTCTGCAAAACTCATTCCTGTGGTGGTTTTCACTTAAAAAGGTCCACTAACATTTTCTTCCTGCCATGGAGCAGCCTGTCCATTCTAGTGAGTTACTGTCTTTTAGTATTTGTCTGCTACCTAGTGTTTTTCGTACACCTTTGGCACTGGTAGAGAACATTTACTGCACAACTTCTACACAAACTTAGAGGATGAAAAGTTGCTAAATCAAGTTCCTTTTCTCTGCCCTGTACTGTCCAAGTTCTTTTTGTCTCAGCCCTTCCTGCCTCTTTTTGCATCCTAAGCTTTTTGTTCTCCCTTAACATCCCACCAAGAATGCTCTGATCCCTGTAGGACTATTTCTTCCATGCTGCTGGCCACAAAATGCCTGAAAGGGAAATCTTAGTCTCTTCAATCTTCCCAAAAGCACACAGGGACAACTTCATTTGGGAATAAAACTTAACAGATATAGCCCTCCTTGAGGGCATATCTCTGCCTCAGCTATACTTTTCAACCAAATTATTGGAGAGAAAGGGCAGCAAACTCAGCACATCATGTACTGCTGTGGTACACCCACTACAGATCTCCCCCCTATATTCAACTTCTGCTTCTCCATTTTAATTTAACTCCAATTCACCACCCGATGGCTCTTCAAGCTGAATAAGAGCACACGTTTACACCTGTGTGGGGTGTGAATCCATTGCAGAGGTTAAAATCCTGTCCTGCCTGGGAGGACTTGCACAGAAAATCTCCCCCTTTCTTCAGAGAACTTGGAAGCTCTTATAGTCTGTAGAGTCCAGTCTAACCTAATAACTCTGGACAAAAACTTCCCTCCATCCATATTTGAGAGCCTGGGTCAGGACCCAGTTGCTCTGCACCTGGTTGTCTCCCTCACACGGTGTTATGAACGAAGGGGAAATCTTACCCAGTCTTGCCTGAAATCAGAGCACACGGATGTGTCTGTGCAGCTCTGCTCTCTGAAGAGGCATTCTTCTTTTTGGTAGGCACACGGGAATTCAAAAAAGTTCAGGTTGAGTTCACTGGATTCCGTTTTAAAAGTATTTTCATTTAAGCTGTAATCCTGTGAGCTAGTAACTGTCCCAACTTACTGTGACGAGGCAGGGAGACTTAATTCAGTTTATAGGTGGAAGGCTGAGGGACAAGGAGTTTAAGGGTACACTTGGATATACTCTTTCAGCTGAGCCTTAACGGCTTAAACAGTTACAGCCCTTTGGCTGTTGGTTGCTATTTCAATTCACACTGAAAGGCCAACTGTACCTCTCACTCTAAGTCACAGCATCTCAGCCAAAGGGGTGGGAGGCAGTTAACAGCTGAGAAACAATAACTGGAAATTAAGGAGCTAAAACTCCTTAAAATCAGGCATAAGAGCATGTCTGGAAAAGAGGGCCCAGAACAATTCGCCTAACCTCTCCACTTGTAAATTAAGATAGTTTAATCCAGTTTCTCATTGCTTGTGGGCAGATGGGAGCATTTTAGACAATTGAAAGTAGAGTGCAAAATTATTACAAATTTTACCCTCTGACACAGACGTGTAACACGGTGGGACAAAAGTAATAGGGAAAGTTTGAATGGTTGTTTCTCATGTAAAAGAAAAGCACATGGCAAAACTGCACAAGATCAGGAGGGTGGAAGGCAGAGGTTTCCCTTCCCAACAGAATAGGTTAAAAATTCATAAAGAGATTATTTAATGCCAACTAAAGAGATTGTGAGATTTTCTATCCTATGCAGTCTGTCTAGCTTGGAGGTAAATTTAATTTCTCGGATACAGGACTGCCAGTTCTTAAAGGTAGTGCAGTGATATGTGATACTGAAGACAGACATCTGCATGTTTTGTAGGCAGACACACATAGTTTACAAAGTTCATCTTACTGTAAGCAGAAGAAAGCCATATCTCCAAAGGATGATGCTTTCAGGAATAATGAAAGTTACTTTTTCAGGATGTTCTCTATTAACAACAGAGAAATGATGTGAGCAGATACTTGACTGCTTGATGGTTCAAATGAGATGGCATGATTCCTCAATGACTTATCCCGGTGCCTTACAGTCCTCAGGCACCTCCCCTGCTCTCCGGGACCTCTCAAAGATGATGGAGAGCAGCTGAGCAATAACCCCTGCCAGTTCCCTCAGCACTCTTGGGTGCATCCCATCCAGGCCCATAGATTTATGGGTGTCCAGTTTGCCCAAATAATCCCTAACCCAACCCTTCTTGACCAGTGGAAAGTCTTCCTCTCTCCTGATTCTCTCTGTTATATCCGGGCTCTGTAGTTCATAGGGACCAGCCTCAGCAGAAAGGACAGAAGCAAAGAAGGCATTTAGTATCTCTGCCTTCTCTGCATCCACTGTCACTCTCCCCATTCAGCAGCGGACTGACATTTTCCCTAGTCTTCCTCTTGTTGCTGATGTATTTACAGAAGCCCTTCCTGTTGTTCCTGAAATGTCTTGCTAACTCGAATTCCAGATGGTCCTTGGCCTTCCTTGTTGCATCCCTGCATTCTCTGACAATGTGCCTATATTCTGCCCATGTGGTCTGGCCCTTCTTCTATATGACGTATATGCTCTTTTTTTCTCATTAAATTTACCCAACAGTTCCTTGCTCATCCACGCATGTCTCCTGCCCCCCTTGCTAGACTTCTTTCTTGTAGGAATGCACCGATCCTGAGCTTGGAAAAACTGGTGTTTAAATGGTAGCCAACTCACCTGGACCTCTTTCCTTCTAGGA
Source organism: Nothura maculosa (assembly GCA_032353885.1). Lineage (NCBI taxonomy): Eukaryota > Metazoa > Chordata > Aves > Tinamiformes > Tinamidae > Nothura > Nothura maculosa. The sequence goes on from JAUBOD010000939.1 coordinate 701,120, forward strand.
TCCTGGCCCAAAGGATTCTTCCAAGGAGCTCCCTGAAGAGATCAAAGTCCGCTCTCTTGAAGCCCAGAGCTGCAATCCTGCTTCTTGCTCAGCTTCCTCTATGCAGGACTGTGAATTCCAACAACTCATGTTCACTGCAGCCAAGGCTACCCTCAATCCTCACATTTCCCACTAGACCATCTCTTTTTGTTAGGATCAGGTCTAGCAGCGTCCCTCCCCCTGTTGGCTCATCAATCACCTGCATCAAGAAGTTATCGGCAAGGTTCTTCAGGAACCTCCTGGACTGTCTGTTCCTGGCTGTGTGGTTTTCCCAGCAGGTATCAGGGTGGTTAAAGTCCCTCAGGAGGACCAGGGCCTGTGATCAGGAGGCTTCTTGCAGCTACCTGTAGAAGTCTCATCCACTTCTTTGTCCTGGTCAGGAGGCCTGTAGTAAGCTCCTGTTGGCCTGCCCTTTAACCCTCACCTACACACTCTCTACCTGCACTCTGTGCATTCCAGTTGCTCTCTCACATACAGAGCAACTCCACCACCTCACCTTCCTGCCCTGTCCCTCCTGAAAAGCCTGAAGCCCTCCATAGCCACATTCCAGTCATGGGAGCTGTCCCACCATGTCTCAGTAACTGCACTGAGATCATGGCCCTGCAACCCCACACGCATCTCCAATCCCCTTGTTTATTCCCCATGCTGCGTGCGTTTACATAGAGGCCTTTGATTTGGGCTCCCCATGTGCCTCTCATTCCAGCTGTGGCAGCTGCAGCTCGGCTGTGTGACCCTGCAGGAGTTCTCATATTTTGCCATTTAGCCTCTGCCATCTTAGGGTGCCCTTCATAGACTATGGCGATAGGCTGCTGTGAGAGGCCTGACATGACAGGCCACTGCCTTCCTTACCGCCTATTTCTCCAGTGATATCTCCTAGTTAAAAGGGATCTAGCATAAAGCCTGCTCAATGAGCCCTGCTATCTCATGACCCAGGACCCTCTTCCCACATGAGAAAGATGAATCCCATTAGAAGCCATCATGCTTGGTGCCATGTAAGGCTTCCTGTTGCCAAAGGAATCAAAGTTGCAGCGATGACACCAGACATGGAGCCACGTGCTGATGGACTCTATCCTCTTGTTTCTTTCTGTATCGCTGCCAGCACTGGGAGGAATGGAAGAGAAAATGACCTATGCGCCTGAGTTCCTGATCATCTGCCCCAATTTCCTAAAGTCCCTTTTGATTGCCCTCAGGCTACGCGTTGTCGCTTTTCTTCCCACATGTAGCACCATCAATGGATGGTCTGTGGGTCGAACTAGGCTGGGAAGTTTCCTGCTGACATCCTTAACTTGGGCCTCAAGAAGGCAGGAAAATCTATCACATTCCTTTATCAAAGCATCAGCCTCTCTGTCACAGGAGCTACTTTTTACCTAGACAGCGCATGTGAGAAAAGCCAAGACACTGATAATGCAGTGATGCTTCCTGCTTTGTAACATAACGTACTGAGACAAGAGTCCAACTCACTGCCAGTATCTCTTTATTGTTTGTCCTTCTGTTCCTAAGCCATGGAGACGTGTGTGTGCTGGGTATGTTGTGTCTGTCAGTACCAAAACCTCCCAAGGACGAAGCTCAGTTCTCATTAGCTTCCAGTCTCTTAGACTCTCTGCTCAGCTTTGCACTTAGGACTACAAGACCAGAAAGTACATCAACTACTTTGTGTTGGTTCAACTGCTACTAAATCAAGCTTAAGCAGCTTGTGAAGAGGCAATTGCAAATAGGGACTTCCAAGACTGAGGTTAAATGAAGTGGCTGTGGTTCCATTCACAGCTGGGACCAGTTTCACTCATTTGCAGGCTTCAGTTTGATTATTTTGATTCCTTGTTTTAAGTTAAGTCTACTCAGGTCACCTGAAGTTAAAGTGAGGTGGGGCATTGACCAAGCTAGCATGAACATAAGAGTGAACACACTCCTAAATTAGAAGCCAGATTTGAAAGCACAGCTTTTCATTTTTCTATTAGCTTTCCTTTTGAAACTACTGACCTCAGTGGAGTGTTGATTAAGTTGGAATTGATTCAGTTGGTTGCTTGTTTTGCTTTGCTTTGCAACCATCAAGGTACCAACTATTTGGGACCTTTGCTCAAGGTACATTTAAAAGCGAGTTTTAAAAGGCAGCTTTGAAAAACAGTAAGTCAATTTGCAACGTAACTAACCCCAAGAGATTAAACTGTTGTGCACTGAAAGGATACTGGAGAGCTAAGCTTAGAGACTCAAGCTCTGGTAGTTCTTTAAAGTTTTAAAAGCAAAGTGCCATTTTCTTTAGTCTTTGAGAGTTGACTTTATTGAGCTAAGCAGTGTAAATGTTTTTTTTTTAATAAGTTTAAACAGAAGCGGCCTTAGTGCTTTGTCCTCAGCTCTGGTAATTCTGTTTGTACAGACAAATGCAGGTGAGCGGAGGGTACAAATCTTGCTGCCTTTCACGCTTGCTTCTCAATAATATCAGTAAGCACATCTGACCACCAAATAAAAAACATCCTTTTTGCTTCATCTTCTCAGGATTTTGCAAATGGATGACAATAAATCCAACCGCCTAAGGGTCTTGATTCCTCATGTCAGCACTTCAAACAGCATCATGTAGACACCAAAACATTTTGGCACAAGAACAGCTTGTCCCTTGCATTAACTGTCTGCTACAAAGAGCACATGGGAGAGCTGGCTATCAGTTCTACCTAGTCCTATGGTGAAACACCCATGTGCTGCTCAGGTGATGGTGAAGAATCTGAAATATGCAAAATTTGACCCAAATGCCGTGTTATTCTCCCTGCGCCCACTCTTCTCATCCCTTCAATTCTGGAATTTTCTGCCATGTTCGTAAAAAAACCCAACGTGGACAAAATATCCAGGCCAACAACTACATTATACGCCCATACAAACAGGTTTGCAGTAGGACATCTGTACAGTGAGGCCCCAAGGATTAGCCTTGTTGCCTCACTGAAACTGCCTTAATGAACTTTTAGATTTTTCTCACTTCATTTCAGGATTTGTTTTTTTCCCCTCAGTTAGGATCAAGAATTTTTTACCCATTAGCTTGTGGAAGCAGTATTAGTAGTTTGATTGGGAATTTCTCTCCATATTAGTAGTTAATTTGTGTATTTCTCTGTGAAATTAATGAAATAATAATCAATCAAATTATATCAATCAAATTATTCCAAAGGTATTTGTTTATTTAAAAAGAAAGTCTGTAATAAAAATTGTACAATAAACAATTGAATCATCATATATTACCTTATTTTTATATCTCAAACCTATATTTTTTGAATACAGGATAGAAAGAAATGTCAACTTAGACTCATTTAATATTCCTATAACCATGCCTAGAAATTGACAATGAAAAATATTTTTCCTTGAAAATAGATAGTGCACATTGCTCAACTAGAAAAGTGCAATCACAACACAAAAACATCAGTCCGGATTTTTAAAGTAAGCATTTGTATTACAGTTTTTTTCATACATGATTTCTACATGGTTAGCAGCTCAGTTCTTTCATTTTCCAAACTGGAGTTGAACAGAGAATGAAAGGAAAGTTGAATAAGCTATTGCCTCTTCCTCTCGGGATTTAGTTTTCAAAAATATCCTAATAATTTCTACTCTGAATTCTCATGTGACTTGAATGAAGTTAGGCAGCATTTGGCAGAGTAGAAGCAAAATATATTTTTGCTTATTACCTGGAATGCTTCAGCTATAATTAGGTTTTACATTAATATTTTTGTCATTTGCTGTAGGCGTCTGTGAAATCCGTGAATGTAGGGTCACAGTTAAAGTTTACAGAAATACACATTGCTTATTTTCAAAATCCTATGAAATACTACTTTATTTTAAAGAAGTCCTTTAGTAAAGATTTATATATTAAAGGAAGTTTGATAACCAGGCATTTCAGTTAAAAATATGAAGACTATGCATCTGACACAGAGCAGTTATGCATCTCATAATTGAGATATATATGAAATAATCTCTATTCTGTATTTTATGTAGTTATGGGTTGACATTTTGCTCAAAGTACACTCCAATGAATGTGCCTCTTAAATGAAATAAAAAAAGTAAAATTAAGTCTCTTCTTTTCACCTACGAGATTACATAGGACAAGAATGCATGCAGAAATGCACTAGTGTCCTCAAAATGAAAATTGAAGCTTTCCAGTTATCAACATGTAATGTATAAATATTCTTGGGATGGTTAGATACCAATCTCTTAAAATAAAATAAAAACAAAACTCCATCTTTTCTGTTCTTATCAACACATGTCCTAGCTCATGTCTTAGTGCCTCAAGAATGAAACTGCTCACCAAGTCAGAGCTAGGTGACATTTTCTGGATAACAGGTGATGTTTAGCCAACATATTCAGATAAAATTTAATGAAATAACGGTTATAAAATTGGAAACATCCTAAAAATATGTATTTTTGATTATCCTAAGAATGAACATCTGCACTTTTTAGCCCAAAGGGGCATTTTGCTGAATTTGACTAAATTTTGAAAAAAAAATGCATAAAATGTATTTTATTATGTATCTTCCAAAACTTGAAATTGTTGCCACTAAAACCACTGAAATTGTTGCCTTCTAAAACAAAACAACAAAGAAAATTCAAACAAAATCAAGTAATTATTTAAGACTTATGGGCGCTGTTAGTCTGACCTTGCAAAATACTTAGGCAGGTGCTTAATTTTAAGCACGTGAATCATTGTGTCAAGAGAGATTTTATGGAGAACACTAATGCACAAATATTAGTTAGGCCGGCTCTTCCACTTCAAGATAAGCATGGACCTAAGTGCTTTGCTGGATATAGATCAGGATGCTCAGCACCTAACAGGGCTTTAGGCGCTGATCCAGCAAAGCACTTACCCACATGAGCAGCACTGCTGACTTTAAGATCACTGCTCATGTGCTTAACATTAGGCATGCTCGTAAGTGCTTTCCTGGAAGGGCCCGATAGACCAATAGTGTATGAGCTATAAAATTTGAAGCAATGTATGCTTAACACAGTGCATATTTAACAATGTTAATCTGCTGAGATTTGCTTTTTCTTGGAAACTGGCATGTTTAACTTTAAGCATTTATTTTCAGAAAGTGCGTAAAAAAAACAAAAAGGCCTTTAAAAGCTGCTTTGAGATTATGGCGAGCTGAAATAATATTAGCAAGTCTCCTTTTGTTCCTTTCACTTCTTCTTTGGATGTCTTTGCACAGGCATCTAGAAAAGAAGAAAAAGGAAAAAAAAAACCTAGGCATAAACATCAGTCTATTTCAAATGAGCATCCATGCATTTAGTACTCCTCTAAAAAGCTTAAAGACAGATACAATCAGACACTTGAAAACAAAAATCACTGAACCCTCCTAATCTGAATCCAAGTTTTACCAATTGTGCTACTTTTCGCACTAAAATATTCAAATCATCAGGTGTCATTTATGAAAATAAAACTCACTTAAGCTTATCACTTAAGATTGAAAATGATGTATACATCCAGCCCTGAAATATCCCTACGTCATTATTGGTATTTCCACATGAAGTTTTCCATGCCCGGTGATGTCAACTCTTTTGCAATGAGAAGTCTAACAAGAGTGCAAATATAAGAGCTGTGCAATCCCCAAACAGCAACTATAAAAGCAACACAACTCATCAGATATTCATGTGAACATGTAGAGATGACATGTTAATCCTGGAAAAGAAATAAAATAAGGCTGCGTTTCTACAGTGGTGCTGGCATGTTGTTTCATATTAAGCTAACCAAGCAAGAAATAGCAAAGCAGCACTTCATAATGACCTACTGCTACTGCTGGCCAGTCATGCTAACTATATTTAAATCCTCATTGTGGCAGGAAATATAGTTTTATGTACTTGGCACCACATGCTCTTCATAACTTGTTACAGCTACATGTTAAGGAAGTTTCAAAGTTACTACATGCATTTCATTCTTTCCTAAAGAGAAAAGAGTTTTTGTTTTTCATGTGAAAGCTCTAATGGCTCTTGGAAACAGCTCGTGTTTTTTCGCCATTCACAAATTTCTGCTCAAATGGAGACACGGTCACTAATAAAATTACTGTTGTTGGAAGTTATGGCATAGCTGGCAGCGGGAAGTGGAGATGTGAGAGGCTAAAGCACATGGCATCCATGCATGTGGGAAGATCTCTAGACCAGTGCTCCTCTGCTGAGAGGGATGTGAAGGCCACACAGAGAAAACAAATGAAAAGCAGATCAGAAATCAGAATGAAGACTTTTAACCTGCAGCAGGATTGTCTTCCTTCTGTCCTAACCTCTGAGCAGAGGAACTGGGTCTCTCTCATTAGAAATGTTCTCAAACTTTTCAGTCCGTGATATGTTGCTAAAATTTCACTAAATATCTCAGCTGTCAAAACTAGAAGTTCTAAAACTAGCTGAACTGGATATCCAGAGTAAGAGTTATTGCCATGCACCTGTCTTGTCTCACGGTGCCTTGTTTCTAGTGCAAGTCCTTCGCCATCCCATGCTTGCCTGCTTTCTCATCATCTTCCAGTGCTTGTAACTGCTTTCTCATTAACAGACACACACACTTCCTTTCCTCTCATTTACCAAAAATGCACATCACTGCTCTATAAACATGAAAGCATGTACCTGCTTTCTTTTTTCATATTATCTTGCACTTAGAGTGGTTGTTTTCAAAACCATCGACCTTGGTGCACCTATTCCTACTAATCTGAAGGGAGATGACTTTCAAGAGAACTGCTGAATGAGGCTGAACGCTTTTCAAAATCTCACTCCTTTAGTTTATGATCACACTTGCTTATTCTGGGCTTACCAAAAACCAGCTCTTTCCAAATCACATCAAGAACCCACTTGCTACTGCAGTACATGCTACTACAAAGCAGGTCTTCACTTCACTTGCAGCCAACAGGTAAGACAGAAAAAAGCAAGGCAGCATGCAGAGAAATGCCACATGCAAAATATCTGCCATAAATTTTAAACTTGCCTGACAGTTAGTGTCAGAACGGAAAACTCTACTGATTAAGATAGAAGACCAATGTAGGCAGGTATCACAAGAATTTCCCTAGAGCTCTATGTAGCATTTCCCCTTTTGCTTCTATCCCCTTTTGCTCCCACCTCTTGTATCAGTTTGAAAAAATTACCATGAATGACTACAAATTTTTTAAAGTACCAAATTACTTGGGAGAATGATTTTAATTGAAGCATTGATCAAATCTCTGCATCTAAGTCACAGACTTTTTGATCTACCTTCAAACACTTTCACACTATGGGCCGTTTATGAGGGATGAGAAAGACTTATAGTAAAGATTGCTCAGAATGACTGAAAAGGATTTTTCCTAAAGGAACTTCACTGTTGGACCCAGATAATACATGTCAGAAAAAACATTTTTTAAATTAGGATCATTAATTATACACTTTTTACCTGTTCAGTCTAATTTCATTGGGAGTACATGACTCAGTACCTTTAAGAGGGCATCCCCACTTGTGAAATAAATCTTCCTGTAATCAGAGATAATTGTTTCACAGCAGATTTCCAAATATTTTTCTCTGCCAGAGATTCCATTCATAGTGAATTCTCCATTTAGAAACTACATATGAAATTTTGAGAAAATGCTCATTTGGAAGGCATGGAAACCTCAGCAACTGCAACACTGCGCACAGTGGTCAGCAAGGGTTTTCATTCATAACAGTTGGAAGAAATTCCACATAGCTCTTCAGCCTAGCAGGAAAACACTGCAACGTGGTGGGTGCAACTGCAGGTAAAGAAGTTTGAAGTGTAAAACCATAGAACCACAGAATCCTTAAAGTTGGAAGAGACCTCTAGAGATCATCTAATCCAATACCCCTGCACATGCAGGGCTGCCTAGAGCA
>JAUBOD010000939.1:709076-750291 GCA_032353885.1 Nothura maculosa
TAAGTTTCTCCAAACCCCCCACTGTCAAGTGATACAAGCAGAGACTCTACATAGCTGAAGCAGCAAAATGGAGTATTTAAAGATTATCTGTCCTTCTAAAACATACATTGAAACTCAACCACAGTTTCGGCTCAGTGGAAGAATTACTGGATGATACTAAGCACCAGTGTGTGCACTGCTTGGTACATCTATACAAATTACCCCAGTGACTCCATTTCTTCTCATTTATGTGAACTGGGCAAGTTATAGCATAGCAAACAGCTATCCTCATGCCTGCCTATATAGGAATACTCTATAATAGGAATACTCTATAATGAGGGAAGAACACACCCAAGAGCGTGGAATGCTTTCTAAATAACAGTCCTACCCTGTGCCTGTCTTCCTAAAGCTAAACCTGATCTAATCCATATTTAAGCTTTTGAGCCATGCTTCCAGCTCTGAACAGACTCCTTCAAAACTCTCACCTTTGCACTGAAACAAACCTTATAATTATTTTTCATAAGGACCTATGGACCTTGGAACTAAACATAAAAATAACTACAGATTGCTTTGTGTTAAGAGATTTATCTTGCAAGGCCACAGTGAGATTTTAAGTCTTTACAGATTAAATATTTATACACAGGGGAATACCAAAAGGTTGTAACTTACTGTCTTGAAGATCTATTGAACTCTTGAAAGATACAGCAAGCACAACATGCACAGATTTGTTACATAAAGTAGTTTATTGTATTACATTCACAATGACATTTATTGCAATTTGTTTCTGGCAAAATCAAAATCTCAATATAGACCTTCTCTCTGCGCAGCTAAATTGCCACTAGGAGCAATGCTCACATCAGCATTTAGATTTGGGCCAACATGGAAACCTGAAGACACTGCCCCACTCTGATGTTACACTTGGGCAGAACAGTCTCAGAAAATAATGCTCTGAATGAATCAAAAAATGTTGTCTAGAGTGTGTCACGGGGAAGGGCATGAGCCCTGCACCGGAGGGAGCCTTGCAGAGCTTGCCCTGCAGAGCAACGCGAGACCCAGCGGCTCTGCCATGCGCAGGTTCCTCCACGGCACTCCGCTGTGTACGCAGCCATATCCTAAAGGTACTAATACAAAAAAAGCCCCAAGGGGCATCTTTAGCTTCATTAAAAAAAAAAATACTGTATAAAACTGTTTCAGGAACAAGCGTTTATTTTGACGCCTTAGTTTTGGAGCTAAAAAAAGTAGAAATGGGTTTCATTCCAGTCTTATCAACTTTGGCCAGAGCCTTCTGAGCTGCAGACATCTTGCTGTTCGCCTGTTAGTGGAATGAAAAACAGAAAAAGTTAAGCAGCATCTCTATAGGAGGGGCGTGTAAGGTATAAACTCTTATGTTCAGACGTCAAGCAAGAAGCTGATATTTTTTTCTAGTAAATAGCAGTAAAGATAATGTTATGCAGGATACAAATTGTAAGGGAAGAACCTTAAAAAACAAATTTGAGATTATTCAAACAGAAAAAACACTTGTTATGAATTACTTAACCTCAAAGACAGGAATCAATTACAAGGACAAGGAGGTGAAACATCTTTCCCTTCTGCAGAATGAAGTATCCCAACTCAAACGTTTACTTTGGAATAATCCCTGAGTGTACATTAAGAGGAATAATGCATGCGGGATAACAGATGCATACTGTACCCTCCGACTCAATCTCATGATTATGTTGTCAGCAGGCTGAATTACAGCCTTGCTTTCGAGATGATGAATAATTCACACTGAACTATTATGAAAGTCTCTCAGTACAGTGAAATAAAGGGAAAAAAGAAGGGAAGAAGTAGGACTGACTAAGGTAACCAACACTTGCAAACACTTTGAGGCCACTGGGAAAACTTCCCAGACTTTTACACCTAACACACATTTTATGAGCCACATTTTATAGAGCTGACCTCTTTTCTTTCTTATGTTTTGAAATATTACATTTTAAATCTCTAGCTGCTTTCCCTATTAAGAAATCTTTGCCTTGACCTTTTCCTGTGATATATCTCAGACTGTGGGACTTCACGGTTCTACTACTTCAGATCAGCTAGAAGGTTCTGGATAGGACAGAGATATGCAACTACAGTGTAACTGTGTTACTGTGCAAACAAAAACACTGCCAAAGTGTTTAAAAAGAGTGGTATACTGTACAGAATCCAAGAGCTATCTTTTCTTTCCCAGATTCTCTCATCAATGTGCTTCATTATTTTAGAAGCAAATCACATTTAAAGTGCATTATCTCTCATCAGTCTTTTCCTAAGTCTATGCTGAGTTCAAAAGCTATAGTACATTATGGGAAGAAGGAGGGAAACCCGTGCATGTTTTAAACTATCTATCACCTTCACTTAGGGGACAATCCTTTTCTCCCACACTAGCGTCTGCCCCAAACACAGAAAAGTTTGGGGCTGGGGATGGCAGGGGAGGGATGCATCTGTCACCAGCTGCTGCTGTTTGCAAAGCAATAAAGAGCAGTCAGCATTTGTCTGATGGTCACAAGAACAGCTCGGAGGGCCCGTGTGGTTCCCCAGGGCTGCAGAAGGATTCCTTTCCTTCCAGTGTCCACAGAAACAAGCCCAGCCAGCCTCACAAGCTTGGCACACACAGGCAGGGTCTATTTCTTTTCATATCTCTGTTGCTCCCCAAGGAATGGTACAGTGGCAGACACTACTGGACTCAGACTTGAATTGGCCTCAGAACTTGTATGGAAGTTGGCAATCAGTACGCTTAGTGTTGATTTAGCTTCATTAAATTGACATAAATAAGGCACAAGCAACATTTCTGGTAAATATAAGGCCTGCCTTTAAATCCCTCTTAATTTAAGTGAATGCTGTCATCTTTATTTTTCAGACAGCTGAATTTTAACAGTTGCTAACACTAAGTCACAGGATTTCTCACCTAAAGAACTCATGAGTTTGCAAACATTAGCTGACCACCTTAGCATATTTGTTAAAGTCTGTGAAGTTCACTGGAAGTTTCAGGGATAAAATGCTGTCAAACGGTGAGAGTACAGAAGAGTTCAGACTGGGACATTTAAGAGTATCAATCTAAAATTGGAAGAAAAGGTTCAGGGAGATTATATTGCCATTTCTGTATTTCTGCCAGCTCTCTGAACCAGTATCACTAACTATAGCTTGAAAAGAGGTAGAAAAGTGGTGACACTTTCCCATTTTCAGATGTCTCCTTCTTAAATTGGCCACCACCAAACATTTCAAGACTTTGGTTCGGAAGAGTTGGCTTTGATGAGGTGAAGCCATCTAGGAAGTGAAGCCAGAGCCAAGCAGAACACAGCTGCAGACATCTGTCATTTTCTATTTGTTTTTCTGATGTGTTTGGAGGAGAAAAGAAAGGACCTTGTGCAAGGTTTGCTTACCTTTTTGGTTTTCAGATTGCTGCTGTTAAACTTAGTATAGTCTTCTTCTGCTTCCACGGGGACATCTGATAATTTCCTTTTCTGAAATGTTAAAAAGTGATGAAGTTGCTCTGTCAACCTCTGTTACGATGTACACACATGGAAGTTAAAAGCTTTGGTTTTATAATGTAACCATAGCACTGAAATAGAGCTTGAAACCATCTGAAGAGCATGCAGTAATAGTGGCAAAATTCTTCTCATCATGGGCTTGTTTAGGCATGAACATATAGCATCTCTGCAGTACTTAGAAGAGATGACTTAATGTCACAAGAGGCATTTCTTCTTTTAGCCTTCTGTGGAACAACTTCCAGAAATTAATTCAATCTGGTTGTCACCTTCCAGGATTTTGACTTTGGTTTCCAAGTCTGCGTAGAGAACCTTTGTGCAGCAGCTATTGGAAGCTACTGTCCAACAGTCAGGGAAGCTACAGTCAAGTGCCCATGGTCTCATGGAACCATGAAGGACCAGAAACTGCTTATTACTGTCTGCAACTCCAGAGGACCATACTATCCTCTATCTTTTCGTGCATAACCTCTCAGAGTAATTACTTTCTACAGTTCAACAACAGTGAAACACTGACATAGATCTGCTGACTGCTTTATCACTTGAACCCAACAGTATATTAAGGAGCTTGACTCTGCGTATATTGAGTGTCTTCTATATTCCACAGTAATAGAAGTTAAAGGTTCTCTGCACTTTACACCATCAGGCCATAAGAATGAATATTTCTTTCCATAAACTGTGAGCATGTGTTCAGTTTAAAGGTGAAAAAATGCTGGTATGTTTCCAAAAGGGTGAAAAAAGCACACAGTATTTTACAACATTGTATTATTCTTATAGATCTGATATTACAACTCTGTCCTTAATATCCTGTGAAATCGAAGCTGTGGCCTTCCTAGTTTTTGTGCCAGAGAGTGATTTTGAAAGCAGCTTGGATGGTACCATACCATTTTAAGCTCCTGTTATATTCATTTTGTTTATGGCACTTCTGATCTCTCACTTTCCCTCCGTCTATTCCTCTCTGTCTCTCTCTCTTTGGCACAGGAGCAGGGTCTGCAGCTTAGATTTCTCAGCTCTGCAAACCAGATCCAGCAGCAGCCTTTTCTTTCGATTTCAATGGGATCTGGACCAGCATCTCTGGGAGGCTGTTTACTGTCCTGTGATTACATTTTCAAATGACAACCTAAAAAAAATAATGCTAGTTCGCCTCTCTTTGGAAACTGATGAACAAGTTTTTAAATCTTACTATAAAACACTTGCATTTCAGCAGACTGTCTGCTTGCAGCAGATCTGTTAGTGTTCAGATTCCTTGTGCTGAGAAGCTGGACAGTACAACGATTACAACACAAAATCACTGGCTTACAATTAATAAGGATTAGCTGTAAGATGTAATTGTGATTTAATCATTAAATCACAAAGTCATGACGGCACCCAGTTTTCCATTCCAGCATATTAGAGAGAATCTGTCGTAGCTTTTCTGTCAAGTATTAAAGTTCCTAAATCTCTCCTCTCTGCAAAATCTGTTTTAACATTATTTGTGAACACGCTGCTTCTTTCCTATAATCAGAAATACATGGTGGATCCTTCCTCATTAGAGACAATCACATACTGTGTCTGCAAATATATCTTGCCTTCATTAAGAGAAATTTCAATGCAAGTGAATAAGAAGGGGTCTGAAGGAGAACACAGATTTTAGAGTATGAGCCTGCCTTGCTCCTCCGAGGCTGTGAAATAAAAGAGTGTTTTAAGCTCTGGAGCTGCAAAGACTTCACTGCATCACACACACCCTGGTCAGCCCTCTGGAAATTAATGGGATCCTCAGAAAGATTTCACTGCCCAACAACTGAACACAGTTCTAAGCCTCATTTCCTCTGTAACCAAACTGCTGAAATAAAGCTATTTTTAAAAATAGATTCTCAGAATTGTCCCAACGGTATAAAAGCTATTCCTGCATAATATGTAATGCACATCACATGTACTTTAATACAGTTGTTGTAACATGCTTATATGGCTAATGAATATCAGTTGGCTCCTGATGTGTGTTTAATATTTCTTACAATACATAAAGATAATTCTTAACAGAATCAAAGGGCCAAGTAACTGTGCAGCCAGAACAACTGTCCAACCACATGGAAATAACTTATATCCACGGATATACATTGGAGAACAAATGCTATTAATAACAGCAAGGCCCAATTATTCCTGCATGTGCTAGCTGACATACTGCTTAACAAAGCAGTCACTGAAAGAGCCAGAAATGATGTTATTTTAAACTTGGGTTCGTTAAGTAGCAGGGACATTGCAGGAAAGGTCATTCAGTAAGTAACCTAGTTTCAGCAGAAATAGGGTCCCTCAGTTTAAATTAAATGAAAATGATAATTGAAAGTAACGGTCCACATTCCAAAGGGCCAAACTTTGCAAACCCTTCTCCTTACTTCTCAAAGCCACAGCAAAGGACTTGATGGGTCAAGAAGACAATTGGAAAAGAAAAAGACAGGCAAAAAGTGGCTTTGGATCTTTTACTTCAAACAAGGTGAAAAGTATGAAAGTGTGTATGAAAGTGTGTCTCAGACAAAACTGGATGAATCTTCCCCCTACACACAGGCACACAGATACAAATACATCCTCTCCAAGGAAAAAAAAAGATTTCAGAAGTAAGCAGAAAGTCTATAATGAATGGAAAAAAAGTCTGATAAAAAATAAATTTGTTTCAGAGGTCAGGTAATATAGGGATAAAGTGGAAGCTGCCAAAAACGAAAGCTGAGTTGGACCTTGGAAAGGAAATTAAAACAAATAGTAAAACATTGTTTAGCCGTAGAAGCAAAAAGGGAATCAAAATAGCAAAGCAAGGCAGCTATGCAGTAAAAGGCTGGTCAGCTATTAAACCTAATCTAGGTAGAGCTGAAAAATGAAGCAAATCCTTTAACTCAGTAAAATGCTCCCAATAAAGATGAAGAGGTTAAACACTGGGGCAGAAAAGAGAATGGAAAACACTCTATTTAAGGTAGAAGTAAAACTCAATATGCTAAGGCTGGTGGGAGATTGCCTCAGAAATCTGCGTTGAGGAGCAAGAGCTGGCAAAGGTAGGGGCTCTGTTGCTGCAGAGGAGTGAAACACTCCTCTGCACATAAGCAGGAGGAAAAAGTGATCCAGGCACCAACAGACTCTTTAATTGGGTGTCACCATAACAATAGCAGAGAAAGGAGGGATTAAAGATACAGAGTAAATGAAAAACTAAATGTAGGTAAAGCCATATCTTTTTCTCTCAGCGATAACACATTTTGTGAATGTGTAAGGGATTCCCAGAGCACTTGATAGGCTGCCAGCTGAGAAAGTGGTATTAGAGAAAATGAAAAATGCACAAAAATGTTGAGGCAGGGTGAAAGGGAGACAAAGCAGGTAAAGCAGAAGGGAAGGCACTGGGTTGGGTGGAGGTTACTACTGGAGTTCCATAAGAAATATTTAAAATGTTCATTATATATTAATTAAAGATAGCAGAATGCTAACGCTTGCTGAGTATATGTCACTGACAAACATTAGCAGTACCTAAAGAGCTTGTAACGCTGTGAAGGAAAAGTCAAAGTACCTGGGAGACTGGGCATATTACAAACATATATAATGCACAGATGTGTAAGGTCACACACATGATTATTAACTGCATAAATTCCTGGTCTCTCCTGAATGCTGATCAACTAGAAATGGCCGTGGAATAGAGACACCTCCGTGTCTAAGCTGCTCATAGCATCCCTATGAGCTACCTGCTACATCACATGACAAGAAAGGCAGTTAGGCCAAGAAGAAGGATGAGGAGGGATGAGTGCTGCCACACTGCATGGGCAGAAATTTTATTCTGAATTATTGCACATAATTCTGGTCACCTGCATTCAAGAAATTTTACCGTCTTGTAAGCGATACAGAAATGTTCCTATGCTGATGAGAGAATGAAGAATCCACTCTACATAACAAAGTTGGGCTTCACAAAATGAAAACAGGAACAATATGTGTTTTCTCTTTATATATAGAGAACTAGTGCTAGGGAGAGTCCTTACAATTAAAAAAAAACCCCAGATAAAACTAGCACAAAAATGCAGGGGAACAAATTGGCCATGAATAAATTCAAGGTGGAATTTACAGGAAGGTTTCTGAGCATCAGAGGAATGAGGTTATAGAACAGCCTTCCAAGAGAAGTAATGGAAATAAAAATCCTAATGAGACTTACAGTGGAGAATGGTCAGTGTATGAGAGATTATCCACCACAGTTGGTGGACCCTTCCAGGGTCCTCATAAATTACAAATGAAAGAGAACCTATGAGGTCATAGTGTCCCATCAACCTCAATAAAACTAAATGAGCAAACTGCGTAAGAAAAGACTGCTGACTAAAAACATAAAGTATGTCTCTTTCTCTCTCTCTCTCACTCTTTCTTTCTTTCTCTCCCCCCTTTTAAATACGAAAACCAACCAAAATATTGCTTAATACAAACATAAAAGTATCTATTAACTTCTTGTGTTATTTCAGACATGGTTTTTATGAGGCCAATTTACTCATTGTATTGTACCCAGTGCTCGGCCTAGTCTAGTTTTAAAAATAACACAAAGAAATGAACCTGCAACATAATATCTGTGTCAATATACTTCTTCTTGATATCCTCCTACCTTCAGTTGTGGCTCCAGTGTTGGGCTTGTGAGTTCTGGGAGCCTGCAGAACAGAAGATTACAGTTTAATTTGAGACAACTGAATAAAACTTCTGAATTACATAATGTGAAGTTTAATTCTTTTCATACAGAATGCTTTGGATATCAACTGCTCCCACACAGCATGTGCTACAGAAAAAGAAAATGGCTCATGGACATTGTATGTCTAACCAAAGGAGAGCCAAGCATCAAAAAAAACCCATGGGCTCTTTTAAAAGCTAATTTTGGCAGCCAAAGCAGGAGAACCCCACATTACTTCTGATAACCTTGGCCAATATCAGCAAGATGATACACGGCATCTTTGTTATTACACTATGACACTTCTGAGGTGCCAATTGCCTACATTTTCCCTGGGTCCCAATAACGAGTGCAGGGGCAGAGGCTGGCAGTGATGCTACAAAGAATGTCTGCTGGTAGAGATCAGGCCAGGGTGAGGACCCTGGCTCATCTTCCAGATCTAGATACCATCGAGCCCAGATAGAGATGTGAACACAAACCCCAGCAGCGTGGAGGGAGAGAGCACAGAGCAGGCAGGGCATGGGGATCCTGCTGCTGCCTCTGCTTCTCACGCTTGACAAGTCTGGACAACCCCATTTAATTCTTTAGATTTCCATTTCCTCTCCTTGAAATAGGGATAAATTGCTTGGGGTTTTATGGTGAAGCTATGATAACAGAATAACAAACTCAGGCGTTATTAACTCTGTCCTCCAGCCCATGCTTTCTAGCATCACTGAAACAGAACAGAAACAGTACATCTATCACTCACATCTGAAAATAAAATACCTTTAAAGTTTGGCAAATACGCTCTCACTGCATCTTTGATGACTACATTTCAGTATTCAACAGAAATGACCAGAAGATCATTAATCCACAGCACATAAATCTAAAGCTGGAACAATACTTACTCTAAGTACTTTGACAACTCCTTACTCAGATCTTCAGGAATATATTCCGATATTAACCCATGGGCATATCGCACATAGTCTTTGGGAACAGGGCAGGGCAAGGAAAAGGAAGAGAAAAAGAACATTCATGTTATAAAGTCATGCTGTGTGTGTTATCATAAATCATAAGGTTGAGCTAATAGTAAGGGACTTCTAATGGATACACTGTGATGCTTCTCTGTGTTGAGTAGTTTATGTTATATGACACTTGTCGGTTTATTTAAAAAGTAAAGACTTACTACCCTCACTTTGTCAGCACATGTTATTAATCTCTGCTCTATGTACTTTACAAAAGCTGCTCACTTTGGGAGAATACTAGATATCATGTATTTTTCCGTAGAAATTAAATTTTAAAAACCTGCAAAAGTAAAAAGCTGACTCAACAGAACACGCAATCATTAATTTTAAAGCATCTGGATCTTACAATTATTTGGCAAGGGCTTTAGTAGTAAAGTACATTTTCTGGCTTCAACTGAAAACAATTAGATGAGACAATGAGTCTATTTCAAAGTCTTGTACTTAATTTCAGTACTTTATGGAAAATGCCAAGGCCTATCTAAACATCACTGGCAAGACAGGATAATTATCTGTGGAAATATGAACTACTAGAAGCTGTTTTCAGTACAGGGCACTCGTGCTATAAACTATTTTTTTCTTCTGAAAAGGGGAAAAAAAAAAGCGACCCTTTTACAACATGAAGTCCTAAAACACCCTTTCTGGTACCATTCTACACAAGCACTTTAACTCGGATTTTTTAAATCTCTGTTTCCAGAGCTGCTTGCAAGTAACTTTACTCACGTACAAGAAGTATTTGCCAGACGGACACTGAACTAAAATCTCACCTCTGAATTCCATTCCATTCCAACAGCTCTAGCTGTTCATACTCCTACATGCTCAGAAAGTTCAGACGAACACAGTAAACTCATCTCAGAGCACTAAAGAACTCTTTCTTCTATATCAGAGATAATTTCCTCTATTTTTCTCTAAGAAGCCCAATGCAAACTGGCGCTGAAGCAGAAAGCATTAATGGACTTGAATTGATAAACTCGCACCCCAGCTGGACTGGCATCCAATTCAGCATTCCCTGTCCATGCTGCTCCCCCCGCCACTGCCTACATTCAGCAAGCATTTGTCACTCCCAAAGCCCACTTTAAAGGCAGGAGAGAACAAGAAATGATTCCAAAACAGGACAAATTCAGCTCAGCACTTACTGTGTCCAGTTTATCTCTTAAGAAAAATATTCTCATCATCACACTCTTTATGATACTGAATGGTGATGCCAAGTCAAGCAAAGCCATAACTCATACTGAATGGCAATGCCAAGTCAACTAAAGCCATAATTCATATAATACAAATAGAAAATCTATTTTCTTTGCTTTTTTTTCCCTTTTCTTCCTTTCTCCTTTTTGCCATGAAGCAATCTGCACTGACTTCCTCTATCCATTTTAAAATATCATTGTTTGCCTTCCTGAGACTTTGCACCCTCATCCCAGCGTTGCTTCAATATTAACCTCCTGTCAAACACCAGGAATATTTGCACACCTCCCTTCTTTGTCTTCCTAATGAAACACTCCAGTCCTCAATGTCAAACCTTCCCTCCTTCCCCCTTAGCACTCATTATCTCCTCCCAAATTTTTGTCCTACCAAACCTATAGTTACTAACTATAAATACCCATACATTTATAGGGCATGGAAATGTCATAATACCTGCCTGCAAGCAATTCTGAAGAGAAATAAATTGCACTATCATGGTAATGAAAAGACCAGACAAGAAAATTAGGTTTATTAGAAATAAGTGTGAGTAAGATCCATTTGACTTCTTGTCATTCATCTTGCTACAAGCAGTGAGACTGTCTCCAAAAATTAGTCTCTTGTCAAGACTACTCTTTCTACTCTAAAACTTTTTAAGAAGACAAGTAGATACATGCTAGTATAAGCAAGGAAGAAGGCAGGAAAAAACCACTGCATCTTAGTTATTTCATTACAAATTTCAGAGATAAAGTACTTAAGTACAATCAAGATAGTCACCGTCAGGACAGGCCATTTTCCCTCTCCTCTATAAAAAAGGGATTGGGAAAAGGATAAAAAGCTACTGTAAAGATAAAGACACTTATAAGTTTTGCAGCTTTGCCTCTTTTCAAAAGCCATATATTATAATCTCTGCTCTATAAAACTGTCTAGCTGCCTCTTAAATCTCATTTATGCTGTTTCCTTTGATATCATTACTTGGTAACTCAGTTTCCACTTTGTCAGCAAGTTGCTTTGTTTCTTACTTTTCATTTGCGGGCACATTTGTGAATGTCTTAGTAATCAGAAATAATTTACTCTCGCTCATCTAGCTCTAAACATCTTTATTTTCACTAATATGTCACAGTATTTTCTTAGGTATACCATTTTTCAGGTAAATTCTTCTAGCTGACGTCATAACCCACAGACATCCAGGATGTTTTTCTTCCCCAGGAGAAAGGTGACTAGAAGCATACAGGATTACTTTAGACTTTTTGGTACCAGCACTATCCCTTTCAGGAAGACTTACTATATACATTATTAAAGATTTGGTCCTTAACAAGTACACTCTTGTGTAATTCTATAAATTTGTCATGTAAAATAATCACATTTGGTCCATAAGTATGCAGCCTATAATTTCCTACTTTTTTCTTTTCTTTTTTGGAATGCTTGCTAATAATTATAAAATGTTTGTTCTAATACAGTCACCAAAATGGTTTCAGTGCAGCAAAGCACGTCTGCATATACTTTGCTGACAACATACATCCCTTCCCTTCCCTGAACTAAGGAGGAGCTAAAAAAACCCCAGCAAATGTCTAGTGTTAACTACAACTTTAGCTGACGAAGATATCAAGGAACTCGGGGCACAGAGTTACAATACGCAGGGATTCTTGTGTGCAAGGAATATGTTTATGGCAAAGGCCACTTGCAATAAGCTTCTAAATCTCATTTAATCTCAAGGTATGCTATTTCCCAAAGTGCAATTCATTACAATGCTCAGCTTTCTTACCTTCTTCAGAATCTGTGTTTGGTTTACCGCTGATAAATGCAGCTGACTGTACCCTTTGACCCACAGTTATATTGTTGCTTTTAAGTGCTTTCACTGTTTGATTGACCTAGAGGAAACCACAGAAGGAAACGTCTGTATCAGTGTTGTTATGCACACGTTAATACAGTGACAAAGCTCTTGTAATTTTGTTTCCAGCACATAAAACACTCAAGTTATGGACTGCGGTGAAATTTAATATACATTTGTAATGACTAGCACATGAGTTCAAAAACCCCAAAGAAGCCAGCGTGTCTTTGAACGTGTTTGCCTTGGCAACATAGCACCATGGGGGAGTCGAGGGACTCGGAGGCGACGGTCACACAGGTGACAGATCCACCCGGTGACAGATTCACCCACCAGGAGGGCAGGGGCTTCTCTGGGCACTGCCTGTGTCCACGTAAGTTGCCAAGGTGGCCCCGGGCACAGTCAGGACACTTCGGGGCACCAAGTGGCACTGCCACCCTGGGGCTGACCCACAAACCACAGGGAGAACAAGGAATCGTCAACAATGCAAACAGGCGCCTCTTCCAACACAAATATTAAAACATTCGGGCATAAGAAGATATCTCAGTACCTCAGCTTGACTCATTATGTGTCCCTTACTACAGCTATGAAGAATTCCTCTAAGTCCATAAGAGACAATATCTTATCATGAAAGAAAACTAATAATGTTTCTCTGCAGCCCCATCATTACGGCAGAAAGAGGAACAGATTTTAGGCTTGTTGTTGACTAATTTAAATGACAAGGCTTCCTTACATCACGATAGATACAATCTTTTCCTACAAAAGGCCATTGTAGTAGGGATGGGTGTGTGTGCATATGTTTGTGTATCCAAGCAAAATTAAATTCATCTTCTTTACGTCAAAGCAGACTACACCAGGCTTCACATTCCCAGGTCCAACGGCTTTAATGAAGTGACTGTCCATGGATGGGACACATGGACCTTGAACTGAGACATGCCATGTGATTCATATACAGATATGGGCAACTTAATAAGCATTTTCATTTTGAACAAAAAGCAAATTTTAAAGCAAAAAAAAATCATAATACCTTTTTCTTCAGCCACTTCAGTGTTTTCTCTTGATTGTATCTGTGAAATTTCTGACTGCCAATCTCTGAGATAAAACAAGCAAGAGGAATAAAAGTAAGGAGTGAGTTAGTTTGCATTTTCAATACATTTAAAACCTTGTAAGATGCAAATGTAGCACTGAAGGTAAATTGTGGCTTGCACTTGTTTGATATCAGGGTAATAAGTTTCAAAAGCATTGTGATGGAGACCAAGCAGAACTCACAAGTTTGAATAACGTGAAAATTCTCTAATTAGGCTCTAATCCATCAAAGCACATACTTTTTAGATATAGGTGCAATCCTAGGCTGCATAAAGACTCTTTTCAAACTTCTGCAGTTTGTCAGACCTTACTGCCTTATATCACCACACTGGTCCTTTTAGCTGTCCAGTTTGTAGCGTAAAAGGCTGGGTCCGTGACTGCTTAAAAAAATAATAAAAAAGAAACAAAATAACAGCCTTAAATCTTTACTTTATGAATTCCAGGCCCTTGGTACTGGGGCCAAGAGAGAGATGGTTAGTGAAGATAAACCACCTGTCCTTTCAATAATCCCCTTTCCTATCAACTCCCCCAACTCACTTCACAGGGCGAGTACAGCAAAGCATTCGCTTCCAGCCCCCGCTACATAGTTCAATAAAATGTCAAAAGAAAACCCAGAATTCAAGTGAAGTGAAAGATACTCTTTGTGGGAGGAAGTATAGGATTCATTTATGATTTATTGAGCAACATAAATTAATGTGATGATATAAGAATTTCAGAAAGTGTTTCCCCTGTGATAACTAGGGTCCCATAAACATTGGCTTTTCACATGCAACCAGTTATTGGAGGTATGTGAGCTCAGGACGCTGAGGCAGAGCAGAAAAAACTACAAAGGCCCATAGAAATTTCATGATAAAAATTAGTAAGTATGAATTCATAGACTGCTACATTTTGGAAATGGAGTGAAATGTTAATAAGACTACCTAGGAGATTTTAGAGCCCACTGTGATTCTATCTTGTTCTTCAACAGGTATTTCAGCGAGTTTTAATCTCTTCTACTCCAGTCCCATAAATACCTACATCTGTTTCATGTCATTTACTGATCCAATTTCATATTCCAGCACTGGGTTCATGAAGTTTCCCTCTCCCCTATGCAAACAATCAACAACACATTATTTATGATTCCTTCAGCATTTCCTTCTTTGGGGTTTATTTTGGCTCTTTCAAATTGCATACAAACATGTATTACGTGTCTTTACGTTCGCATGGCAGGGGGAATGAAAAGGTTGGGGAAAAGCTACAGACAAGGTAAAGTTTAAACCTATCTCCATGGTTGTAGAAGAGTAAAAAGTAAAAGAAAAAACAGAGCAAAAAAGGGAAAAAAAATACTAATAAACTTTGCTTCATGAAGCTGATGAGTTGCAGGTAAAGTAATGAGCTGTGACACAGCTGGCTGCAGCCACGGTTCTGAAAGAAAAGCAGCAGAGAAAAGCAGGGAGAGACTCTGGCTACGTGAACCTGCTTCGCAAAGAGCCAACACTGTCCAAGTACAGTGAGTCCGACTCACGGATTCCTCTCTTATCTGGGAAAGTTCGGGAAAGGGACATCCTCCTGCCACCATCCCCCAGCCCGTGCTGAAAAGCAGCTCGAGTCCAGATTCCCAGGCAGACTCCCCCACAACAGCATGATTCAGAGTGACTCAGTTAGGGAAAGGAAATGTAGAACTGCGAAGCCGTTTTCATTAAAACATGTGAAAAATAATTACGCCAAGCCCTTTGGAGATCACTTTGTTTGAAAATATTTTGTGTGCTTGACAGTTTTGACTATTAAACTCTAGAAACTGACAATATTTGAGACCTCTGAAGAATTAAAGTGAGTTATGAAAGTCACAAACTGCTGACAAAAGGATTCAATATTGGAATGTGGATTTAACATGTGATGCACATTTGATATTGGTGAGAGTTAGCGACTATGTTTGATAATATGAGTATATATTGGAAAGCCTTTTGTTCCCTAATGTGTCTGGTGCCTATAAAACTGGTCTGAGACATCTGGAAAGATTGGGTTTGAGAAATACAGATGGAATATAAGTGGTTCTACAATTAAATAATATGTTCAGCGATCGGGTAATCGCTATGTAGACTTGGAAGTTTCCCTGATGTATTGTTGAGTAAACTGCCTAAAGCACATTTTAACATCCATTTTCTCAGTGTTTTCCATAACTCAGAAACTCATATGGCCCCTTTTTTCCTACCTTCTGGGAATACAAGCTTGGCAATATTACTTAGTTATTCTAATCAGGTAAGTTTTCTTGGCTCTTCATGTTAATCACATCAGACAAGATCACAGCACAGCTTTTGCCTTGCAAAATGAAACAAAGAGTAACGCTCTCGAACCGGAGTTCACAACCCTTTTCTTAAACCTCCGTTCCACTCGCTACCCTGAATTTGAATTTATTAGCAAACAACCTGCTTCACCCAGGGTTAGCCAGCTGGAACACACCCTTTCCCCAACCACTACGGCAGGTAAATGGGAATTTTATCCAGCAAAATGAATTTTCGTAGTTCTTCACCACAGAGGCCACAGAAAATGGACTTTCTGCTGATCCAGTAAGTGTAAACTCTTGAATGCTCTGGGGCAAGCATTTGTTATACAGATGTCAAATGCCTTGAGATTAAATTAAGAGTCAGATAATTATGTTGTTAGGTTCTGCCAAACAGATCAGAGCTGCGGAAGACTGAGCCTAACAGACACTGCCCTAGAACTGCAAACCTTAGACAGGGCTACAAAACAGATAATGGGTCATACAGCTAGAAAAATGCAAGCATTTTTGGAAACGTGGCTATTTTTTACAGGTAACAACAGACAAGGGAATATCAAAGAGGGACATGGGTTGAACAGAAGGGTGATTTATGCACAATAGGCAAGTTCCAACAAAGTTGCTGTATAAAAATAATCTTGGTGTTTTAAAATATTTGAAAAAAATATAAAGAACAAGACACATTTCTGGTACTTCATCCCAAACCAAACTTAAGAAAGACCCAAGTGTTGCCCAAAGTAAGCACAGTTGTTCACAGGAAATGTCCCTCCAAAAACAAATTCCTGGCCTTGCCTTGCCCTGTTTGAGCCTCACAACTCAACAGGAAGGTTTTCCACCTTCTCAGGTTAGTGAGCAGAACACTGGTAGCCCAGCCCCTGCCCTTAGCTCCTTAGGTAACATCAGACAAGTTGCAGGGGACAGCAGCTGCCTACAACTTCACTATTAGTTTCTAATGGAAGCATTTAGCACTTCACGGGAAGGCAAAAGCAGAAAGTAGCTGCAGATGCGTCTGTCTCAGCCAAGCCTTCTCAAAAGCCACAATTAAGTCATGTTAAGAAAAGGGTTGTTTTTTCCCAGTGATACTGAATGCAACTTAATGCTTTCTGAAGATCCTTTGAAACCCTGGAGTATCGCAGCAGAACACAGTGCCAGGTATCCCAGCCCCAACAAATGCAGTAACTGTTTCACTGCACAAATTTCCTACTCTACTTTTAAGATAAGATGATCATTTTCCACGGGAACATGGTCTATGCTGTTTCACATTACTGCATATGAACCACTTCATACAGGAAAAGAATAAATTCATGCATTTAAATCTTTCAGGGAAAACTTGCACCTCTTCATGTCAACATTCTATGCAGCAATAAAGGGTCTTTTACTTTGGTGGTTGAGAAGAAAAGGGAAACCCCACAGAGACTCCATGTTCTCAAACTCCTGTACCCCTTCTTGTACACTTTCCATTCACTATTGGTACTCAGCACAACAGACAAACAATGCTCTATAAAAGCTGAACTCTTGTGTCTTTTACAGGTCTGCCAAGCTGCAAAAACTGTAACGTTCCTTTCTCGTCCCTAAAGGTCATACATTGTGCTCACATAAAATAAAAGCCCTCTACAGCAAAGGGAACTCTGGATAAAAGTTGAGGACAAAAGGTATAGAATTGATACCCATCTACTTTCTTACATCTAGGTTCTTTCGTACACATTTATATATCCCAAGCAAGGTTCTTATTTTAAGAAAACTAAGTCCTTGAACACATACCAAATTACACAAAATCCACAACACTTAATTACGCCAAGATATAAAAATGTTTGCCTTTCTCAGCAGCATATTCACCCTTCTCCATTTTTTACTTAGTTCTTGTTTGAATGCTCTGCTACAAAGGGAGGAAAGGGACCCCGTGGACAGTGGTTCACTTCTTCCTCACTAAATCACCCTATCCTAAAGAAAGAATTTACAGTGGTGCAACTTTCAGCACAAGGCAAGGAAAGTTAACAGCATGTACATTAAGGCCTAAGAAATCAAGTCTGGCCAGTTTATTATTTTTATACCAAGAAGCAACAAGACTGCAGAATCAGTTTAGAGCTACCATAGATAATCTGAGATTCACATATTTTATTTACAATGAAGATTTTAAGCAAAAGCTTCTGTCTTTATGAGTACCGTTCCATTCTGAATAATGGTGCTGTGTGAATAACAACAGCAGGAGATTCACCCAACCTAACCACAGCAGTGGTTGCTCTACCTGTAATCATCTGAAGGAAAGATATCCTTCAAATGATGGTTCTTCCCAATCTGAGAAAGCTGTTTAAGACAGGAAAATGAACCACTTTCCAGAAGTACTTCTTCCATTTTCCAGAAGTACTTCTTCTCTGCCATTAAATACATGGAAAACATCTAGATGGCTAACACAGAACAAACCAAAATGAAAGGAGACAACACACAGTATTTCAGTACTAACAACACATTTGTATAGCACATAGCAGTATAAAAACACACAGAACCACACTTAAACCTATGTTGCAAAGAAGTGGCTTGTTCCCTCCTAGAAGAGCAGTCAGTCAGAAGAACTTCACTTTGCACAATCTAAAATAATGCTTATACTTGGGTTTGTTAGTGGAATTAATAAACACCATCTTCCTTTTTCCTTTTTACCTTTTTCTTCTGTTACATGATGTATGTACTGTTCAACATCTGTACACTTCAGCAACCACGAGCAGTAAGGATAGTCAGAGTCTAGCACAACTTGATCCAGAGGCTGAAACTTTCCATTCTGAAATAAAAACCATCAAAAGGATTCTAAAAGCATTATCATAAATAACAACAGACTAAGAGTAAGCCGTTGTTAAGCCATATGTATATAAATATATGTATGTATGTGCATATATATGTATGCAGTAGTCATAGCTTTAAATAAAGTATTTAGAGAAGGTCATATTTCAAATAGTACCACATGACATTCAGAAAATGATTACAAAGCAACTATAAATATTTATTTCAAACTAGTAAATACCTGTAAAATGCTGAACTCTCCAATTAATGCACTTAAAAGCCCAAATTTAAAACAATATGGGGAGAAACTAATGTGAAGCACAGGGGGATTTTTTTGGGAAGATGACAGAGACATAGTAGTTGGTGTGTGCCAATAGTGTTTTAGACCAAAACCTGTTGGATTAAACCCAGTGTCATAACTTCAATTGAAATCTTGCTTTTACTTCCATAAAGATAAATCTCAAAGGAGAAGTGCAGCTTCTGGAACACAGTATTAACCTTTCACCTCTGCAGAGTCAATTCCAGTTTGGCCAGAGTAGGATATAAAGTGAATCTGGCACAACTTCAATAGTCCCACACATGATGGAACCATCAAACAAACCCTGCTGCTGCCAAATAATGCAGAATCATTCAGGACAGTTTGGCACCACTGGCAGTCCTCTCTTTGGAAAGACCCTTTAGTTTGTTGGTAGAGAGATCCAGTGAGCTCTCCATTCTGACAGAGCTCAGGGCTTCAAGGAGCCAAGGCTGAAACCACCACACTGATCAGCACGAAAAAAGCACCTGGATAACCTGCTTTCATCATTCATCAATCCTTCTACTAAACAGCCAGAGGCCTATTAAAAACAACCATCCACAGTTAAACTGGATAGAAAGGAAAACAAAATGGATTTTATTTTTGTGGAAAAGACAAAATTACACTGGCAAAAGGATGGTTGTAAGAGGCAGCAGTAAAGCTGTAATCAACTCTTGTTACGAGTAGAAAACTTACCTGCATTTGTATCCTGGGGCCATACAGGATACGCTGTGCACAGAGCCTAAGCTAGGAAGGCCTGTGGGACAGAAGCTGGCTCTGCTCAGGGACATGAAGGCAACCCTTCCCTGGCAACTTCCCTTGACTGGAGAACATGCTACATTGTGCACGGCATTGCAAGAAGCTGTTTGTCCTGGTCTGGTACCCAGAGCAGCTCTGTGCACTTATTTGGCACTAGGCCTGGCCTTACAGGGTCTAAGTGTCCCTGCTGGAGCAGGGGGGCTGGAGTAGATGATCTCTAGAGGTCCCTTCCAACTTCAACCATTCTGTGATTCTGTGAAAACCCTCCCAGAACCTGGTACGTGGGAAGTAATGAGCAACACAAGCACAAAACCAGCAGCAATGCTCTTGTCCTTCCTTTGTGTTCCTCAGCACTCTATCACAAAGACAGGAGGATTTACTGTTTCCAAAACTCAAGTTTGGTATAAAGCTTTCAAAGAGATGCTAAATACAACTAGGAGACAGTATGTAGAGAAACAGCTAAACTACTGCTATGAAATGACTTCTCATGGGCCACCCTGAGGCCGGATAATAGCACAGAAATACAGAACATATTTTCACACCCTAGGTCATAATAAATTAAAAATAATTATAGAGCAATAGATCAGTATTATAACTCTATAACGGGACTTTATCTCTCCAGCATATTAAAAAAAAAATGTCCTCCTGCATTCTCTACTTGTAACCTAAAGTATAAAATAGTAAGCGACCTTATAAGAAATGTTCTTAGAAAAAACCTCTTAGGATGCATAAAGTGAAATTACTTCCCCCATCAAACAGGAAACAAGCATCAACATTTACATTTGCTTTTATGCCCTTTTGTTCCCAGGCAGAAGATTATAACCAATAAATCAAAAGCATTGCCTAGGACTTTTGAGATGCTTCTTAAATTTACATGAGGTGGTGCAACATTCAGGATAAAGCGATTTCTCAATTATGTGTCTTTTGAATACTTGATCACTGCTTTGCTATTTCATGATAATCAACCTCTACAAATACAGTTTCTAAAAAAAGCAACTTCTCCTTCATGAAATGTTACACAGAAATGTTACTTCTTCCTTCCCTAAAGCATCTAAATCATCTTCCTTTCTTTCTCTCTTCCCCAAAATGACTCATTGTATGCAGCAGAAGCAGCAGCAGGATTTTTTTTCCGATCACATCTGATCACTTTAAATCCAATATGTGGGGGACAGGCTCTCACAAAAGAAATTCCCTTCTCTTATAAAAAAGAGGATTAATATCTGTTCTGACTACAAGTCGACTCCTTGAGTATAATTTACTGATTAAGAAAAGTTGATGGAAACAGAAACACTTCTGTGGTGGACATCTCTATTCTAAACACCAATTAAATCTCCCATAACATAAAGTCCCTCTTTCCTCTTTATCAAATTAAATTATCTCCTGCTGAAAATGAAGTCACTAACACCATTCTCATCCAAGAATTCCAGTGAAAAAATAAAGCACGCTTACCTCTTTGTATGCCTTTATGAGGTAATAAAGTATCAGAAATAAGGGATCCATTGGTGTCACAAACAGTAAACGCCCATCTGAGGGAGAGACACATAAAAGAATGCTAAGCAGCACGAAGCACAAGGATTCTGCTTAACCTCTTTTCTTTTTTGCAAGGATGCTTTTCAGGGGCGTGGGTGGGAGGAAATTTTTAAAACATAAAAACATTTCAATATTTCAAGAAAATGGGAAGGAAAAGAGTAATTGTGACTTTGTACTAAAAACGCAGAGAGAGCTCAAATTGTCAGCTCTGTCAGCTGTGGATTTTCTGACCTCAGACATACTCAGTTTTGCCTGGACTATATTAAAAACTGCAAAATTAAAGCTGCCCTCTCTTGGCAGAATTGGGCATAACAGTCCCTTGTTTTGGTACATCCATTCTTCCCTCTATACTCCACCCTAAACATTGGGCAAGCGATGCTGTGCTGGCAGAAGGCACAAAACAAAAAACAATTCCAAGAGTTTGCTCGGCTAGAGCTGCCTCTGCCTGCTTCACAAAGGCAAAAGGTATCACCTGTGAGTGCAGAATGTCCACACAGTTTCATAACAGCATAAATTAAACAGAAATAGATCAGAAATGGCAGCTTGGTGTGTTCAAAACTGCAGATAGGAGAAGTCACGGTCTTCCATTAGAACAGACACCTCTGCCCATATGGAGCTCAATGCAGCACAGTGGCTTAGTCTGGCTTGTCATATAAATGCACAAAATTGTAAACAATGCAACATGAAGGAAGGGCACCAAGGAGACCCAACAACTGATGACAAGTTGACATTAAAACAAAAGCAAAAGCGGTGCTGGTTACCATCCAAAAGTGGGTCTAATGCTTAGTATAAACAGAATAACACAGAGCACAGTGCTCTGTGTTACAGATCAGCACACACAAGCAAAACCAAGAGTCTTGGGCATTTGGGCTGGAATTTTTCTCCAGTGAGTGAGTTTGTGAGCTCACTTATACTCACATGTATTAAGTTCCTGACCACAAGAGGCTATATTCCCTGGACAAGGATCAGACAAAGCATGTTTTCAATCTCAACTACATATCCATTAGCAAAGAAAGTACCCAGATTTCCTATTCACAAACCTGGAGTTTCTGCTAACAAAACTGGAAGCCAAAAGCATGAGCCCCTTTCCCAAAGCTCTTGTGTAAATGTTCTCCATGGCACCTCCAGTGCACAGAC
The DNA here is from genome assembly GCA_032353885.1 of Nothura maculosa. Lineage (NCBI taxonomy): Eukaryota > Metazoa > Chordata > Aves > Tinamiformes > Tinamidae > Nothura > Nothura maculosa. Next base: position 731,045 of record JAUBOD010000939.1, read on the forward strand.
ACACTGTAGGTTATAAAGACCCCTGCCCTTCCTCGCAGGTACCCAGATCATTTGCTTTAATTACAAACATGAAGGTTTTATGTTCTGTTCCCCTGAGCATTTCAGAGATGCAACAGCCCTAACACTCAGGACCAGTTTTTCCCCTGTATCTCTTACAGAAAACTTAAAGTGATGACTCCTTAGGGCAACTATTTCCTAAGACCAAAACAGAGGTTAAAAAGGGAGATGGAGAATGTAATGTGGTCATAATTGGGAGCAGGGAGAGGAGCAAGTCTCTTGGCTCACCCCCAGATAGAGCGAGGCAAAGCTCACAGACATACCACTTGCTTTGCTAAATGCACCTGCAAAGGACATTTAAAAGTTAACACACACTTTGGGATATTACCATTAAAGGAGACATACCTCTAGGGAGATTGCTTTTATTTATTTATTATTATAAAGGGTCTTTTCTAGTTGAAGAAAGGACAAAACAAATCAAGTTTTATCTCCTGAATTAATACCTATCGCTCGGTTGATGGACCTAAACTCTGGTAAGGCACCTTCAGACAATAGCCCCATCTTAAGATCCCAGCACTCACACAAGACACTAGGGTAGTTAAAAGCAAGAACACACATTGTAATGCCTGCAGCTCTACCTCCACGCTCTGCTTGGACAGCTCAGGCCATCCAGGCCCTTTTCTTCCCCCTCAAATAAAACATACTTTACTTACATGGAGGATTTGCTGGTTTGATTGACAAGGCAAGCTAAGCACTTTATGGCATTTCAGTTTAAAGGCAGTTGAGTGACTCTCCCCCGACCAAAAAAAGACAAATGAACATCTGTCTAATTGAGACTGCCAAAGGCAGCCTTTTAAAAGGAGACCACAAAGCCCTCAGCCCTGGCTAGGTCCAGATGGCAACCGAGTGTGTCAGAAGGTGGGGATGTGATGCAGCACGCCTCAACAAGTAGGAGAAACACCTGTACATGTATTGTAAGACAGGAAGAAAGTATGAGCTTGGACATTAGTTACAGTTTGGGAAAGGATACGTTATATTACTCACCTTGTTCTACAGTCTGACCTATAAACCAGGAATGACACTCCTCTTGAAAACATTTTACTTCAAACAGCTGCTGTGCACCGCTATTGAATAAGTAAAGGGTTGCTTCTCCTGTTGAAAAGAAATCTGGTTTGTGTTTGGAAGCTTGCACAAAAATCAAAAGAATACCCAATACGTCGGAAGAATGTGCCTTATGCACACACATACACACACAAAATCATACACGCATTCTACATAAACTCACTACAAAGAAAGCTCAGACAAAGAAAACTATTATATACAGATGTTCGTTTACCAGCTCTATAAACCAAACTGAATTTGAATCAATAAATAAGATGTGTGAATAGTTCATCTTACAACACAAAGCCTTTGATCCAAACCCAAATCAAAATCACACAGGGAATTAGCTTTTGTCTGCACTAAAGGGGGAAGGTGGATAATGAGAAAACTTCTCCTCCCTTCCTTGGGCCAGTCTCGAGATATCAGACTCAGGAGTAGGGGAAACAAAATCCTCAAATCTTCAAGTGACAATTTGAAATAATTTTTGAATATCCATTGAAAATGCACTGCAGATGTCTTAGCTGGGGAAGAAGAGAGTAGCTGAAAGAAGCTGTTTCGAAGTGTTCATCTGTGCCATTACTTTGGAAAGAGAGGGGAAAAAAAGAGCTTTGGTTTTTTTTGGGTCACCTCTCTGGCATTTCACACGAGTTCTGGCAATAGTGGAGCTGCTGCAAATGGGGTTGGCATTATCCATACCTAAAACACGAAGACACCAAAACTACAGAAGATACCACCATAATTTGGTGTGTTAAGTCTGTTGTCTTGACTCATTCTCTGGATTATCAATCCATCACAGAGAAAAATGAAGGAGATGGGGTGGGACATGAGCAACTGCAACATGGCAGTCCTGCTCGTAAGACATGAACTGCAAGGCTGCTCTCACCTGCAGATCATGGGCTGGCTCAAGAAAAAGCCTCCGTGCAGGCCCTGCAAGCTGATGTCAGCAGCGCTGCTTGTGGGCTCTAGAGACCCCAGATGCAGAGCAAGGCCAGATAAACAGGCAGACACCTCTCATCACAGGCATGACTGATGATGTTTTTTCCCCTCTTTATCCAAAAGGCTGAGCAGATGTTTAACCTCACATAAGGGTACACTTTCAACTCTCTGATCATCATTTATTCTTTTGGAGAGAGGAGCAGAAGAGGAGTGAAGAGGAGACAGCAGGAAGAGCCAAGGTTTCCATCCTTACCACGTGCTTCTCAATGGAGAAGCAACTCCATGGTCTGGTCAGTGCTGGACTCCAACTGCTCCAGAAGTGCTCACTGAACAATTTAATACTCCTACCAGTGAGCACAGTGGCTAAATGCAGGGCAGAGCTGGGGAATGGTGGGGAAAGGGAGCATCCCTACTAATTTCAGCTCCTGAATTTATTCCCTTATTTTAAAAAGTCAGTACAGGTTTCCCATCAATATCACTATACAGAAACTCCATGGGCCAGAGGGAGAACCTAGGGCAGCTTTGCTCCCAGCTTGACAATTTCAGTCAGTTGCCTACACTAAGCAGGGAGGGCTTCATTTCCCCTCCCTTGAGTTCAGCACTTTGCTGGTTTCTGCCTTACTTATGAAGTGGAGGCTGGAACTCGACTCTGCTGACTCTGTATGGGATAGACAAAGGTCCTTGTCCTATAAAAAGGACCATCAGTACTTTTGTTTAATAAAGTACATAGCATGAATCCTATAGCATGTTGAGTCCTTCAGTGGGTATTGCACACTATCTGGCACCAACTATCCATCTATTAAACCCAAATGTAAGGAAAAGACATTACTAGGGTGTTTTTAGTACTTCCATTTTCAAACCCTCTTCTGCTAACAGGCTACATAACTGAAGGTTTAGGCAAGTCCATAAGTAAACTCCTGTAAATTCTGAAGGAACACACCCATGCTTTCAGTCAAATCACTGCACTGCAGGTTTTCCCCAGAAACCCTTCCCCATATCTCCGATTTTATGAACTAAACAGCTCTTTTCCTCCACAGCGAAACACAAATTAATGGCTATGTTTTTGCAAATAGAATATATTATAAAATGAGTATAATACAGCAGATGGAAAATACCTGTGGTTGTATATTTTCCTGTAATTTCTGAACAATCAGAAAAAGAGGTACCATGACAATAAATGATTTCACATTCTGCATCTCTGGTTTTAAATCATTCTCCTCTTTTAAGAACAAGTAGTAATTATTATAGTGTGATATTAAAATGTACACAAAGACTTCTGTTACAAACATAAGTGAATACGAACAGTGAATTTTAAAACAAAAATATTCAGCTTAATTCTATACAAAACAAATGAGCTTATGAAAAGAGGTGATAACAAGAACCAGGTAATAACACAAAATAGCACATAAAAAGCACAAACCAAATATTTCAAACAAAACATGTTAACTCTAACCGAGGTTTATTGCAAGTTTTTGTTGCTCTATGTAACACTGCAATTATTACATTGCTCATCTAACAGTAACAAATTCTTGACAAAAAGGGTAATCTGACTAAAGAAAGTTTGTGGGATGGAGAAAGGGTCATTAAACTGCCAGCATTACTTGGTCTTTCCAATATGTTTCTAATTCAAAGTGCCTCATTATCTATTAACAAGAAGAGATATGCTATCTGGACCAAGGAAAGAAGAAAATTAAATTTAAAAATAATAAGGACTCAAAGTTTGGTAACTATAATTGAGTCACTTTTTCTAACTTTGATTATTTATTTTATAGTCTACGTTGAATAGCTAAACCCTAAATTTGGATTTTATAAAAAGTGCCCAAGTTCAACTCCCTACACTGAAAATTCCCCCAAACTAATCAACTTAAAAACAGAACTTAAATTACACCTCTTTTTTTTTCTTTTGTGCTGCCAATAATCCTGATGAATAAACAGTTCAACCAATTAAAATCATAAAAGAAATCCTAAATGTTTGCATAGCATTAACTATCTGGCAACACCAGCAATATCTTTGGCACACAGGACCTACACTATCATCATTATTTCAGCTTGCAAAACACGAATATTTTGGTGATGGAAGGAATCAGCCAGAGCATTAATAGACTCACGTCTATTCACAAACTTGCCTGTGCTTGGATTGCGGAGTGTTGTAAACAAGGCTTCATCCTCAGATGGCTTAGGGGGGTTAATAGCTGCCTCTGTTGGGGGAAGGAGAAAAGTTATGAACTTCTAAATAAAGAAATATCTCATGTTCTGCCATGGTTCTCCAAGACACTCAGAATTAGTTGACACTTTCTGGAAACATGTATTTTCTGCTATACAGGTAACAGCCCAAATTCATCCAATCTGACCAAAGCACCTAAACTTTGATTCCAGACAGCTCTGTCCTTTAAAGCCTGGCCTTTAGGATGCAGCCTATGCAGTAATATATGGGCCAGAAATTATCTGAGTGCCTGTTATTTCTGTGAAAACATGCACACTTGCTTATCTCCTATGTATAATCCTTGAAAATAAAGAGTGGATCTAATTCTCTCAAGGAAAAAGAAGCTGAGGGAACACAGTACCTCTGGCTTAGGCCCCCGACAGTTCCCTTTTCTATATCTTAAAGAAAAAAAAAGTCAAACAAAAAGCAGAGACAGAAAAGTGCTATTACTCTGTGAAACTAGAAAGAAAAAAGAAATAAGCAGCTCCCATAAGAATGCTGATTCAAAGCTGAAAAAAAAAGATTCTATATGGATCCACAGTCAATTTTTATTCCATCCAAGGGAGTATTTGTAGGGAAAGTCTAACTTATATTTATGAAAACGACTTCTCACATCTGAATGAAGAGCAACATGACAGCATCATCTTTCTTAGCCTGCAGACTGCCAGTTCTGTCCCAGTTCCTTTCACAAAGGCATTCATCAGAGCAAGGAAAACTACTAAAGCATTTCACACATACGAGCAGCATCCAGCCCTGTGGAGAGAGGAAGGGCTGACAGGGCCCAGGGTCTGGCCATGGTGCTGCTGAGGGGAGCAGGAGATGTGGGCTGTGCAAGGGGGCTGTTGGAAGGAAGGCAAGTGCCACATCTTCCTCCTTCTCCTCCCAGGGTCATGTAAGAGGCGTGGCTGGATGGTGGGAACAACACATGGATTGCCTAGGGGCAACCTAGAAGCTGGAAGCCTAAATACAATCAAGGACAATAGTCCCCTCTGGCTGGAAGCCCCTTCCCAACGCAGAAGAACAGGCAAGGTGGACTTCTCTCCGCCTGCTCACTGGGATCTCTCTGTCAAAAAAGCCCCAAACAACCTTGTCCTTCACATTCACTCCTGGCTAATCAGTTGTGCCACAAATAGAGATTGCCTGGATAAAGGCAGGACCCAAAGGGCTTAAAAAGCAAGTATCCTTCGTGGTAATATCAGAAGATAACAGCTCTCAAAGCTGGAGAATTTACAGTCCTTTTCCTTCCTCAAATTCTCAGTGAAGTCTACAGGTGGCTTGAAAAAGAGCTTACAAAAGGTTTCAATGCAGCTTGGTTTGCAAATGGAAAAAATGTCCACATTTTCTAACCAGACTTGCTTCATATGCTGATATATAAACACACACGCAGTTGTCAAGCTACATTTGTCCTGGCAAAGGAGAACTTCACATTTCTGAAGCTGTGTATATTTCGATTCTTGACCACAGTTTAACATCAGTGTGTTTTTTTGTTATTTTTTAAATCACTGCAGTGATTAATGATAGCGAAAGTAACATAGCGCATGTGTTTACTTTGATGTGTTTCGCATGAACATGTTAAAATATACATACTAAATGTGAGATTTAAAATTTAAAACAAAAAGCAAAACAAAAGAAAACCCCAAAGGAACTTTTAGCGCTCACTTGCTCTGCTTTCTTCATGCATAGATTTATGAGCACTGGGAAAGAGTCCAGCTGAGTCTAAGTTGCATCTTGTTGAACGTGAGCAATTAAGTGGACAGCCCTTCCTAACGTAGCTGTTTTTAATGGAGTTCACATCTTCATTTAGTGGATCCGTTCATTTCCTAATCTTCTATTAACACACAATGCCAACCTGGCCTCGTGGCTGAAGAAGGCCATATATATATATATATTTATATGTATATAAATCTAATTTTTCCATGATCAAGAAAGTGCTGATCAAAAGATTGTTGCAGTTAGGTGCCCAAACCCTTTCCTGTGCATATTCTGGCCTTCAGCCAGCAAAGGTAAGAGGATTTATTTAATGTCATTATACTTATTAGCCCTTGTAATTGGACCAGGATGTATTATAGCTAAATAAACAAAGACTTCTTAAAAAGCAGTTTTTTTAAAAGCATTCTTAAAAAGCAATTTTCCAGCAAAACTAAGAGTTAAAGAGTTAAACTAGGACTCTTACTGTCTTACTTTTATTTTATTTTTTTTTTAAGAGCTTTAAGATTCACAACCAGATAAGAAACAACCCCAGAAAAAACAAGCATACCAGAGGGACATTACAGGAAGAGTTCTTTTGTTAAATGCTAAAGGAAAACATCAGATGATTGCCATTATACTATTATTATATTATACCACAAGAGTTACCACAGCTCCGCCCTAGGAAGCTTGCTTCAAGCAAAGGAATAGTAGGTGAGAGCAGGTAAGAATTTTCTTACTAAATGTTATACCCCTTTAGCCCTGCAGCTGTAAAGTGCAGGGGACATAAAGGTTAGCTCATTAATTAACAGATGGGCTGGCTTTTTTTCTAGGACAATATTCACATACAGGTCACAAAAACTGATACAAAGGTACAGAAAGGCCCAGTTAATCCTGTCCCAAGGACATGGTTAGCTAGTAGGTGCTCTTTAAGCTGCCAAGGAGGTGGTTGAACCCTCCTCGAGCCTCCTTCTCCCAGAGACACCCTCAGTAAGGCAGAATGAATCTGGACCACAGTCCTGCCAGAGCTACACCTGAAAATAGAGCCTAGATGAAAACCCAACGCAAGACGATTAAAACATCCTTGGGCTCATACGTATATAAACATCTCTGCTGCTTTCTTTCAAGCTGATCCAGCAAAGAATTAACCAGTCATGGAAAAAAGGAATATTAATTTTCAGTCAGATCCTTAGGTTATAGTCTGCTATTTATTCTTTATTAACCAAATTAAATTACACTAAGGCCACTTAAAAACGTGGGTGACATCCATCGTTGTAATAGAGTCTACAAAGGGAACCTCAGAATACCAGAGTTGAATTAAAAAGACTATAAAAGCTTAAAAAACATTTTTCACTACAAAAGAAAAGAAAAAAAAAGACGAAAGGCTATCGTATTTCATGGAGGTCAGATACACAACGAGGCAAATTCCATAAAATATATAAACAGAACAACGTGAAAATGAACCAGCTGTCAAAGGATTTCTGACAATTATTTCTTCCACAATAGATAGATACAAGTCATTAATGAATCTGCCTATTGTAGGAGGAAAAAAAGTGTTAGCCAGTATTGCTACATGAATAAACACAGCAAGAACATAAAACTGCCCCCTAAGTCTACGAAAGTGTTAAGGATGATGCAAAGTCTATTCACCTTTTATTCAACTGCTTACAGAATACTCTATATAACAGACTAATATCAGGTTATATGGAATTCCCATGCAAAAAGCTGCCAGACATGCAAGCAAAAAAAGGCTGTAAATAACTGTCAATTGCGTAAAAGGAAAAAAAACCCTCTGAGAGCACAAATTTCCCCACCATCACTCTGGAAAAAAAACAGACTCATTTAGCAGTCTGGAAATATAAAGTTAAGATTTCATTTAAAAACAGATATTAAACCATACGTCACCTATATAAGTCTTTTCCATTCCCTCCTGAGCTTGTAGCTGAGCACAAAAGGTGTGTCAGTTGGAGACATTATGATAGAGCTCATTTAATGGACATTTTATGGAAGACTTTAAGTCTAAAGTTGCAGATATGCTAGATCCAATAATTTCACTTTATGTTCTTTGTAGATGCAGGGAACTCTCAAGTAAATGGCTTTAATTCTGTGCCTGTGCTAATGGTATATGAGCAAAGTGGCCTCTACCTTGCAGTATGCCCTATAAAGTGTCCAGTGAAAATTAATTAATAATCTAGCACTTTTTATCATTCAAACTTCTGACGCATTTTGTAAGTTACAAGGTAATTACATGTTAGCATAATGAATAAATTCAGATATGCACAGACTCAGGATGCAGTTTCACGACTGACTTCAAGTTACCAAGATAACACACCATTAAAATTGCAGTCCTGAGGTCCCCACTTTTTCTCTTTATAATATAAAGAACACGCAGCTTGCTGGTAACAGCAGCAGGGAGAGAAGGTGAGTTCAGGTGCTTACATATAAATTCCCTTATATCCCCTTGAATTTTGGGAATGCTGTTTTCTCAGTCATTACTAAGTTGATGTTATCTCACCCTCCCTTGACACAGTGCTAGCTTCGGTGACAGAGGATTTCTACAATGCCTCTTGTCAAAGCTTGAATTATGGCAGATTAGTAACCACAGATATATTATTTGATGCCCTAAAACAAATCATGTTTAAAGTGGTTCGATTTATACCCTTTACACTCGCAGCACTTTCCACTTCATCTGCAAATTCTAACATGCAACATATTGCTATCTAAAACCAGCACAAAGATCTCTACCTTAAGCAAAAATTCACATAAAAATACTACGAGATTGTTCATGTAGTCTTTTACTCCTGTATACTTTACACTGTCCCAATTCATTTAGGCCAAAAAATACACTCAAGGACTCCCTGGCAGCAACATGCACTATTAATTCAGCAATCATGGAAATCAAGATGCAAGGCAGGTCGTGCAGGGGTTTGTACTGACTAAAGGAGAGGTCAGTCTTGAGAAGTTCAAGAACAAGTTATCACTTGAAGGATAAATGCTTCAGACTTCCCTTCTCAGTATTTATGGGGTCAGAACTGGTGCAGCTGTATTACTGGCTGATTCAGCCCTATTCCCATGTGCAGAGAGGCCTAAGTTGGCATCACTTGGTCTCTTCCAAGCCAGATGGCAGAAAGCAGAAGTAGGAGATGGTGTTACACATTAAAACATCTCTTTTCAGTTATTTTATTTGCTATGCTTCCTTCTGGCTCCTTAGTTTGCCAGTTAGATCTGCCTTATATGCAGCTGAGCTCAGAACACCCTTTTAAGAGATGACATAAAAGAAATGGTGCAAATTACCTGCAGGCAAAAGGCTTTGTTCAAGGATACAAATGCCAGTTTAGGGGACGGTTAAGTAAAATATACCAACAGAGTGCTAACTTCTAACATAAGGGTAGTCACAGTCACTTTATTAGGAAGGTGTATAAATACACGCACATGTATTCACATAATCTTTGTAATGTTTTAAGTCAGCTGTTAAAGTATATATTTCTTTGTTGTAAACATTATTTCAAAGATCTTTACCTAATTTATTCTGGAAATATTAAGGTTCAAGTGCCCAAAATTTTGATGTTCATTAACATTTCTGAATCGAACTTCTAACAGTCCAGCATTGTGGTCTCTTTGTAAGAGGTAATTTGAACTCATTTTTAAACATTAAATAAAAGCACATATCAAAATGGTTTTGAATGCAGAGTGCAAGGATGGAAAAGAATAAAAATAAAACCTGCTGACCAAGGATTTTAAAGAAAACTGCATTTTATGCATTATGTATTCTAGAGCTTCTTTTAATAGGATATCTTCTCTCAATATAATTTTCTCCAAAAATTCTCAAGTCAAATGCCTTCTCTGTTGGTACATGGAGACAAAGGTTCCTTAGTCTCATTTAAAAGCAGTAAGGATTAATTTAATGCATGCTGATGCCCTATGGTTTGGCAACACAGTCCATTTATTCCTGCCTCCATCTGACTTTTGGCATATATGAGATTTGCTCAGAGAACTTGCCAAGTTTCATGTGAAACTGCTCTTTTTATTTCTAAATAAGTAATTCCTAAAAATAATAGGATTGTTAAATTTCCCCCTTCCTTGCTATCCTTCCAGTGCTTTTCATATGGCAGTTACCGTAAAACAATAAAAAAGCTAATCAATTTACTGTTTAAGAAAACAGCAGGCTGGAAAATCTATGTTTGTCTAGTTTAGGAAACTAAAGGTTGAACTTAATTTTCAGCTTGCAGCTCACTCCTACTTCTTTTACTAATACAGATAAACATGGAACAAATTAAGTACAACAGTCTTAACCTTAGGTGCAGAATGGAACAGCCTGAGAAAACTGTCTGCAATCCCTGACCTCTTTGCTAAAGCTTGCAAAGGATATAAGCAATTCCAGGGCTGACACAACACCTATCCCTGAAAAGCTTTTCTGCAAAGAGACTGCGCTTCACACGCATCCTGTAAAGCAGCCAGGGTGTGATTTTAGTTTCTCTTGGTAAGACTAGTTCGAAGTCACTGCATAAGGAGATGCATTTGTTATACAGAACACAGACCAGATCTCTGTCACACACTGACTTCATCACAATATTTAAGGGGTTTTTTTTAAAGTCGCTCTTAGAACCCAACTTAGGTGGGAAATGAACAGTAATTCTTTTTCCTAGGAGAAATGTCAGGTCCTTATAGTTTCAATAAATACAATAAATGGCAAAGGCAGTTCCATGGGCCCAGCACCATAAAACAAGCAGAAATACCCAAATGCACATTTGGAAAAATCATTATCATTTTAAAAACCAACAACATGAATACTAAGTAAACATGCACAGAACATCTTCTATTAAAGCACAGCATTAGCACTTGTGTAGCTATGAGACAGCCAGGTTCTAATCCTTGAGAGTCACCTTTTCCTCTTGTATCCCCCTGTACTCAGTATCTAGACCAATACAACAAGAAGCTTCACTTTATCCACGGTAAAGGGGTCTCAGATACACGGATAATTTAACAACCCTAGTTATCTAACTCCTACAAGAAATGCAGACAAGCACAATCTGGAAATTCAAGACACCTACTAGTGACATCCGTGTGGATCCTTCAGGACACATGAGCACTTTGATGTCTCTGTACCATGACTCTCCCAGAGCTCCAGATTCAGGAGGTCTTTTTAGTTGTCGACGCCAACTCGCCTGGACAAAGCAAGTTCAGATCCAGTTTTCCAGCCAAGCTAATAAAACCCCCTGGAACATGGAGCACGGTGCAGAAACACCCAAGCAGGTCTGCAAAGAGCCAGCTTGGGTCCATCAGGGCTTATTAGCTCAGACACTGTCTGAAAGCAGCTGCACTGCAGAGCTGGTCCTGGAAACAGCAGAGATATGTTAACATGGCACAGCACTTGAACTAATAAACCCTGTTAGTGCTGAGCTGAGTCTGCCCTAGGCCAAATCTGATGCCTGCATATCCACAGCATAGTTAATCTACAACTGCAGAAATTGCTGAAAGACTTGACTCTAGCTCTGGCTCAGCACACACATCTGCTCCTGCTCTTATGCCTAAGGTTTCTGTTCTCATCAGCTCACTCTGTCTATCACACGCCACCCTCTGCCTGGTATCCCTCTCACTCGTTTATCTCTTGGCTTTTGACATCCATTTCTCAATCCTCTAAATGTCTGTGATAAGGCTGCACAATGTACACCGGTGGCTCCCAGGCTTTCAGGAATGATTGTGATGGCTACCAACCTCCTCCTCCTTGTCCCATCCTCTCCACCAGACTGATGCTTTCTAACCAACTCTTCTGTTCCCGACACTCAAGACAGGGCCTTTGCCCTGCCCTTGACCTTTAAATTCCTATCAGGGAACAACTACAGCTATAAAAATAAAATCAAAAGATGCTTGCATTAGTACAACAAATTATCTGGCCTCCATGGAAAAACTAAAACAAACACACACAAAAAAAAACCCAGTACCAGCAGCAATATCAGTAAAACCACCACCAACCACCATCAGATCTCTGACCAAGGCAAGCTACTAGTTCCAAGAGCAAAATACGCCACTTCCCTTTAAAAATGTTTATCTGCCAGCCCACACACGTGTCCAGGGATCTTTTTCTGTTGGTAAAAGACTGTCCTCAGGCTGCTACTGATAAGACCAGTGAAGGAGGTTCTTTCCTTGCCATAGGAAGAAATTAGGGTAGGCAAAGGCAGACTGAGATGAAGCACGAGGCAATGGGCCTGCTGACTGAACATCAGCTCCATCTCTAGATACTGTCAAGACTCTGACAAAGAGCATGGCCAATCCTACACAGCGCAGGAGATCCTTGATCTTGAGCTGCTTCTAAAACACTGAAATCAATATAAAAATATGTTTTTTAAAAAATCACATCTAAAATTGAAGTTTACCTTTTCAATCATCAATCATGCTCAAACCAGTACATCAGCAACTTATTTTCTACACAGTATGATGTATTGTATATATGTGCAGTGAAACAACAGAATCCTACAACACATAACCACCCTTCGCTTACTTTGTAGGGAAGATTAGAAAAGGAATCTGCCTGGTTTGGAGCTGTTGTCTTGCAAATATTAATCCAATGTTGTCTGCTGTCTAAAGGAAAAAGGACCATACCCTCCTCTCACATATGCTTTTTACATCTAGTTAGGATGTAAACATTACCAGCAAAACAGTGGCCAGAGACTTCCGTAAAGTCAAGAGATCCATTTTTGTTCTAGTGGCATGAGTGGGATCAGGACAACAGGAGACATGGTTGAAATCTCCACCATACACCTGCCGTGTTCTAGGGAGCCGCTGTTGTGCCTCTGAAGGGTTAGTGGATTGAGAAAATTAGGGAAGCAAGTTCCAGTTCTCATTTCCTTGACTTTATAGTGACAGACCTCATTCTGCTCTAGACTGAGATTTCTAGTCTCTCAGCAGAACTAATCACTGTCTACAACCATACAGAAACTTTTAAGGTTTCGTAGTCAGAGCAGCAGGAATTACATGTATCTAACTGGAGGGACCATGAGGTTGTGTAGCATGATACACAACATTATTACCCTCGTGAGCTTCCCTGGGAAGCAGATCACTGAGAAGAATAGTTACAAACTAACTTAAAGATTTGAAACTGAGGCCTCAGAAATCTCTTTTCTTAGAAGAAAACTATCAGTCTGGTGCTTGAAGCTTTAAAATATATCTTCCTCCTTCTTCCCACTATGCTCAGAATAAAGGCAACAGACAGAACATCATAAACCCGCTATTTACATCTACAAAGGTATTGGTAGACCTACGAAACACGTGTTTCTAAACTTGCACCCAGAATTAGATCTTAATTAGCAGCAATTATTTACACAAGCCATTTTTATGCATGCATGTAGCATAATAGCATACAGATATTATGATTAATATAAGCAATCAGGTCTCCCTGTTACAAATTCTGCTAAATAACAGAACTGAGATCCATCAGAAAAGCAAAATTTTGAAAAGTGATAACTCTCCTTTCTGGAAAAAAAATAATTAAAATTATTCAATCTCTGAGTTCCACAGTGCCATTCATTCGATAGGCAAGCTTCATCAGCAGCAGTGCTGTGAATTCACTGCCTGCAGATTTCTTTTTTAATCACCAGGTGCTCTGAGGTTCTACTAAAGCTTAATAAACTTTCTTACAGGTCTGGAGCACTATATAAATTTTTCAGAGCTGTGCTGGCATAATTGGTAATACAAACTGTCTGGCTTCAAGAAAGTTACAAGCTCTGGCTGCAATCCTGCAAGCCCTTACTTAAGGATTTAACTTACTGCGCAGAACTCACTGCTTGTGCATAAGTTAGGCATATTTGCAAATATTTGCACAGTAGGGACATCTGTTCGTATAGCCAGTCATGTGATAGACGATCTAGCTTTAAATCCTGTGGCAGAGAATCAATATCAAAAAAAGGTGAATTTCTCATTTATAAATTCCTTTCTTAAGTGTCAAACATGTCAGAGGATACTGATAGAAAAGTTAAAAGCAGAGGAATCAGTAAATCACGACGACTGGTTCTGCTGCTCGTGCAGCTGAAGAAGTCAGTTTCTGAAGGACAAAGTGTCTCCAGCCTCAGCTCCAGCCTCATTTGAAGCCCCTGGCTGAACCAACCTCACACCAGCCTACAAAGGGCCCCCTTTCCACAGCTGCCATATCCACAATGCTCTAAAATACCCCCTAGCAGCACCTGCTCCTTATCAAATTTGGTTGAAACTAATGAAGAGGCTCAGAGGCTTTCAGTTGGACTAAAAAAGGAAAGTAAAAAAAAAAGCAAAAAAAAAGCACAGAGAAAGAAGGAGGGAAGGGAAGGGAAGGAAGGAAGGGAAGAAGGCAACCGGGCAAGTCTCCTTTCCTTAGGAGACCAGGCTGGAAACCTCCTCCTTCGAGCTGCCTCTCCTGGTGCTGCCTCAGGCTCTGGGCACGTCCCGTCGCACTCCTGCTCTTTACCACAAACCCCTTCGTGGTCGGTGAACGCAGCGCTCTAAAGGCTCCTCTCAGAGCTGCTTTAACGGGCACAGCGGAGGGCAGCGGCTTCCCCCAAGGCCAAGCGAGGGGAGCGCGGCCGCTCCACGGGCAGCGCTGCCTGCCGAGCCGGGCACATCCCTGGATGCGGAATCCCAAGGAGTCTGTTTTGCAGCGGGTGCTTCGGGCACTGGCCGTTCCCTCCAGGGAAGGGATGCGGGGGGGTGGATGGGAGCAGGGAGACACGGCGGGGCTGCACCGGGGCCGCCCCTCCTCCAGGCCCCGCAAGGCGAGGGCCAGCCCGGAGGGACCGCGCAGGGGCTGCGGGGGAGCTGAGGTGCGGGGCACGTGTGTGGGCTGTGTCACCAAGCGCCCGTGCCGCGCGCGGGCAGCGGCGCCGCGGGTTACCTGGCGCTATGAGCACCCACGCGCCCGGGTGCGCCTCGGCGGCGCCCGCCATCCTCCGCGCTCCCGCCGCCGCAACATGGCGGACGGGGCGGGAAGCGGCGCTGAGCTCCGCGCACGCCGAGCCCCGCGCGCGCTGCAGGGCGCCTCTACCTCCCGGCCAGGAGAGGGGGGGACAGGGCGGTGGGCGGCAGCCGGCAGCTTAGAGCGCTACGGATGCGCGGTGCTCCCCCCCCTGCCGCTCTGGGGAATGGTACGAGCCGCTGCGGGCGGGGGGAGGGCGCCGCGGCCCCGCCCCCCGCCGCGGCCGTTTGTCCGTTGGGCGGGAGGGAGCGGGAGGAGTTGAGGGAATTGGCGGGTCTGGGGGCAACGGCGGCAGCTCGGGGCGATGTGGGGCCAATGGCGCCGATTCGGGGCCTTGGAGATGGATAAGGGGTGGGAGCGCGTACCGGCAGAGGTGGAGAGACGTGGGGCGGCTGAGCCAGGAAGCGGCCGCTCAGGGAGAATCTTGTCTGTGTGTTAATGCACGGGTCCTCAGCGGTGCCCAAGGACAGGGCAGGAGGGAAACGGGCACAAATTGAAACGCAGGGTGGAAATAATAACACTTTTACTGTGGAGGTGGCCAAATGGGGGAGAATTTGCCCAGAGAGGCTGTGGTGAGTCCATCCCTGGTGATGGACTCACCTGCCTTGAGCAACCTGCCTTGAGCAGGACTTTGGAACAGGCCTTCACCAAAGGTCCCCTCCAACACCAGCAAAAGAACTGGAAAAGTTCAGTCCTCTAGAGCTGGATGTGGGGAGACAGAGGATTTCCTCACAGCCATCATCTCCATGGTGTATAATATGACCCTGTTAAACATGTCCTATACCTATGGATAGCACCAAGGAGCCCTGGTCACCAAATAAGATCTGTACGTGTATGTGTCTTTGGAGATCCATGTATATAAACACATATATATAGACATACATAGCTTCACCAGCAAAAAAATGAGTTGATGGCCACTGTCCCAAGAATTTAAGAGACAAATACTGCACACTATCAAAAATATTGGAGTATACATATCAATTGCAAAGCACGGAGATATGAAGCAAATATTAGAAACACACTAGGAGTTATGCCCCCAAACAGAGCAGAACTCACCAAGTCCAACATATGCAAAACAGCTGAGTTGATGTAAGGCTGAAAAAAATAATTTCCTGAAGTTTGAGCATATATATTCATAACTCTGAGATTACATTAATCTAAATTTATTTTAAATTTTATTTTTTTTTTCTGCCTTAAGTGGGACAGGATAAAGGTGCCAAAGACCACACGGCACCATGTGTTTTGAAGAAGTCCCCACTAAAATCACAGGGAAGTTCTGCTTTCAAAATGACTGCAAGTTGCCATAGCATGTGCCTGGATTTCAACATTCACTGACGGATCTTGTAAAACCCTCTTTGATACTTGTATCAGCAGAGAGAAAAAGACACTCCCAACTGCTTTACTGAAAACTGTACAAGAGAGAAGAACAGAACTGACTGCTGAGCTTGAAACCTTTTTATGTGGAATGTTTTCTATATAGATAAAATAGTTTTAGTAAATAACAACATCCATCATGCAAACTATAATGCATAGTTAACTGTCTACACTTCTGAGTTTAATAAAGCTCTGAAAAAAGCCAGGAGTCCAACGCTACGTCCTCCAGATATACTGGGTGTCAGGGTCAGGCTTGCAGGGTAAGTCTGCAGTGGTTGCCTGCGCAGAGATCTAATTTCCTCTGCGACTTCAGGGTGCTAGACCATGTATGATGGAGATGTTGCAGCAAACATTGCTGCACATTTGCAAAATTGACTTGTTAAGCTAATATTTTTCAAAGAACCAATCCCTCCTTACTTACCTGTTAAGCAAACACATTCATAGAAGTGCTGAGTACTCCTAAAATCAATTGAAATGAATGGATGTTCCAACTGTACATTTCCTTTGATTCATAAACATCTCCCACAATTTCTAGGTGTATATTGGCCCTCAGACCTATGGTGTACGTTTTCAAGATCTTCCAGTTAGAAGGTTTTTTTTTTCCTCAGAATCTCCAAAATGCCCCAAAATGCAATTCTCAAATGAGCCTGAATAAAGTTTTAAAATGAAATCAGCTGTGGAACAAAAATAACGCAGTGAAACGTTCTGATGCTAATCGTGGAAGTTAAGAGATATACTGTATGCCCTTTTAGACAAATACTAAAATGGAGTAATTAAGGATTTTCCTCAGGAGCTGATGATAGTAAAATCTTATTTGCACAAGAATTAAGTATTTTCTTTTTAGGCTTGCCAACATTTATAACCTAGTAATATCTACTGCAAAGAGAATGCTGAAGTTTAAAACTTAAGACTGAACTGCTGTGGTGATATCATTGTAAATACTCAAATCTTAATTTTACACACATGGGTGTTCTCGTTTGGGCCAGTGTGACTCACCACGTGCAGAGAGCTAAATGCAAGCAAGCTGGGACTGCATCCTATCTGAGGACAATCGTTTTACACATTTCAGAACCATTTGATATGCATTCATACATCACCTGCACTCTGTCCCTTCCCTCCTCTTCGCTAGGGCTGCTTCTAATAATCCAAATGTCTCTGCAAATGCAAGCATCTCCTTTTGCCAAACCAAAATTACTTGCTCTCTGCTGCCAAAGAAATGCTACTTTTGCCCACCTTCATCTGTGGAATTTATCCCTTCTTCCTCAGCTACACAAGTAATGTTTAAACATCCCCTGGAGCCTGGGTTGGAACATTGTTCAGAGGGAAGTGCGATTCTTTTTTAAGCCAAACTTGTCATTTAAAAGACAAAAATGTTTCCACTTACGATTATGTTTCACTCTACAACGTTTCAACAAACAAATTACAAGTACGAGCCAAGTTGAGCTATTTCACGCTTTGGTGCTTCAAACATTTATATGCATAACTTTAAATCTATTGAGGTGCATGTTTAAGGGTCAGCTGTACGCATGCAACAGCATTACATTTCATCCCAGTAGGATGCCTATTGCTTCATGTAACTTTAGCTGATGTACCAGAATATAAAAGTGATTGTGATTCATTTAAAATTGTCTAGTTTGAAATACTGCTCTCTGTTCATTACAAGTCAAATTATTGTTTTGTTTGGCTTTACTGAAAACAAAATACCTGTGGTGTTGAAACTATTTGAAAATATTTTATTCAATCTTTATTTTCATTATTTTCTCTGTATAAGACAGGAATTATGCCCCTTTGCCCTCATGATTAATGATGGATACCTTAAAAAAAAAAGGAATAAAGGAGAACATTATATATCTTTAAAAACTGAAAATCCTAATGAAACTGTATGTAAAAACATGAATCATGCTTCATTATACATTAAGATAAGCTCATTTAAATGACAAATGTGATATTCTTAGAAAGCATATTTTAACAGAGCATAAAACAGGGATGATGTATTTGTGTTTCGATCCATCAGAGTAAATCACAGTTCCTCCTTGTCTTGTGATCAAAAGTGCTTTCTGATGTGACCAAAATGCACCATCCATCTCCCCGAGCTCAAGTAACAGGATCATCTCACAGGCCTCAGCACAGGCTCATCCTGCAGCAGGAAAAAAATTCTGTTTTGGTCACATGAAATATATCATAGAAACATAAGAGGGAAGAGATTGAGCTGTGTGGTACTCCTGTCCCCCAGGCCAGGTTTGCTTGACTCAGGTAACAGTTTCCCAGCCTCAGGTTTGCAGCCTCAGGAATACTTAAGAGCTGGTTAATCCTTCCATTTAAATCCTAGTGATCTTAGAATGATGAGCTCAGAAGAACATATATAGGCCTAAAATAAGCATTAATATAAACATAAGGAATTTAGAAAATAATTGTAAATGTAGAAAACCATGTTTCATTTCTAACTGAAGTGCTAAATCAGTTTTTCAAACAAAAAAAATTAAAATAGTTTTTCTTGATAGTATTAATCTAAATAAGTACTTTTGTTGAAATTATTCAATTTTGAATAAAAAAGGCAGTGCTCATATAGAAGTAGTTAAATAACAGCTATGAAAGAAAAATCTAATCAGCTCTGAGCTGTAATTGCTTTGTTCTTTATACTAATTGTGTTACATCTATAGGTGTTTACCACTTTTTTATTTTTTTCCTTGATGGAAATAACCATTCCAAATTTTTCCTGCTGGGTTTAATAGGGGTGAGAGATGTAAACAGAGGGAAATCATAATTAGAAGGGGGAAAGACAGCCACAACTATAGAAACAAAGGGATCTGTGCTGCCTAATTTGGGGCATCTATACTATAAATGCTACCCTCAAGCCTGCCGGTTAATGTGGAGTAGAGATAAAGCAAGGGGCCGCTCATCAGACCTGCTTTACAATTTTATCTCAGAGGTAGGAATGGGTGTAAGCTGAAGCACAGGAGGTTCCACCTGCAGGTGAGGGGGAACTTCTTTACTGTGAGGGTGACAGAG
>JAUBOD010000939.1:797875-821303 GCA_032353885.1 Nothura maculosa
GACGACATCCACGGCTCTCCCTTCATCCAGCCAGGCAGTCATCCCTTCATAGAAGGCTATGAGGTTCGTCAGACATGTCTTCCCCTTGGTGAATCCATGCTGACCTTTCCTCAATACCTTCTTCTCCTTCACATGCCTAGAGAGGGTATCTAGGATGAGCTGCTCCATCACCTTTCCAGGGACAGAGGTGAGGCTGACCAACCTGGAGTTACCCAGCTCCTCTCTCTTGCCCTTTTTGAAGACTGGAGTGACGTTGGTTTCCAGTCCTCTGGCACCTTCCCTACTCTCCATGACCTCTCTAAGAGAATGGAGAGTGGCTGAGCAATAACCCCTGCCAGTTCCTTCAGCACTCGAGTCCATTCCATCTGGGCCCAGAGATTTATGGGTGTCCAGTTTGCATGTGCAGCTCAGATTAGGAGCTCAAGTTGAACCATATATCAGAAGCCAACTGACTACATTATATTCTGCCTGTTTAATGTTTTACTTACTTTTGGTGGATAGTGTCTTTCCCTACATAGAAATGTAAACTACTGAAGTAACTGTTATCATGGATATAGCATTTCACCCTACACTAGTTTCATTTAATCCTCACTGAAATGAGGTTCTGACCTGACAAAATTTATTGCTAGCCAAATTTTAGCAGCACCATCCCTACATCCCTTGAGCAACATAAAGTAGGGGGAAAGATGAACAAGGAAATTCTGTTGTGCTTTTGAAAAAGCTGGTAGGGAAGCCCTACCAACACAAGACTGCATGCAGATTAGACACAGGTTCCATTGAAGCAAGTTCTTTCCTACTTAGCATGAGGTATTTGTATATGTTTAAGAATTAAGTGGACTCCCATTTTGCTGTAATGGAAGAAGAATCCAAATGCACCTCTACTGTGTTTATGATAGGTATATTGGCATAGATAATCAGAAGTGACTCCATTTTACCCTCCTTTTTGGATAGTAATTGCTCTAACAATGGGAATGGATTTACCAGTATGAGGGGAGGAATAAGAAGGGAGTATGGGCAGGAAGAAGGAAAGGAGTATGCAGAATGAGAAAGTGCTACTTATACTCCTGAAAGAAGGTTTTTTAAGTTCTCTTCCCAGAGATGGAAGGGATCATTTTATCTCCAATAAAGATTTTTTTATCAGGGCAAGTATATCTTGAACAAAACAAAGTAGCAAAAAGCGCAAACTTCTCAGAAAGTCACCACTGCAGAAACTGAGCTGAAAACTCCAGAGGCCGAAAAACAAGTGCCCACCAGGGATCTTGAAAAGGCAGAGGAGAAGCCAGCAATCCAGCACACTGAAGGTAGGCTTGCCTGAGGGCAACACAGACACAGTCAGGCTTGTGGGGGAATGCATGGAGCAAAAAGCCATGAAAAGAGCTCACATTTAATAAAAATTACTATTCCTCTTAATCATTTGGAAGATTCTACTATATATCCTTGTGCTGATTGAAACACTGGTGTGTAATAAGTTAGTTTTCTGTCAATATAGTATTTCTCTCTGATTTTTACTACCAATTTTATTCCACTTTTTAAAGCTACCTTTGCAAAAAAAATTAATCAAATCCTCATTTTTTTATGACTAGAATTACTAAAAATATGTTCATGAGCTGAATCTCATTAAGGGCAAATATAAAAGCAAAATACAAGTTTTTTTGTGTAAGCAGTTTTCAACTTCTAAATGAGCAAGAGAGGTTTGAAGATGAAAAAAAAAGCAAAATATCTCTATGTTTTCAAATCTCTTTATTTAAAAAAGGCTTATCAGATCAGTCTTTAACTTTCCAAAAATACTCTTCTTTGCCAAGAGACCACACGTGAAGTTTCAGGTGGGAAAAAATTTGGCTTAAAAAGAAGAAGAAAAAAAAGGTCTTAGAATGAAAATCAACATGGAGCTGCTACTGTAGTTCCATTATAAAGTCTCATAAAAAACATTTCCAGTTGCTCTCCAGTAGGTCTGATTTCCATAAGTAAAGCCCCACTTTATTTCTTCCACAGTTCCTTATAGGTCTTCAAGGAGCTATGAAAATTCTCTTGCCAACAGGGAATTTCTTGCAGAAATAAAGTATCTTAGGAAACATTTTTTTTATATAGATCTGGAAGCATATTAATGATTAAAGTCCTGATCCTTATGAGCCGAGTGTCTGCTGTTTCCATTGGTTTCTGTGGAAATGACAGATACTGGGCACCTTTTAGCATTAGATATAGTATTAGCCTATCTCAGTGCTGATTGTACTAGACATAAAATCCATAGCGCTTGCCCTCCAGACCGCACAGTGCAGGTCCCACTGTTCTCAAACCCAAGCATTTCACATTTATGATTCCAGTTCTTAAAATCTGGGGACTGACATAAAAATTGTAAGCTTTTCTAGCTTTTTGTGATTCGGGAATTTGAACTTTTTTTTTAAAGCAGGTTTCTTGCCTTCTGGTTTTCTCTGCAGGAATCAGAGCTGGAAAGTCAGCTTTGTTTAAAACAGAACCCAAGGTTTTTCTTCTCACTACCTTTCTCCTGCGGCCGGAGTTGAAGACGTCAGACCACCAGACTACAGGATTTGCCCCCTTAGGGACTAGCTCATCCTCAAATGTCAAAAAAGTCTCTGTGCACCCCTTCCATGCAGTGACTTCCAAAATCCTCTATGACAGATTTACCCTCATCCAGGTCCTCGTGCCTTTCTCTTGCTACTCCCTGTGTTTTCTGAATGCTTAACTGGGGACACAGGATCATAGCAGAAAAAATCTGTGGGAGGCACTACTGCAGCTGCTGGAGGAGCTTATTTTATCTGTCAGCAACTATACGTGAACTCTCTCTACTGCAGGATAAAATCTGACAGAGAGGCATAAGTCCTGACAGAGAAAGTTTTATGCACATTAAAGTCCCCATCAACCTGTCAATGCATAAATGGTCCTATGCCGTGTAAGTGATGATTAAAAATGATCCAAAAGAAAGCATTTAAAACCCAAATGAACCCAGCCACTACACCAGCTCTCCACCAAAGCTGCGTGATAAGTTAAACTTTTTAAATCACAGAGATCAGCAACAAAAGATCTGACTGCCAGAAGGCATTTCAGACATTCAGCAGATTTTCTATTAGAATGTAAGATAAGAAACCATTAAAATGTACATAAAAAACAGTCAACTGTATAAAATTTCTCGCGGAATCAAGGAAAGCCTGTCCCATTCATGGGATTGCTTCCAGGGAGCTCTCCCTCTCCTTCGACACTCTCACTCTACTTTTGTGTATTTGGCATAAGTAGTTTACATTCTGAGCAGTTAAATTCAGCCTGCAGCCTCATAGCAGCTCCTTCTCTTGCAAGGATATTTATTATTCCTGCTGCCTTTAATTGTTTAGCTAATCTGTGTCACCAATAACTGCAATCCATGTAATCCCGTGGTCCTTTCATTTATCTTTTATCACTCAGGCAGGTATTTGCTATGCAGCTCATTGTATCTTCTTTCCAAGAAGACTGCCAGGTCTTTACACAGGAGGATTTCCTACCACGGTACAAATTTGCATCCACCACAGCAGAGCTGCCTGCTTGATGCTTCCAATTGCTACTGAACACAAATAACAAATATTCCTAAAGTCATTCCAGCAATTTTCACATGACCATTCATGTATTAATATCATTAAATCTGGCAGAACACAAGAGAATGAGAGGTAAAAAAAAGAAAGAAAATAAATCAACTGTCATGATGAACTAGTCTCCATCTTTTTTTTCCTGGCACCTGGGTAGTCTCCTGACAGGGAAAGATTGTGAGCAAAGTCTAAGTTTTCATGGATGCCAATCAACTTTATGTATTTTGTAAGGCAAAGACAACTATTTTATTAGTACCTTATATAAACACAACACCTTTCCACCCAATGACTCAAAGTAGGTTGCAACTGTGGATCAAAGATCTCATCATCTATCTGCATTTAAATACCTCTGAGGTAAATAGATGCATCTATGCCAGTAATATGCCCATATAAATGTATGTTATAGACCTATGCACATGCACACACACAGAATAAATGTCTTCAGATATTTGTCAGGCGACTGCTAGGAGTGGCCTCCTACTTTTGGATAAACTTCAGATAAAAGTCTAAACATCTGGATACTTATAAAAATCACCAAAGCTTCTGGACGTCAAAGTTTTCTCTCATTCATTTGGACGTGTGTGTGAAATTGTCAGTGGGCACGGAAGTGTTGCAATGCACGGCATAACCACCCAATGGACAGAAATAGGAATCAGATGTCTTTCAAACAAAACTTGCCTCTCTACCAGCAATCCTCAAGCGAAACTCCCACACCTGTGGATGAGGGGTTGTGCTGCTATTACTACCATTCAGAAGAACTCTTTAAAAGCTGGACTTTTTTCTTTTTTCTTTTTTTTTTTTTTTTTAAGACAGCTCTCACAGCTTATAAAACAAGATTTTGGCTTTAGCTAATGAAAAGCACTAATGTTCTGTGGGAGGTGGAGAGAGAGAAAGATTATAATTAAATCTCTGCACTCCTCTCCAGTCTCAAAGGGCTTGGATAAGAAACAGTTCTGCTGGGCAGCTGAATTTGAGCTAAATAAGATAGCTGGGGGAGGGAGACTTCGTGGTGGTTTCATGTAGGTTTGCACATGTGGTAGGGCCAGGGAACATTTCTGATGAAAATAAAATTGTTCTGGGCTTGATCCAGCTACAAATACCGACAGCCTGCCGGGCCCTGCAACTTTCATAAGGTTGCAGATCCTGGCTCCTAGCAGGGAGCTTGGCCCGGCTGCCATGGAAGGCCCAGAAAGCAAAACAATAATTTTATGCCTCAGAGCTGCACATCCAATTGGGAGAGGTGGGAGGACACGCGCCAGCTCGCTCCTCTCATCCAGGGCCGTGAAGTTTGGGTTCCTTTTCTTGCCCTTAATCCCTTTCACCCAAGCACTGCAGATACTGCAAAGAAGCAACCTGGGAACTCCAAGCTGGAGGTAGTTATTCCTCAACAAGGATTAGGGTGTCTTGGTATCTCATGAGCTGGTGGTAATATCAAACTGCTGGATGAACATAATTCTCCCCTCATGCCTGTTTATTTTTTAACTATTCTAGTGGTTTGATTTGGCCTCAAAGAGCACATGTTTTGTTGAAATGATTTACAATTTATGTTAATTTCTATAGTACTCCTTTATGTATATTGTAGGTGGATCTTCATAACAAATAAGTCTGAAAATATGCCATAAATTACAACCATTACAAATAAAAGACTACAAGTACCCAAATGATATTTAAAAACTCCTGAAGGAACCTAACATAAAGAAGTCTTTTAGGAGGAGGCAGGAGATTGAATTCCATCACTTTGGATTGTAAAGTGATGGGTTAAAATGTTCTTAATGGAGCTGGGAGACTGAGCTTAAGGTGAGCAACAGAAAGTAAGCTCCTAAAGTAGCTCAGATATAGGAGACATGAGCAAGAAAAGTACTTTATACTCAGTGCTAACGAAGCAATTTCTGCAGCTGTGGGGGTAGGATCAGAAGCTCAGCTCTACAATCCCTCATTTTTTCATCTTGTTGCCCAAAAGATACCCAGGGGCCAGGGCATCTCACATCATGTCAACGTTATCTGTCCCAGGAGCACAAATGGGGACAAAATGAGCAGAGTCAATTCACTTTTCTGACACATAATCAAATCTAACTCCAAAATTGTCCTCTAAGGCATTTTTAATGGGGAGAAGGGAAACATCCTACTGACATAGAACCCTGGTATTGGGAACCTTGTATCTTCTTTAGGTTTTTGCTGAGTTTAACTTCTTCATAGGAGGAATAAAAAAAGCCGTAGCCACGTTGATGACAAGTATGGAAAATTAGTTTGTTCAAAAAAACTTGGAAGGACTTATCACAAGCACAGAAAAGAGGGATTATAATGAAAATGACAAATGATGTTCAAGCAAAACAAGGTTGTTAAGAGTTCCTTATCATCTCTTTAATCACTGATCAGACCCATGTACCCATGACTACGTCACGTGATTTAAACGAGTGGTAATTAGTCCCAATCCAAAAGAGTTCTTAAATACATACCTCTAAGCATCTGGAAATGTTTGCTGAAGTCAGTCTGAGGACTTAGACCCTGAGATGCTACCCACGCACTGCATGCTGGACCAAAGCCTTCGATTTCCCAAGCTGGAACTGGAACAGAGCATTTTATTGTGGCCATACAGCTAGCATTAAAATTCCTCTCAACATATACAGCTGCCACTCCGTTTTTCTCTTCCAGTGAAATTTAACTCAAATATTAGAGTCTCAGTTGAAGAGTAGGCCTGATTCTGGACTTCCGAAGAAGTCAGGAGATTTTGATGTCAGGCTGTTCAAGATCAGGCCTAAGCAAGGACTAAAGATCTGATATGTATGTATGTGGCTTGCATTTTGAGAGGTTATCAGCATCTTGGACTATCAGAGTTGTCTCTTTCTAGAATGGCATATTCGAAAAATAGGTATTCACCAATTATACACATAATCACACACTCATTCCATATATGAAAGCATATATCGTTATTATGTAATCAGAAACACGTAAATCTGTCCAGATCAGAGCACAAACTGATGTTATTTTAACCACAGAAATGTTTGCTTTTCTCTGCCATTTTTTTCTGTTGAACTAAACCAAGATAACAATTTTACCAGAAATATATATATAGACATGTAATCCAAATGACATGGAGCCCTGTTAAACAAAGGGAGGAATTTTACTCTTGATTATACTGTTGTAACTTCTGTTCAAGACAAAAGACGTCATTCTAATCTTGCACCAGACAGATGTACTGCTTCTTAGCAGAACACATAAAAGGGCTGTCAGAACTTGCCCTTTTCAGTGGGATTTATGTCTGTGTAAGTGGGCCCATTTGAGTTGAAGATGTATGTGTATACATTCATAATGGGAGCTATTCTTCTCTCCCTAAGTGCACATATGGACATGGACATGACCGCATTACATATAAAAGTGTAATAAAATGTTTTGCCTGTGAACACACAATAAAACACTTACAGTTCATTTTATGGGTGAATATTTGTACGTAACCTGATTCTTACATTATAATGTGTTGCAAATCTAGTATAAATGCTCTTTACATGGCAGTCTTCAAAGTGATAGTCTGCAGAGCAGGATGATTCATGGGATAAGACAATAGCCCTTTGCCCTTGCAAATTCAATCATCTAAAAACAGTTCGAGCTTTTTGGAGAAATGCCTTGGGTAGGTTCAGGCTGGTAGGTCACTGATATGTGTGATGGTCCATGGGATCTTGATAATATCATTTGGGAAAGACCAGGATCAAGCTGCCAGTTGTCCAAGGATTCCTGGAAGAGTGAGCTGCCCTTCATGCTGCCTTGCACCTGAGTCCTTAATAATTCTATTTGCATCAGTGGTACCTCTAATCCACCATGCATCAAATCTTTAATCCATCACTAGGTTTAACTGGGATAAGGAATTGCAGTGAGTTGTAGAGAAGGAAGTTGAAGTGATTTGCAGCTGAGGAGCTGTAGGGAAGAAATAGTTGTTGTGTTTAAATGTGTACATAGGATGGACATATATCCCCCCCGTCCTGGCAGTGTCCACCTCCATACATTGCATCAGGAAACAGCCTGTTTTCTCCTGATGGGCCTGAGAAAGATCTCTGGTTCCCTTTGCCTTCAGCCAGGGCAGCTATCAGTATTCCAGATCAAATAAAAGCTGCCAAGGTCATTTGCTGTAAGCAGTGTGGCAAGAGACATGAGATATGAGTAGATATGAGTAGATTGAGAGAATGTGGAAGAGGAGGAGAACAGAAAGCATTGGCATTATCATCTGCCCTATGTATCTCCTAAGTACAAAGACACATGTTCACCTTGGGAAGGAAGTTGTTAATATTATCCGGAGATCTCTCCATCCCAGGCAACATCTCTGAGTGTCTGCAGCAGTTCTTGCTGTACATATGCACAGAAACTCATCTTGCAGCATTATCAGCAGACTTCCTTGGAGGAGCAAAAGCACTTGCTTTTTCTATCTATCTGAAAAGTAATTTCTACAGTGTTATGATGGTACACAACAGTACTGTTCTCTCAGTGTTTAGGTATTGAATTCCCCTTTTTTATAGGGGACTTAAACTTGAGTGACCTGTGGTCCCACCATCTATGTACTGAGTCCTCTTTGTTATTTGTGCTTTTCAGAGAGATTATGCTCCCATGTTTTATATAATGAGTCTGCTTTCTTAGAGGGGAATTCATATGACCTTATGATCCCATTATTTAAGCACTGAGATTCCCCTTGTTAGAAGGTGACTTTATCCACTATTTACACACTCAGCTCCACAGAACAGGGCTTTCCCCACCAATGTCAATGAAGTTAACTTTTGTTTGGGCACTCTTCCTCTTTGCAGGCAATTCATGCTTGAGAGGCCATGATCCTTGTCTCTGTAACACACTCTTGGGCCACTTGCATTCTCTTATGCTGGTGGCACAATAAATACTGCATAAAGCTGGCAGGGATATTACTGAGGATGTGAAGCTAGGCTGCAAATGCCACCCAATAGCAGGAATGTGTGAAGCGGTAAGAAAACTTTTAGCCCTCCTCCAACTCCAAACTTTCCTACAGCAAACTGGATTGAGAATCATGGTATTTTTAAAAAGACTGTGATAAGTTCCTTAAATAATATATATCCAAGAAAAAAAATACCACTGAAAAATGATATGACAAAAAAAAATTAAGTTTCAATTTGGCGGACTCATCCTATATCCCACTTTTTGTGATTAGTCATATTGAATCTTGTGCATGCTTTGTATGCAATTGTGCTAGTAAGAGAGGATAAAATATTAGTTTAGGGTACTCAGACAAATGGTAAGAAACACTCCGTGAAAAATATCTATGTACACAATAAATATTAGTACAGTCTCAGCGAGGTGTGTAGGCAGGTTCTTACGGTCTTCACTGAGCAGAAAAAACAGCCTGAAGAAGTTATGGTGAGAAATAGGGAGTTGTTTATAAGATATTTACTGCATGGACCAAAACACTTATTAACAAACAAAAAAGTGAAGAAGAATAGATCGGAAACAGGAACAGAACAGCAATAGTGGCAATATATAAAAGATGAAGTAGACACCAAGTATGTCAATGTGGAAAAGCAATATGGGAAGTAAATACATCAGGAAATAATGACTCAGATAAGGCCATTAAACACCTGTTTTTCAGTGGCAGAACTATGCAAATAGATTATGAATAAAAACAAGCATATGAGTGTTATAGGACTTGCAGTATTGGAAGATGGTGAAATTTCCAATAAAGATGCAGCCAGTGACATTTGAAATAAATCATTCCATTAGACACTTTGGAAACAGCAAGAAGAAGCAGATACAGGTCACATTAAAATTGCAGAATAATTTAGCTAAGGACACTATTAAAAAGCACCTGCTGCTGAGGCAGATTAAGCAGAGAAAACCTTTGGCATATTGGCTTTCTATTTTAGAGATATTTAAGGGATTTGGGAATAGCTGAGGAGATGTTGACGTTGTGCCAATATCGCTAAAAGCAAAAAAGGTAATTATAAGGAACAGTAATTATTAATAGAAAGTAGTAAGTAATAGAAGTTTTAGGGAAAATCACAGAGAAAATTAAGCAGTATTCAAGTAACAAAGGAAGTGCTGTATGAATAAAAATCCTTCCTAATCCACTTGCAATAGCATTCTTTAAATTGTTTTAGATTGATGACATTTTTTAATATAAAAAAGCCCAGATTCAAGGAAGTGCTTTGTTTAACCCCCAAAGAAATATTTTATTTGGCTTTAAAGTATAAAAAGTACTTAAAACTGAAATAAATTTTGAAATGGAATATTTCAGATTGAAAAAATTAACTGTGCCATTTTTTAAATATCAAGCCAATGTCTGAACTTTCAGGTTCTCCCCTCCCGATGTACACATACAGATACACTTGTTTTCAACTGAAATCATATGAGAAAACTAATACAAATTAAGAAAAATGTCTTGATTTATTTCAATTTGCACTTCAGTGGGAAAAAAAGAAAGTCTAGACAAACTTCACTAAACTGCAATACTGCAATAACTGTAATAAGAAACAACACGTGAGAATTTATTACCAGCTAAAATGGTTTAAAGAAAATTAAATCTTGTTAAACAAAATGTCTGATGAAGTCTAGTTGATAAAATAAGTCGTATAGAAGTACAATACTTAATAAACACCACTTGGCTTAATATTGAATTACGTTTCTGCAAAGTACTGCAAAATATGACACCTGTGAAGCAATTCTCGAATGGGTGAAGAACTGAATAACTGACAGATCCTAAAATAACATTTTTTTTTCAAGAAAACATGTGATCATACAGACGTTTATAATAGAATTCGTGCAAATTAGTATGAGGGCAGATTCTGGTAAGTGTTTCTGTCGGAGACCTAGAGGAGAATATAAAATTATTATTGGAAATGTCCTAATGACATAAAAACTAGCAGAGTGATACAGAGTGGTGAGAACTGGGCAGATGTACAAACTCATATGGAATTGGCATATAAAGAGCATGTACTTTACCAGACACAAAAACCCCAAAATTCTGTATGTAGGACCAAGGAAGGCAAGGATGGCCATGGCCTATGGGACTCTGGAAAATAAGTACCTCCAAGAAGGACTTAACTTTCATGGCAAACAATTGGATTAGAGTTTCTAATACAATGCTGTAGTTACAGTGGAACTTAAAAAGAGATGGTGGAAATAAAATGTAATTTTACATTTGCACATAGGTACAATGACTCAGATGTTGGAACAATGCATGAAGCTCTGACTGTTCCATCTTCTTTATAAGAAGATGAAGAGAAACTTAGGAAGATGCAGAAAATGAGCCAGAAAAAAATATCTGAAACCTGTAAAAGGAATTCTACACCCTGTGAGGCTTAGCAACTTCATCAAAAGGAGGAAGAATAGGTAACTTGAATATGCGAGAACTACCTTCATCTCAAGACAACACTTTGAGCCAATGGGATCTAAAGCAGAGAAAGCTACTGTGATGAGCAATGAATAGCAGAAATGAAAAAAAAATTCACATGGCAAAGCAGATGTTATGGAAGGCCAAAATAATTTGAGTTATTGATTTGTACTATCAAAAGTCTTCATCTCAAGAGTGTGTTTCCGGGAAACTTGAGGTAGAGAATGTGATATGGAAATAGCTTGATTAATAAAAAAGTACAAAACTATGGCCTATTTTATTTTGGGAGATCAGTCTTGATGAGCTAATAGCCTTTCTGGGCATGTCCATATAGAGTCATATGACTCCAGAGTCACATGTCATAAGGTCACATATGGGCATATGACTCTATATGTCACAGAGTCACAGAGTCATATAGAGTTGTATTTTTTATAGTCATATGACTCTATTTTTATGGATAAGACTTAGTGGAGCAGCCTCAAGTCTTTCTGTACATCCAATTTACATTTTTGGCAGAGGACCTAGAGCAGAGGTAGCTGTGTACAGCTCTTGCCAAAGCTAACAAGAAGTGGATCTTATGGAAGACAAAAGCCTGCTTGTAAAAAAAATTAACTCAAAGCGATGTATAACTGCAGGCAAACAGTGAAGTCATAAACACCTTGGAGTCCATCTTGCCTTTGATTCTTCATGGAAATTGGAACTCTATAAAAGATGGATGAGTTTTGTAGGGAGTTGGTATCTTGTAAGCATATTTGTGCCTTGGGATTTCAAATGCATTGCGGTACCTGGGCTATAGAAGGTCTTTGATGTGGTTTCTCTTCTTCTGTAACAAATCCATTATCCCAAAGTGCTCATTTAAACCTGGATCCAAACCCACTGAAATCAATGGATGTCTTTGCATTGATTTCTAAAGGCTTAGTCCCTGTTCTCAGTACATTAGAAACAGACCCAGTAACTGAATGCAAACTGTAGACTGGATTTATATCCATACCAATTTAACATACTGCAGCCTCCTGGTGCATTTGAGCAACTGTCTTCAATGAGGGAAGAGCCTTCAAAAGGTTTTATTTATTAAGGGTGGAATTTTCCATCTTTTCTTAAAAACAGAAACAATCAAACAGAAAAAAACGCATCTTAGCAATCCTGATTTGTTAGCTAGCTACGCAGCTAATATGGAAGCCTAGATAAGTGATCTTGTTAAAGTAAGTGAGAAAACTTGCCTGGAGAACTTTCATTTTCCAGGTTTGCAGGATCAGGTTGTCTGCAAAGAAGTCTTTGTTTCCAGAGACAGTCTGTGCCTCACTAAGTGAAAGAGTGCCTCACTCACCACTTCTGAGCACAAATTTGCAGGCCATTGATCTAGAATATGAGCTAGTTCCTTCAGGCATTTTGAAAAATCAGAAAAACAAAATATTTGATTTAGGAAAATGACTTTTGTCCAAGCTGTTTTCTCAGGAATCATTCATAGCAACCTAAAACTTGCAGGCTTTCTACACATACATGCCAGGCATAACCTGAAGGTAAATAGCTGAGTAATTTGTGATATGAAATCTCCATGAACAAGTATTTAGTACTGAAGAATAATAACAGATCTTATAAGACTTGCCAGTGTTCTGTAAAAATAATCAGTTTTATGGGGCCAATAAATATATATCTTCACATTGTAGCTAGCAATAGTTTCAGTAAACTGTAAAGCTTCCTTTTTCTAAAGATGTTCATATTTAGTCCTAGAATGATTAATCATGGCTTTCTTTGGGAGTTGCTTTAAAATAAAAGATATAACCTTTCCATAATAGTAAACATTGCAGTTCTCATACCAATAGGAAAAACCAAGGACAATAAAAATTAAAGATGACATCTCCAATCCAGACTTTGACTCCAGCTAAGTAATTTTCATGCACTCAGGCCTCTGCTGATCTCCTGAGAAAATGGATGAAACTCTCATGAAACTTGAGGCTACACCTTGCCTAAATTCTTCCAGTTTGCAGAATTGCAAAACAGAAATCTGGGTCTATAAGCAGGGCTTAGTTGTTGAACAGCATCCCCATGTGACATTACAGGGTGCGGAATACAGTTTACAGAAATAACAGATTTAAGGATGCAGTGTTAATCTGAAATTTAAAAAAAGTTTGTTCTGCTAGATCTTGTCCTCTTGCTTGGGGTCTCAGCTCCAAGGGAGTTTGAATGGATAGTTTTTCTCATATCCTTTATTATTTTCTCTTTTATTCTTATTATTTATATTCCAATCTTGGAAATTTTTAAAAGTTGGCTTTCTCCTAGCAAATTTCATCTTTGGTAATAAAATCCTCTGCCTACTATTATTTTTCATCCTGGAAAGGATGAGAATAGAACAAATGGGTGGAAAGTGCTAAAACGAGAATTTTTGATCAGAAATAAAGCTTCCTATTGTTCAGAGGCATAGTACTCTGAAGTACTTTCTTGTGCTTGCTTTCAGCCTGACATCTACTAGATACATTGACTCCCTCTTGCTTCTTTTCCTTCCTCCTCCCAGTTCTTGTCTCAGATGAGAGAGTGAAAGAGTGGCCCTTATTCATCTTCTCCAGTTCTGTCAGCTGGAGAGCAGCATCTGAAATCAAAATTCAGAGATTTCAGCAGTATTGACCAGTATGGAATACTTTAAGGGCAATTCAATAAGCCAAAATTAAATGTTGTATTGACAGTTATGTGCCAAAGTTCCAGTAAGATGCCGTAAGACATTTCCATTTTCTCAAATCAAACAACCTTCTCTGACAGAAAACCTGTCTGCTGGAAAGATTCCAAGTTGTTGTGAGTACTCTGCTACATTTTTTGGCTCAAAAAGCTCAGTAAGGGCTCTTGATTGTTATTTTAATATAGAATGTCAAAATTCACAGTCAGAAATTTCACTGACATAAAGAAAAATATTTGGGCCAGGACATTCATTTTTATAAAAATTATTTATAAAATTCTCACACTGCAGTCATAGCCACATACTCATATAGATTAACAAAACACAATAGAGATTTCCAATAAACAATATACTCAATGTCAGAATTTTTGGCTAATGCACAAAATGTAATATCTTTTCTGGACTTTGACTTCTATGAGATCAGGTCATTCAACAGGACTACATATATTTTGGGCACTTAACTACCCACGATATAAACAAGCTTGATCGAATATGAAGGAGGCCAGAATCCTGTTTGCGATTTTGCCATATCACTTCTAGTGCTATTGCAAGGAAGACACACAAAAAGAAAATTTTGCATAGCTTGATCTCCAGGGGCCTCACTCCCCTAATGAACCAATCTTCCTCTCTTTATCTTAACACCTAAAGGAAAGGTTTATAGAATAATAGAACAACCACAGATGCCACTGTGGCTGATGAGCAAAAAAGCATGCTTAGTGCCCTGAAAAATCAGGGCATGTATGTGTTCTCTGTTCTAGCCCATTTAGGTTTCTATGCCATGAAAATCACTGCAGTGTCTGGCTGCCTTTTCATAATATGCCAAGTGACATGTTTTGCATGTGCATGCACAGCAGTTCTTTCTCATTCTCACCTCAGGGAAGATAATAGCCTTTTTTCGTTAGTGTTTTTTCTCAATAAGCACATTGCTGCAGGTTTATGCTGGACAAAGGTAAGCCAAGGGAAATCAGACTGTGCTATGAGTAAAAGGTGATGAGACATGTGGAAGCCTTTATTCCTTGAGAGAGGGTCTTTCCTGGAGAAGTTCCTTCTAGTCTCACCCCAGCCTTTTATCCCCCTACTTACAAACATTATTCCTCATGTAGACAGTGGTTAGGGTTTTGAGCTAGGTTCAGATATTTGAGTTTCTTAAGATAGGGAACCTTCAAACTTCACAGAATCAGGCAATGGTTGAGGTTGAAAGAGACCTCCAGAGATTCTCTAGTTTGACCGCATTCCTCAGAGCATAATCAGCCTGGCGCAGGTTGCTCAGGGCCATGTACAATTAAGTTCCAAATACCTACATGACTGGAGACTGCACAGCCTCACTGGGCAACCTTTTCCAGTGTTTATCCACCTTTACAGTAACAAAGTGTTTTCTTGTGGAATATCCTGTTTTTTGGTTTCTACTTACTGTATCTTGTCCTGTTCATGTGTACTCCTGAAAAGAGTCTGACTCCATTATCTTTACCACCTTCCAATAGATATTTATATACACTCATAAGATTCATCCTGAGACTTCTCATTCCCCTGAACCCTTCTGTCCTCCAGGTTGAACAGTCTTAGCTCTCTCAGATTCTTCCCAAGTAACAGACACTTGAATCCCTTGATCATCTTTTTAGGCCTTCACTGGGCTCACTGCTGTATGTCTCTGTCTGTCTTGTCAATGGGAGCCCAAATATGGACCTCGCATTCCCAGTGGTCTCATCAGATCACTTTTCTTGACCTACTGGCTGTACACTTCCCAATGCAGTCCATGATGCTGTTGGCTCTCTTTGCCACGAGACAGAATCACATCAGCACCCCTTGGTCCTTCTCTGCAAAGCTGTTCTCCAGCTGGTCAGTGCATGGGGTTATTCCTCCCTAGGCACAGGACATTGCATTTCCCTTTGTTGAACTGCTTGAGATACCAATGGCTCCATTTCTTCAGCCCATCAAGGTCCTTCTGAATGACAGTATAACCACTGGTGTGTCAACAACTCCTTCCAGTTTATCATCTGCGAACTTGGGGGTGAAGTAACCAAGTCAAGATCCATCAACCAGGTCAAGATGTTAAGCAGTATTGGCTACACTATCAGCCTCCAGCAGACGTCACTATCAACTGTCCTCCATCCGGACCTCATGCAGCTGATTACAACCCTTTGAAGCCAGAGGTTCAGACAGTTTTTAGTCCACTTCATTGTCCACTTACTTAACATACACTTCATCACTTCGTCTATGAGTATGTTATGTGGGATAGTGTCAAAAGCCTTGATAAAAGACTTTACAATATCCACTACTCTTCTTTCATCCACCAAGCCTATCATCCCATCATAGAAGAATATTGAGTTTGTTACATGAGATTTTCCCTTCATAAATTCATGCTAACTATTTTCAATTACCTTTTTGTCTTTCATATGTTTGGAAATGGTATCCCGGATTAGTTTCATCATCTTCCCAGGGACTAAGGTGAGGCTGTATGTAATTGCACAGATCTTGAAGGTAGGGTTGACATTTGCTTTGTCCTAACCGTCAGGAAACTCCCCTGACCATCAAGACCTTTCAAACAAAATTGAGAGTGGTTTTGCAATGACATTGGCCCTTAGCACTTATGGTTGTATCCTGCCATGGCCCAAGGACTTGTGTATGTCCATCTTGCTTAAATATTTCCCAACATGATCCTCCTCTGCTGAGGATAAGTCTCCCTTGCTCCAGATTCTCCTTCTGGGCTCCTTAATATAAGAGGGATGTGGAACTACTGCAGAGAGTTCAGTACAGAGCTTCAAAGATGATCAAGGACCTGGAACATCTGCTCTATGAGGAAAGGCTGAGAGATCCGGGCCTATTCAGCCTGAAAAAGAGAAGACTGAGCCAATCTAATCAGTATATACAAATACCTCAAGAAAGGGAGTGATGAGGATGGAGCTGGCCTCTTTTCAATTGTGACCACTGATAGGACTTGAGGAAATGGCTGCAGACTGAAGCACCAAAAGTTCTGCAGGAAGTTAAGGAAAAATTTCTTAACAGTGAGGGTGACAGAGCCCTGGAACAGACTGCCCAGAGAGATTGTGAAACCTCCTTCTCTGGAGATCTTCAAAACCGGCTTGGATGCAATCCTGTGCCACATGCTCTAGGTGACATTGCATGTACAGAGGGGTTGGACTAGATAATCTGTAAAGGTCCCTTCCAACCTTAAGGATTCTATGATTTTGTGATTATAGAAAACTATAGAAGAAAAAAAGATGAGTCCGGCAAACTTATGGTATCTTGCATGGATGAAGTGGTGTGTGGCATTTCTTTTCTGAGTGCTGAAGGCACACATCATTTACCATGTTGTTCAGCTGATACATGACAAATGTATAAAAATTTAAATCTGAATTTAGCCCTGCAACATCATTCTGAGCTGTTTCTGTATGTG
Source organism: Nothura maculosa (assembly GCA_032353885.1). Lineage (NCBI taxonomy): Eukaryota > Metazoa > Chordata > Aves > Tinamiformes > Tinamidae > Nothura > Nothura maculosa. Next base: position 814,846 of record JAUBOD010000939.1, read on the forward strand.
AGCTTGAAGTCTGAACTGCAAGGATTCACCAAACCCCTTGGTGACGAGAGCAAATGTGTATGTGTGATGTGTACATGCAAGGTCATGGAGGCTTGCAATGATGGAAATGATGGCATGATGGAAACATGGAGTATTCATAGGAAGCATCATAATGAAGTGTCAGTAAGTGACATCTATTAATGCACTTCTAGCTCACGAATATGGGAAAAATGGTTTGTAACATACATTATTATGCGGCGGAGATAATCTGCAGAAAAATCAATGCAAACCTTATGTGGGAGTGGTGAATATTGGTTTGTTCTCCTTGAAACTGATGGATAAAGAAAAGAAAAAAAATTGTTTCACTTATTCTTTAAAATATATATTTTGCCCATTTCTGCTGCAAGGCAAAACTAAGCTTTTTCAAAATATTCAAGAGATTGATATATATGTACTCACAACATTTTTACTGTGAGTACAATACAAATTGTACAATACATATGTTGTAGAAACAACATATGTACTCACACATTTTGTTTCCAGAATAACTAGAGACGTCCTGAAGCACAAACCTGGAAAGAAGCAGACACAGTTCAAGTCACTGTTTTCCCTATTTCAGACCAGGACTGTAGCTGAGCTTTGGCAACCCTGGCTGAGTGGCTGAACCAAGAGGAGCTTCTGTGGAAGTTATCTCTTTGTGAGGGAGAGCCTGGCAAGCAATTTGGAAAAAAAAAAGAAAAAAAAAAGTTATATTGAATGAGGTTCTTTTGAGGACTTATTTGTAAGAAAGATTTTCATTTCAACAAATAGACATTTTCCATGTCAGCATGTGTGGTGGCTAAAAGTCCGTGACCTGCTTCTGGGTCTGAAGGCCGGATGTCTTCAGAGATAATGGTTGTTTAAGGTGACAGATGCTCATCATGAGTAAAGAGGGACCATCATGTTAATCCAGGACTGCCCAAATGTCAAATGTCTTTTTATTACATGTCATGTTTTGATTCAGGAAGGTAGAAGTACTACTAATCTCCTTCAGTTGTTGTCCTGTTCCAAAACCATGGGGAAACAAAGTGCAGGGATTGGGGCATATAAAATGGAAAAACTTCTCCAGAAAAAAATGGTTACCTATCTAAAGGACTGAGTGAAAATCATCCTCTCTGTAGAATTCCAAACTTACAGGTGTTCATACTCATAGAACAGCAAATTCCTGTTTAACAATTACACCTAAAAAGTGTAATGTTTTATATTTGATGCCTCCCATCCCATTTGCCCAGCCTGGGATAAGGGTCTTACTCAGTTCAGCCTCAAAGATGGAGGTTTAGTGGGATAATAGGAGTTACAGCAACTGAAAGAAAGATAGAAGGCAGTAAGAGGAGAAATGGGGGAGGGCAGGGGAGGAGGTAAGAGTCCTGGCACAAAAATTCAAGCATTCACACTGTTGCAAAACCAGCCCTCATAGGAATAATAGCCTGGTGTGATAGAAAAATAGCCTCCAGGATGATTATTTCTGCTGCCTGTGAAGTTTGGACATTAAAATGGGAAAATGATAAGTGAGGAAGAATTATGAGCAGCTACGATAGAGGGACGCCAGGCACTAGTATGCACACATGAGCTGGGCAGTTGGACTGGGCTCATTGCTGAGCTAGGATCCCGGCCAAGTTTTTTTTTTCTTTTTCCTTCTTTTTTATTTCTTTTTTTTTTTTCCTTCTGGGAAGAAAAGTAGTGAGGTTAAGCTGACCAGAGAAAGCAAAGCTACCATAGCCTTTTGTGGCTTATAAAGCCGAGTACAGACTGTCACTGTCAAGCCGTGTAACACAGTCTACTTTTGTTGTTTACTTGTAGCAAGGAATGGAAGGAACTGCTCTAAATTATGTTCTGGGACAGGGAGCCAGCAGAAAGGCTGTCGGAGGAGGAGGCGGCTCTGCTTTCTTCCTGAACTTTCACTTTTGATTTTCAGTTGAGCTGGAAACATGGTTCATTATCACTATTTATTTATTTATTTATTAACGTATGGATCCAAGGCCAGTTCCTCAGGTGGGATAAATCAGCTCTGCTCCTCTGTAGCGGAGGAAGGCAGGAGGATTCATAGCTGTTCCTCATTGTTTAGAGGCTGGAAAACTTATTTTGCCTTTTTTTCCCTCCCCTTTTTTTTTCCCTCTTTCCTCAGTAAAAATTCAACCACCACATTCATGTACTCAATCATCAAGTACGTGAACGTTTTTCAAAAGCACAACTTCCAAGTGACCCAGAGTGCCTTTAAATAAAGAAGTGCTATTGGACCTCTGCAGTGTGAAAGGAGCAGTTGAAATCCCTGTCTTACCCAGCTGTTAAACCTGTGTTTGATTTCTGAAAAACCTATAGAGAAAAAGGGTTAAGGGAGAGCGTATGAAAAGTAAAAGAAATAAATTGGATGCACATGTGCAATCATTATTCATGCTAACGTTCCCCGTATTACTTCATAACACAGCTGTATACACAAAAAACAGCCCAGTTTGGTTTCTTCCTATCCGAATCTTATTAATTTCTCTTTAATGGAACACAAATGTTTGCGCTCTTGGTCCTGACGAGCGCAACCGAGCAGCGCATTTGTTAAGCGCGAGCTCGCGCCGTTGCGACCGGCTAATACAAATGTCTGTCAGCCTTTCATGCCTCCTGACAGGACAGCTTTTGAGCATGACAGTTGCCATGGTGACCACTGTGCTGCTTGTTTAGAAGGAAAAATTGCGAGCGCTGCTCCTTACGTCAAAAAAAAAAAAAAAAAGGAAAAAAAAAAGGACTACGTTTGGGGCAGCGGGACCGGAGGGAAGGAGCGTGTTTCTGCTCCTCGCGCTGACACTTAGCTGCTTGTTTTACCCACCGCCCCCATGCTCGCACCCCACAATATTTCTCTGTATCGCACCAGGCATCTCTGTCTGGAAGAGGCCGAGGCTGCGTGAAATGAGTGTCACCCTGGTTGCCACCTATGCCCACTCTCTGGCTCTCCTGGCCTCCTGCCTGTGTCCTAGTGCATGGGGCTGCCCTTGCTGTCTCCTCCAGGCACTGAGGGGACGCAGGGCACCAAGAGGAGATGTGTGAGGCTCAGGGGAGAGGTGTGAGGCTGAGGTGAGAGGTATGACTCACATCTGCTTACATGAAGCCAGTAGGTTCGTGGTGGGAGGAGGACAATAGTGTGGATACCCACCACTGTTTTCACCAAGAAGTCGCAAGTGTCACCGCAGAAGACACTAAGAGCATCACTTTCTCCTTTTCTCCCCAGAACACTATGTGAAATCAGGGAGAAACGAACCTGTTTTGTAGAAAACACATCCCAAGATTCATCAGCTTAGCCAGCGGCTGAGTGAATGTGAATCATGGCGCATATGGAATGGGGGACAAGGGGACAGAGCTGTGGAAGTGGCCTGTGTTTTGAAGTGAGGTAACTTTATTTTTTTAAGCGCTGTCAAAGCACTATTTTTCGCTGTGAGATTGCAGACCTGAAATGTGCTGCTTGAAGGAAGCAGCTTTGACACGGTTGCAAGTTTGCTGGCCACGATCAGTCCTCAGAGTTTCCTTGCATTAGAAGCTCCCTGAGCCCTACTTGGATGCAGCAATTAATTTCCAAGGTTTTATTTCCATGAAAAAAGGCAAAAAAAGGTTCCTAAAAGAAATTGCCTTATTATGCAGCTGTAACAAGTCTCCTTCCCTCCTTTATCCATGCATTGACAGCTGCCTTTAGACTTGGACTTTCTCCGCTGCTGCACATTCTGCTTTCACTTGAACTACTTGACTACTATCATCCTGCAGCAGGAGATACTATCTCACCTTGGCAGATAAGTTTTCATCTTTCAGTGCCAGAGCTGTAGGGAGGCTCCTATACTCCCCATACAGCAATGCCTTCAGGGAACCATGAAGCTAATTTTGCATAAAGGAACAAGGGCATGCCGTCGGGTGTCCCAGCTGGCACTGGCACTTTGGTGCTCCTAGTCTCTCTCCTTCCCTTCTTGGGGTATTTGCCAACACTCAGAGGTCATGTCTGAAAAGTAGGGGTGCTCCACCAAGGTCTCTAATCTCCCTCACTGTGCCCAGCCCTGGATCACCACTTCATGCCTTTTGTAAGGCTAGTCTATTCCCATTAAATTGTGCTTTTATATTCTCCCAAAATAACACATATAAATGTCAAGCAGTTCTTATGTTTCTACATACTCAAATGCTAAACGATAGATTAAGACTTCAATAATGTTTCAAGTACATAATTTTGTTCATCTGTCTAAATATCAATGTGTTTTTACTCTTCCTGGTATGTATGTCACGCTGAAATACCTAATCAATTCAATGTATATGTTATAAAAATAACAATATCAGCATACACTTTATTTCTAAAGCAATTCTATCCCCTATCACTACAGCTAAGGCTAATTAGGGCACATGAAAAAGCAGTATTGCAGTATGTTTCAGTGCTAACCTGAGGTATGTTCTTGCCTGTGGCAAACATGAGGCAATTCAAATTAATTTAGCCCTCACTGCCTAGCCACATCTTCCATCACTGTAATTTATCTGATCACTCTATTCTGTTCAAAATTTAGGCCCAATTCTTTCTCCAGATTTATGCAGGCAATGGCATGCATATGTCTCATAGATTTATTGAGAATCTCATAGATAGTGAGAACGGCAATCTTGTCTCTGAGGAGAGATCTCCAGACCAAAGGTGTATGCATTTGAGCAAAATCTATAGGAGAACTGATGTGGGGAGTGTGAACTCATCTATAGGCTGGTTTTTTTTTCCATGACAGTATGAAATTCATAAAACCTAAACTTGGTTGAAAAAGCTGAGTTTTCATAAAATGAAAAGTTTTCATTTCATTACTTTCCATTGGAAAAAAATATCCAGAATTTTAGGAATTTCATTATCCAGATGGTCAAGGTGGTCAATTTAAGGTTACTCTTTGTCATATTTATGTTATTGTCAAATACCACAAGTAGGAGATATTTTGAAATAGAAAAGAAGATGAAATATTTAAACATACTAAATAGCATTTACCTCTCTGTGATTTTTAAAGATAACTATAATAATATAATTGGGTCCAAACAGTTCAGCTAACTGTGTTTTCTCTTATGGCAATCAGATTCTGAAAGAAGGATGTTTCGTTGTTCTTTCGCACAAACTTCCCACACATTTTTGCTCTTCTGCCCATGCTTCTCACATAGAGATCCAAAGTCAGCCCTGGCACAAATATCCACAGTTGCCCAGCCTGGCCTCCAGGCATGTTGAAACAGATATGTTTTTTTCCCCAGGATCCAGGCTTCTACAGAGCTTCTGTCCCAAGCTATCTGTCCCAAATGTCCTCAAATTAAAGGAGATTAAAAGACTTAGAGGTGGGCTTCACCTCACCCTACCTCACATGACTGGAGAGGAAACATCAGGGTTTGGTCATCCTCAGCTCCCATCAGAGCCACAGTACCCCAAGGGTATGAGCCACTGGGCCTATATTTTAGATGTCTGCTTTAACATGAAGTGAAATGCGCAGGACTGATTTTTTCTGACTACAGAGGAAGCTTCCCTGACTAGCACAGATATATGTGCCTACATTTATCAGATAAAACACCCTAGCTGCTTATCAATAATTTGATTTAAGGGGTAGGAGGGGTAGGTGACTGACTCCCTTGGCCATCACTAGATAAGCTAGATAAAAAAACCTTCTACTCCCATCTGAGAACTCTCTCAAGACCTTATACAGTCCCAAACAACATTGTGTAATTAGGCTCTCGTGCGAATGTTCGCTCTTCTGCTCTTGCAAAATAAAATCACTGTCTAGTGATTAAAAACAAGAAAAAGAAAAAAAGAGTAAACAGTATGATATGAGAAGTCTGCTGGAGCAGTTTCACTGGTGAAGAGGGGTATTGCTTTAACTGGAAGCTTGCCATCAGAGACTGAAGCCCAGAGTAGCATCCAGACAATACCGCATAGGTTGTTCAGCTATCCATGCGAAGATACCAGGATGTGTCTAAGGAAAAATGGGGAGATGTACCTGGGGATGACACAGAAAAGAGAAGTTTTCTTTTCTGAGTTCAGTGGCTGTACTCTTCATCAGGATGGTGCTCTTGACATGCCCTTGGAACAACCTCTTCCTGGGATGACCATATTGCCTTTTTCTTCTGCAATCTTCCCACTGCTAAGAGTGCTCTCCACCTTCTAGGAAATGGAAATTCAAAGTCAACTGAAAGCAATGATGTTCTGTTTCTTTTGTTTATCTTCCCTTTTGATTCATCCAGCTCCTTCCCTGTGAATTACTCTCTCCTCTCCCCAGCTCTCTGCCACATGACCTTCATGAATTAGGCCCATGAATTTAGGGCAACAAAGATGATTAAGGGACTGGAACATCTCTCATACGAGGAGAGACTGCGTGAGTTGGGCCTGTTCAGCTTGGGGAAGAGAAGGCTGAGAGGGGATCTTATTAACATGTATAAATACATGATGGGGGATTGTAAGGAAGAGGGGGCCAAGC
>JAUBOD010000939.1:824320-834965 GCA_032353885.1 Nothura maculosa
TTCCCCCTCACCTGCAGGTGGAACCTCCTGTGTTTCAGCTTGCACCCATTACCCCTTGTCCTATCACTGGCCACCACAGAAAAAAGATTGGCCCCCTCTTCCTTACAATCCTCCTTTATGTATTTTTACATGTTAATAAGATCCCCTCTCAGCTTTCTCTTCTCCAAGCTGAACAGGCCCAACTCATGCAATCTCTCCCCGTACGAGAGATGCTCCAGTCCCTTAATCATCTTTGTTGCCCTCTGATTCTGTGGCTGCGGCACTGTTGAGTCTCATGGCTGCATGTGGGAATGGCACATGGTGTCATAAAAAGCCTGTGATTCTGCGGTAGGGATATCCAGCCAACAGGAAGAGCCCCCTAATCCTGGACAGTGTGGTGGCATATGTCTCACCCAAGGCTGGCTTTCCTTGGTGCCTGATTCTTCTCCTTGTCCCTCTTCCAGTGTCACAGTAGCACTGCGTTGAGCACACATGGTTTCTCTCCAAAGTCTTCCAAAGTATGTAGAATTGAAGAATATCTCTAGCAGCTCTACATGGATCAGTAATCAATCAAACTGTGATCCACATGAAGCCAAAAGGAATCAGGGCAAGTTGTGGACCATACAAATTGTGTATGAAAAGAAAACTTGTAAAAAGAAACAGTTGAAGCTATTCCCCAGCAGGCCGCTGACTGACTTCAGCCTGCTCAGGGACTGCTTTGACTTGCACTCTAGCCAGCAAAGTTTTTATATGAAGACTTTCAGCAGCAACCAAAGCAACTACCATGAGACAGCATCTCAGAAATACAGAGAACCAAAGATGCTCATGGACAGAGCATATGAATCCTTGAAAATCTTACAAATGAGAGGGAATCTTATCCAAAGCACAAATCAGAAACATGAACCAGTCAACATGTCCCAGATAATATAATTTTATTGCCACTCTCACAACATATAAGATCTTGTGAAAAGGTGGATTTGCATGTGGAAAAAGTCTGTCTCTGTGCAGAGGGGCTACCTGCAATCCATTCTAGATCTAGTTAGACATATTCTATGAGGCTTTGCTGCTGCTCAGGTCTCTGTTAGAAAAGAGAAAACTAAGGGGGAGAGGCAGGAACTCAAAACTGAAAAATAATTTTCTGTTGAGAAAAAGATGACAGCCAAATCACCACTGGAAAGGAGGAGATATGAAAGAAGTGTCTAAAGACACCATCATTTTATATGTTCAGAAACAACCAATCAAGTCTTAAATCTATTGCTACTTCTTGTTTCTCAGGACACCTTGTTTCTGAGGACACCTTTAAAAATAGAGAGACAAAGAAGAGGCTGGATCATCCTCACCTCTTTTCTTGCAAAATGAGACATGGGCAGACTGACTGGAAAGGATTTAGTTGTTTTTCATAGTTTAATGCATTTGATAAAATTCTGCCTCATCTGTTGAGGTTAGATTTAGGCAAAGTACTTTTCACAACTACAGTAGTATAGAATTGATATTCCGGATAGTCACATCTAGCCCTGTGTGTCTACAAAATACTTCATGATTCAGAGATTCAGGTGAGTCTTGAAGAATATACGAAGGTTGCACAGTCCCTCTGGACTGCCCTGGATTTCACTCAAGACCTGTGTTAGGACAGCCTTGGTTATGGATGATATAAATATCCACAGGAGAGAGCTGGTGAAGGGCATGTCCAGTGCAGCAAGCTGGGCACTCAGCAGAGATTTTAGACTCATCTTTTCTGATCACCTCTGTTTACTCTGTCAAATAAAACAGCTTTGCTCTACAGATGGTATCAGACCCATAGAGAGTCTGGGCAAAGGTTGGAGTATACGCTGTTTCTTCTTTCCATCTGCATGCTGGGTGCCTCTCTGATAAGCCAAACCTAACAGGGGCATGTTGGCTTGGGATCCTGGACAACTGCCAAGAGTGCTCACCTCTTAAACCAGCTCTGTCTATTACTATTTTCTTCTTCTGTGCACACCCTGTCTCTGAAGGACAGAACTGCTTGAAAGATCAGCTCCTAAGACCTTTCACAGTGGTCAATCTTATGGTCAAATTCAGCCAGCCTTTCACAGATGGCGCACTTTTAACACAAGCTTGGCTATTTCATCAGCTACTCTGGAGGGAGTTATAGGCAAATCAACCCTGGGGCTTCTGAAAAGTGGCTACCCCTTTAGTCAGGAGAGACAGACAGCCATTATGTCAAATATTTTTAGGATGCTTTCGTGTGATTGCTGTGTAAGCACAGGTTGATTGTTCCTTCCTATATGTTAAATTTTAACATGATATTCAGTGCCGCCTTTGTTATTGCCCAGAGCTTTAAGGTTGTAATCAGTGTTGCACATGGCATATTTCTTTCATTTTCCAGAATGATTGGAAGCATATAATGATATGGAACTTTCTAAAGATCTCATGAATGTGCATAGGCATGTATTGCTGTTCTATTTCCAGTCTAGCTAGGACCTCTACCAGTATTTCTTGTCTGTTATTCAATAACTCTTGTTAGAGTAAAAGGAAAGCCTATGATGGTCTTTCTAATTACTGTGCCAAGTAAATGGAAACCACAAGAAGTTTCTTGACTAGATAGCAGATCTTCACATATTTTGGCAGATGTGCTATGTACGCAGAAAAGTTAGTGACATTTATTCAACCTTGAGAGTCTCACCCTCCGCAAAAACATCAAAGGAACCTGGAAAATTCACTCAGCCAAAAAGTGTGAGCTTATTTATTCCTCGTTGACATCTGCCTAGACTGAAAATGAGGAGATCCAGAGAAGCTGGTAACCTATCACCAGAAAAGAGAAGAACGTAGCCAAAGTGAACTGTCCCATTCCTCAGTCCTGGCAGGAAGTAAGAAGGCAGCTCCAAACAAATTCAGTGATATTTCTACTTTGACTTTCAATTAGTCTTTGACCAGAGTGACCTTAAAGTGCTGTTGATAGTCTCACTGGTAATACTAGAAGACGTTGGCATAATGGTACTAATGCCACTTCTCATGCATTTGCTTGAGGAGGACGATTCTAGAGTACCGAAATAAGGTGTCTGTAGTGCCTCGGTTTATTAACTCACATGAAAGTTTTATGCGTAACTATTAGCAATTGTTAACTATGAAATATGTTATGATGTGCATGAAGAACAGGCCATTTTGCAAACAATGCATTAGTGATGCATAGTTCTTCTTTTTTAGTACATAAGACATATGTGAACTGGCTGAAAGCTTAAAATTAGAGCAAGAATAGACCAAACTGAGCTGAGACTGCCTGAAAGAAGAACATGTTAAAAGGATCTAGGGAATAGCAATTTTTCCTGAGTTGTGGCAAAAGACAGACTTTAAGAAGGCAACACAGGGGAAAGCCTCAGGGACATCTTGTACTCACCTGGCCTGCAAGCAGAGTCCCCAGGTAGCATTACTTGCCATTTATTTATATGATTCTTGACATGTTAGTAAAGATATTCAGACATGAATGTCCACAGTTTTGCAATGGGGCAGACAGATGTGCAGGCGTTATACATTTTTAACAAATGTGGAGTGAGAGAATAGATTGTTCAAGAAGCCCTCTGGCAGGGCAGGGAACAGAGCACATCCTTCCTGTATCCAGCTTTCACACTCTCAAAATCCCATAGCTCCTTTTCCACTGCTTGTCCTTATCCCTGAGATTGCAGGAGGCTGCAATAAGTGCTCTTAGCTTGCAGTGAAAGATCTGAGCATGTACTCCACTGCACAGAAGCAATATTTTTTTTTCTTCTAAAACTCTTGTATAAGATGTTAACATAAAAGCAACAACTTTTATTGAGCGTGAAATAATGTCATGGGCCAGGAGAACTGCACAGCCACTCTGTGGCCACATGCATGTACAGAAACCACAGTGAGCAACTAAATCACATACATGTGGCAGCAACCGGATAGGAGGATAGTCAGCTTCAGCACAAGTCCATCCTCTCACAGTCCCATCGGGACACATGGGAGGGCTGCAGCTCATGCAAAATGCTCATGGTCAGACTGTGAAAGGCTCGTGAAGTAGCAGCTGCTCAAAGAGGTCTGCAGGAAATCACCAACCCTTCACATCTCCCTCACAATTGCTTCATCCTCTCTGTCCTAAAGCCCTACAACAGGTTTGCCCTGGCTTTCATCCACTCCTCTGCTCCTACTTTCCTCTGAGATGGCTTGGAATAAAACCTAGTCAGACTTGATAAAATTTCAAATTGGACCATATTGAGACAGGGATGAGAAAACATAGTTTTTAAAAAGAAAAAAAATGACTTGGTAAGATTCGTTTTTGCCAAGATTCATTTTTCGGTATATCAGTGTATCAAGCCATATGAAAAAAATAATAAAAAAGAAATGTGATCAATCATTTTTTGATCATGTGATCAAACATTCCATCACTTAGATTTAAATGCCAGCAATATTAGCAGTCAAAAAACCCCAATCCTCTTTCCTCCTCCCCTGCAGGAATGGCATCAATGGTGCAGATAAACACAAGGAAAAAACAAACAGGAAAGAATGAAAGGCTTAGTAGACTTAGTATTTTTCTGTTTTTTAAATTGTTCTCACATACTTTTGGAGCTTCTGTTTTTTGTTTGGAAATAAAGACACTCCAAATGGAAACATACCTGAGTTTACTTCTGTAAGTAGTATAAAGAGCCTTGAGCTTTTGACCTTTGGCAAAAAAGTCTTTGAATTTATAAATAAGGAGAGTGGGGATAAGTAACTATATAATGAGTGGTATCAGTGCTTAGTTCACTGATGAAACTTCTCACATGACAAAAGTTAAGAACATACAGAAGTATTTACAGGGTCAGAACCTCAGAGCAAGTGATGAGTGTTGTGAAAAACTCTAAAGCAAAAAGGCAGATCTTTGATCCATGAATCATGCAGCCCCTTGCAAATGTTGAGGAAAGACCATGCATCAGCCTTGTGCAAGAAGCTGATGCAATATTTGACTAGTCCGTATTTTACAAGTGGTAAAGACCTGATAGAGAAGTTAGTAATCTTTCTGATTTATGACCATCTCGGGGACTTACAGAGGCTGTGTCTGCAAAGGATTTGAAAACAAAACCTCAGGCATGGTGCCTTCCCTCACCTGCAACCATCTATGGATACAACCGGGGCTGCTGTAGGGTAGCTGCCCAATGGTCAGTCTGTGGGGAAGCTATTTAAAAGCCAGGCATCCAGGTAATCTTGTTGTTCAGGCTCTCCTTGTACCCAAAGATAGAGACAGGCACCTTTGGAGCTCAGTCTTCCCACCTGTCTTGAATACTTATGTGATTATTGGGTATGCGGGCCCTTTATGATTATAACTAGATGAGGCAAGACACTAAATGTACAGGTAGCTAACATCAGGGTGCCTATGTGTTATTATTATGATAAGGAAACCTTGACTTCAGGTTCCCTGAAGTTTCCATGAAGCCCTCACAGCTCTTGGAAGCATCTCCTAACTAAAAGGGTGCATGTAGCTCAAAGCTGCCAGTGCCACAGTGCTAATGCACCCAGTGTATTTACATATTTGACTTCAGTGGGATTTAGAGCAGAGCCTCTTTTAGCAGGGGCTGTGTGTCAAAAGTGCAGTGGGATCGTGGACATCTGGCACATATATATACTTAATTAAGAGAATAAGCTTTCCCCGAAGATCCGGAATCCTAAGATTCCAACCTTTGTTTTAACCATTTGGATTTATTCATGTGCAAAGCGAATGCCATCTATCATAAATACCATACTCGATTCCATGAAAAAGAACCAGAAAAGATAACAGTTCTAAGAAAATAAAAATTAAAATAATAATAAACCCACTCTTGATAAGATTTGGAAATGTAAGATTAAGTTGTCATTCTCTCTCCAAAAAAGAAAATGAAAAGAAGGCTGAGAAAGGAAAAGAAATGCAAATTATTCCTGCTGTGGCATATGAAAGCTAGAAGAATTTAATTTTCTGGTCTGTTTGTCCTAGCATGCTTCTCTAGGCTTGTCATCAGTTCAACTGGAACACAGGGAATGTAAAAGATATTTTAATACAAATTACTGTATTTGATTCATTCCATTCTCCTTATAAAATTGTCTGCTGTAAAATTATGTCTAATGTGAAACAGTTATAATTTGCTTGCTACTCACTGTATTAATACCTATTAAAACTGACCACAGTAGCACGCACCCAGTTGTTGCAGCATGCAAAGAAAGCCACAAGATTTATTTCAGTGTGTCTGGAGAGTGCCAAAGAATAAAAATATGCTGAAATTTAAAAGGTATAATATAACTATTACATAGGTTATGGACAAAACTGTCAGTCAAACTGAAATGGCACTTTTCTAAACATTGTGGATCTCTAATAAATTCATTTCTAGGAGTGTTCCTATGTGGGCTCCACCTGCAGCAGCATCTCGTGACATTAGTTGCAATGTCCGTAGACCTCCTTAAGCACTAAAGACTTCACCACATGAAACAAATGAGTTCACGAAAACACTTTTATGTTAAAGTCACCTTGCAAAAAGCTCTTAGGAACAACACATTTGCCGTCATTTCTAATTAAAGCCTGGAATCTGACTCAGGCGTTAGAGACTACCCCAGCATTGGATATCTAACAAAACAAAAGCTCTTAAGTGATACCACATGAAAGTCCCACAGTCTCTAGTAGGCTTGGCCTTTGGTGATAAGATCAATGGGGAGGCAGACATGAATAACAGTATTTCACTGCTTTGATATTCTGTTGATAGGCACTGTAAAAAGCCTCAGACACTTTATATCAGCCCACACTTGCCAAACATGGCAAAATGCCAGCTCTACCCTTTCACATGATGGACAGAAGCAATGCAGAAGGTGTTTTGTTGTTGTTGTTATGGTTGTTGTTGTTGTTGTTGTAGTTGTTTTTCCTCAAAAAAAAGAAAAGCCAGGGATGGATGGAGGGGCATGATGGTGAAGCGATAAAGTGACAATAGCTTCCTGCTCCTGCAGGAAGCACTTGCAGCCACTTACAGAAGGACGAAAATTGCAACCATAAAGCAGACAAACCAGCCAATAAAGGTTATTATGGGCTTGCTAGCGTGCAGAGTGCTAAAAATTTGCAAACTCCAATCCTTCCTGAGTAAAACATGCAGATCAAACCACCTCTTACTGTTTCCAGCTGTGAGAAGCTGAACATATGCCGCAGGAAACCTGCAGCAGCAACATGTAAAGGCAACAAGGCACCCATATGGCGTGTGCTCAGATGGAGAAAGCCAGTGCTTATGGCCCTGCACATCAGACAACGCGCAAGGTCACTGTGTTCCTCAGCACCACAGAGCCCTGGCACTGCCTGAGTTCATTTTGGCCCTATTTGATGACTCTGGAGTGATCCTGATCTTGTCCTGGCCCTCTGTGCTGGGCTGTGTTTCAATTGCACCCCACAGAGCACTTGTTTGGGAAGCTGTAGTGAGGTTTAGAGATTGAGGTTTTAAATCTCAGCTCTACCTGACTTAGGGCTTCATCCAGAGATCATTTAGGCAGATAAGGGCAACCTATTTCCATGCTAAGGGTGAAAACAGATCATGTTTCCTCAACTCTCCTGTTCAATAGCTATTGAACCTAGAAGGAGTTTTCTTGCCTGCCTGGAAAATATCCTTTAAAAATGGGCTGGTTTACAAATTCAATTCTGTAAAATGACAGGCAGCATGAATTTGTGCCAGAAGGAGCAGCTGTAGACACCCAGCCCTGAGAAGAGAGTAGGCTCCACTTTCCTCCATAGCTTTCTCCGTCATCTCTAGGCCCAGATCTCTAGACCTGCGAGCCACTGGCATCCCACACTTTGGAGAAGAGATGCCATGAGGGAGTAGAGCCCTAAACATGAAAAGTTGCTTCAGCCAAGACCTTTAGTTAGTCCAGGAGCCCTTAACATCTTGACTATAAGGGAGTATGCAGGATGATGGCAATTCTCACCCAACTTTCTAGCCATAGACTCTGTGATGTGCTAGTGGATGGGAAAGGGCTAATGAATTAAAGGTGTCTATCACTGCCCTCTGGGAATGAGACCACTGGTGCAGGAATGCTTGCACCTATACTATGAAACTCTCCAGAGGAAGCCAATCACATCCAAATTGCCTAGGAACAGTGGCCAGTAACCCACACTGGCTCCCAAACTGAAGGTTTGGGGGGAGAAGACTAGTTATATGGTCCTAAAAATGTGCATGGAATGGGCCTGACAATGTAGCAACACAGAAGACTTAGTCCCAATGCACGGGAATATTCCCTGGCATTATTCAGTTTATTAGCACATGCATTGCCCTTGGGATCTCATCACTATGGGAATTAGTTGATGTCTGTACCACTGCATTGTGCTAATTGCTGCTTTAAGTGTGTGGTCTCTGGAGTATTGCTGCAGGAGACAAGACAAAAGGATCAGTAGCCTTTGGAAGTGTGAGGGCATTAAACAAAAAGATATCCATATAATCAGTGGAAGCAATACATCATCGCTTTATTAGATATGTATTACAGCCTCCCAAAATCACTGTGACTAGAGAAGCATGAAAAAGAAAAAAATCATTACCTTGCATGTCTAATATTGGATGAATATCACTTGCCTTTGAATGACTTTCTTGATACATTCTCATAACAGGAACATGGATGCATTCTGATAGCATATTAAAGAAGAGGTGAAAGAAAAACAAAATATCCTAGTAGGGAGATAAGAACCGTGATTGTAAGTTAGACATGTCGCCTGCAGTCTTGTATTATGTCTCTGGCAATTGTTAGCTCCAGGTGCTTTAAAAGAAGGTGCAAAACACACACAATGCACTGTTATTCAATAGCATGCCCAGGGAACAGTTTCTGCTTAGATTTAGGAGATGTATTATGTCCTAGAGCTTGAAGATTTATCCCAGCTTGCAGCACACCTACATTTTTATTCTAGTTTGTGTAAGAGTAGATATAATGATTCACATACATCATTATTTGGTGCTGCTTGTAGTGTTTGTGAAGAAAATGCTAAGTGCTCCTGCTTCTTCCTTTGATTTTCACCACGGGAGTTATCAAGGGGATGATGAGAAAAGAGGCAGAGGTAGGTGCTCCTGCTCCAATTCACAATGTGTTTACATTTGTGAAATGTCTTCCTGATTTAAAAGAATGATGAGTGGCCTTAAGTGACTGGAAACAAGCTACAAGGCATTATGAAGCCTATCTTGCTTGATAAATATATAATTGAAGTATAGATTGGGCCAAACTTGCTTTCTGTTCTTGCAGGATTCACTGAAGGGTTGAGGAGTGATGCCTTGTGACTCTGCATTAAGGCAGCAGGTGGGACCTCCAGTGACTTTCCAACAGCTGGAGAAAGCCATTGTTTCCACCACCATCCAGAAAGCCACATTCACTATGAGCCTCCAGACACCTCCAATCTGTCACTCATTTGTGCTTAGATCTCTCTTGCCTTGTGTTTGGGTTGACTAATGATGTTCCCCTGTTTCCTCCTACCCTGACAGTCAGTCAGGTTTCATGGCGCTCTGATGTGGTCCATCAATGCGCTATCATCTCTTGTGGAATGAGCCCTTACACTCGTGTGCAGACCTCCTTCCTGGAACTGCAAACCCTGTTTTCACTCACAAGCTTCATTCCCTGAGGAAGGAAGAAATGGTATATGAGTCATCATCCTCAAGAGCTTTACATTTCCAGGAGTAAATGTAGGAGGATATCCTCCAGAGTCTTTCAGTTTGTTTTGAAAACCTGCAAATTCAGGTGCAAAACCCCAAATCTTGAATTTCTCTTTGACTACATGGAAATTCTTATATTAAAAGGCTGATATCTGCAGAAACTTCTATGCAATTTTCAGAAGTAGGGAACAGTAAACACAAGATCCTTAGCATAAAGTTGGACAAGAATTTGCCACTGCTTGCTCTTCTCTAGTTGGTGCCAATAAACTGCCAAGCAAGTTGTCTGTGACAGCAAATCCATGTACTGCCTAA
This sequence comes from Nothura maculosa, assembly GCA_032353885.1. Lineage (NCBI taxonomy): Eukaryota > Metazoa > Chordata > Aves > Tinamiformes > Tinamidae > Nothura > Nothura maculosa. The sequence goes on from JAUBOD010000939.1 coordinate 834,214, forward strand.
GTAATTTTTTATTTTTAATGAAAGGTTCCACATATTGACTACATCAGAAGAGGAAATACATGGAAAAGACGATGACAGTGTAGTTCTCAACTGATGTGTAGCAGAAAGAGATTACAGTTTCTAATGGATGGTAGAGCTATCTGGTAAAAATTAATGCATGCACTTCTTCTGTAGCATACATTAGATTAGAAGCAGTAGAGTTGCCAGAGAAGGGGACAAGGGCATTAGCAAAATACCACAAGTACTCCACCCTTGGAGCATAGATAAATCTGTGGGCTATGTTAGCCTTCCAAAACCACGAGAGGAAAGGTAAATAACTGCCCCAAACATCTAGAAAGTTCTTCTTCAGGGTCATGACTTATATTTAGACTAAGACCATCTCAACAACTCTTTCATCTATAACTGAAGTGGGAAAGAGATGAAGAAGTAGGGGATAAAAATTAAAGAATCTGTTGTCATTTCCAAGCACCAATTAGCACTGAAAAAAGAAGTTTAAACAAGACAATTGTGACTTGCACTTCCCCGTCTTTTGATCCAAATCTTGAGAGACCAGTTGGTCAGTCTGTTAGATTCTTCAGCTGAGAATCATAGAATCATAGAATGCTTAAGTTTGGAAGGAACCTTAGAAGTCATCTAATCCAACCCCCCTGCACACGCAGGGTCACCTAGAGCATGTGGCACAGGGCTGCATCCAAGTGGATTTTAAAGATCTCCAGAGAAGGAGACTCCACAACCTCTCTGGGCAGCCTGTT